>CM060678.1:142772413-143292413 GCA_030686995.1 Artemisia argyi | reverse complement strand
TTTCTGTAAAACCAACTACATATAGACTTAGTAATTCATATATTGTTAAATAAAAAATTAAAACAAAGACATAGCAATTTGAATCACCCAAAACGAGTACCCGAGTCAAAAGATACGGTCAAATGAAGTTACCAAAACTCTGCCCGAAAGATGTCAAACTTTCTGTAACAGAAACTAAAAACACGAAAAACGAGGCACTTCTGCTCCGATTCATCAAAAAGTTAAAACATGAAAGTTGTCCGGAACGACGTTTTCTTCAAAAACACAGGAGCACGGGTCCGAAAAACGCATGACAAGGGCTGTACGTGCGGACTGTTTTAAACCCGAGACATAAACTTTGCAAAAACTTTTCTTAAACAACCTAGCTCCCGAACTTGATAATTTACCAAACTTCACTACTAAATTATAAGCGTCATTTCCTTAAAATAAAATCATATACTTGACCTTCTGAATATTATTTTCTTAAATGACGGGAAGAATGACCATTTTACCTTTTTTTCACAACTTATAACCAAACACCATTTTTGACCATTTCATAAAGTATAAACTCATTGATAATAACAATCTTCATTTAAAATAAACTTTCTTAAGTTTATTCAACTATTCGGACATGTAACCTTTAAAGATCATAAACTTATATTTTCTATCAAATACTACAACACTAGGGAGCTTCATGTGAGGGGTTTCATTTGGGTAAACGGATCGACGAGTTGCTGGATTTACGAATTAAAGTGTCCTAGCTCCTCGAACGTTTACTGCGTGACCTCTGAATTATGTTGGCCCGAACGGTAGTAAGAGATATACAAACTATACATGTTTCATAAACCACTTTTATACAACGACTTACACTATATACTAAGTACTACATCATGAACAATATGCAAGACATATATAGGAAATTCTTCATATTCTTAGACATTGTTCCAACCTAAGTCGCAACATTCTATTATAGGTTGCTCTTAGAGACTTTCGCGACTCGACTACCATTTCCATTACTTACTACACGGTGAGTTCGTAGCCCCACTTTCTATTGTTTAACTATTTTACAAACCTATGGGGGGGGGGGGGGGGGGGGGGGGATACATGCTACTATTTTTCTACTTGAACACAATGTTTTCTACTGTATGCTTACCCGACTATGTTTTATTGTCACTAAGTAACGATTGCCATGTTCGAAGTCCCTATATCATGAACCATTAATCACTAGCTATAGTGAGCGCGAATATTGTGAATAGATCTATTGGGATTGACGAATCCCGTTTGTGTTGAACAACCACGAGTTCAAACAAACGCACTATATTTGAAATTTAGATGTATAATGGCAATATTACCTTGGTAGGGCTTCTATAATGCCAATTTGTGGTTCGATGTTAATGCTTTGCTCACACTACGATTATTGTGTTCAAACGATTTAACTACAAACTCTACGAATTCCACTCAACCTTTGTGTTGACAGTTTTAAGCATGTATTTCAGGTACATAATGATCGAGGCTAGGACGGAGGAGCACGGATATTAAAGAGGGTTATAAATTTTATTATCATTCGAAAACTCATTTAATGTAATTTGTAAACATTGAACCATCTGAGACCTCATTTTGTAAACTCTGATATTTATATAAATCGAATGAAATAAATGTAGATTATTTCATAGAGACGACTTTGAAAATGTTAATGTAACGTATATAATCTACATTTCATGAAAATATGTCATGTTATTGATCATTTCATAAATTGATTATTTCTTATACATTTGCTTATAGAATAAAATTAAGGGATGAATGTATCTAACTTGACATTATTTTTCTATTTTTGTGTTGCCTTCTACTTATCGTCGGCTTAATTCTCTGCACAAAATGGACAGCAAACACATACCCCAACCCTTACGCAAAAATGGACAGCAAACACATACAGAATGTCTTTGATTGCTTTTAAATATCTAATTACAGATTACAAGAGATCACAGATTACAACAAGTGAATGCTCTTATGACTATTTTTAAAAAGGTTTGATGCACTACAGATACTCGTATTTTCGAAATATAAATATATGTATTTACAGATTAACAAATATGTCCAATCCGTAACCTTGTGAAATAAGGTTTTTAACTACATTTCATGTTGTATACCGCAATATTGTTTTGAGTTCATTCAATTTATAAATATGCAAAATTATGATATAACAGCATCAATTAAACGGTATTTTAAAGGTCCATCAAATAGAAGGTTTTGATTTCAAGTCTCAGTTGAGATTCTTGTGAGATATCTCGTGTATGAGATGTGCATGAATCTTTATCGTAAAAGAAGAAACCCGCCGCCACACATAGCTATAACCTCCTTGTTGATGACATCTACATGAATCAACTAGAAACCAGAAACAGCATGAAACATCTTGACTACCAGGAAAACTGCACAGTGCTTGGCAAATGAAACTTTTAACCAAAAAAAAAAAAAAAATCACATATATTTGTCATGAACATTTTGTACAAAACTATCTGCCCATGTTCTTCTATTGTAGTAATATTTAGCCAAAAAAGGTTGGGGAAGAAAGAAAATGAGATATAAATAAGAGCCTTAATTATATCCAAGCAAAAAGCTTTGCCCTGAGCATTTTTCAGCAGCAAAGAGTGTTCCTACTTCCCATCAGGCATGGTTTGACACCACCGATCTTCCATTAAAGTTCCAAAATGTCTATAGTTTCAAGTTACCAAACAAATCCATCTTTCATCCCGTCTTTAAGATTATATGTGTACCTCTGTTAAAAGAATGCCAATATTAGACCTCAGTTGTTTCAAGCAAACTTACTCAAAAAAAAAAAAAAAAAAAACGAATATTTGGACTGCTAACTTGTAGTAGTTGGTAAGATCAAGTTCCAACTTATATGATAAGGTAAACCAAATAAGAGTCTAAAGTCTAAACGCCTGGATCAATTAACAAACCTTGTTGGAGTCGGATAGTACAGCATATGCCTCTCCAATTTTCTTAAAAAGCTTGTCGGCATCCATGTGGATCGTTGTCATAATCTCTTTCCAAATATGACCATCTGCTCCGCTCTCACCTCTTGCTAGAAACTTACCTGCCTGCATTTTAAGATAATCAGTTAATGGTACTATATCTGGGCCAGATGTAAATAAGCAAAAACAGTATATCCAGGCCAAATGTAAACAAATAATAACAGTATATTTAGGTCAAATGTAAACAAATACGGAACCTTGTCTGGATGGTGTCTGAGTGCAGCTTTATGGTATGCTTTCTTAATTTCTGAGCCAGATTCCGACCCTTTTAGTCCCCTGTCAATGCAAATAATTGAGCATTCAAAGGTTGTCTGTTATTGAATATTAAAATGCAAATTTAATTAATATAGAGAAAACTTACAAGATCATGTAAAGATCCATTGACATTCCTTTCTTCATATATCTCTTCAATGAAGAAAGATGCCGGCGAGAGACTTTTAAATCTTCCACGTACTTCTTTTCACTACGCTTTTCAAGAAGAGAGATGAGTCTCTTCAAATCAGAAAACGCATGCTCATAGTCTCTTATCTTCTCATGTAGACTGGCCCTCTTAGATATTGCCTGCAAACATGACAAATCAGTTATTAAGCACAAATAATAGTATCCAATAACCATATTGATGTTTCTATTCTACAAAATTCTGAAAAATAGAAGATACCTTCATGTAGTCCCCATCAAGAGCTATGGCAAGATTGCAATCTGCAATGGCATCAATAACGTTGCCCAAAGATTGGTGTGCAGCAGCCCGATTGCATAAACAGATAGCAGCGAAAGGTCTTGATTCTATACTCCGCATTATAGCATTAGTATAATGCTCCACTGCTTCGATATATTTTCCACTTTGAAAAGCATCATTTCCAGCACTCTGAAGTTGGTAAAGTGGTAAGTAAATAAACATGAAAACATCAATCTATAACAAAGCTTCATTATATCTTCAAAACAAGCCTACAATAACTTCTATTCTAATGTACAACTGCCTCATTATTGTTTGCATGTGGGGTCAAAACAAATTATTTTTACAGACAATCAAAATAGTAAACCAAACCAGAAAATATGTTGTGTACCTTGATCTGAAGAAGTTCATGGACAGTAACAGCTGAAAAAAGGGATGGTTCCTCAGTCCTACAATGGGAGACAAGAAATACATAAATGTGTGCGTGTTGTGATTATGTATTACTCAATGAATATTATGATTATTACTTGGTTTCAGAAGGCGCTACTTGCTCATACTTCTCAAGCATTGAAAGAGCCATGTCAAATTTACCCATATGATAGTACGACCTAGACATCAGACTCCATCTCCAGACATGCAATTGTCGGTTTCGATCCTCGTCTGACTGGCGTTTAATGTCATTTATATTACCACAATTCTTTTCAGCAATAGCAAGTGTTTGCTCACACATTTGAACCACTTCTTCATACTTATGAAGCTGTTACATACCGAAATTTGATGTAGTTAGTGATGAGAATGATTTCCTGAAAATAACATGAGCTGATTAACTGTACTTATACAATACTATTAAGCTAGAACAAACAATACCTGAAAGAGAGCCTCCCCTTTCAATTTAAGTAGTTTCTCTGAATAGCAGCTTATTGACAAGGCCTCTGCAATAATCTCCATAGCTTGAGTTGCTGACTCGAACGTTTTCAGTTGCAAAAGTTCAGCAGACTGCTTTATATGATTAACCACTTTCTGCCAGATAAATATTACAAATCAGAAGCAAAAAAAAAATGTATGTCCATTAACTAACAATTATATGTACACACACATGGACACATGTGACAGATTGGCAACACACGCCCCCCCCCCCCCCCCCCTTATATACTGTTATGCGCACGCGCACACACACAAATCAAAATTATATCGTACCTCAACACTTTGTAGGCCATCAGATGCTTCAATAGTAAGCCTTCTATCCAGGCAAACCATTCCGGAGTCCAAGCACTTTTTATAACAGCAAAGTGCATCATCCAGTTCCCCACGAACCAAATGGCAGCTACACGAGACAAAATTTTAAGTCAAATCTTCATTGAAGTACAGATTTATCAAAACGAATGTCAGTGGATGACAAAGAAAGTACCAGCTCAAAAATATAGAACATGCATGCATTTATGATTCATGTGTGAAAAACAAAAATATACTTGAGACACGTGAGAAGCAAACTAATTCACCAATTGTGTACCTTTGTATCACTATTTTACAAAGTTGAGCAGCTCGATTCACAAAATTGTGAATCAATTTGCTTCTCACGTATGTTTAGTATCCTTCAATCTTGCTCTATATATATTTGAATTAAAGTATAACAAAATCCATAAAATCTTACTTTCCGGCTGTAAGGCAAACTTTAAGAAAGCCAGGATCTAGATAAGTCGCCATTCTGCAGTCATCTAAAGCTTTCCTTGTCTTCCCAATAGACATCCTTTTAGCAGCACGATTGGTGTAATGCAAGAGAAGAGATTCAAGTTCTGGTGTCTTCGAAGATAACTCTGCATCTCCAGCCAAAATAGTTGCTAGATCTTTTGTCGTTTTCTTCCATTGCTTTGTTTCTAACTTCTGCTTCAATATTTCATCATCACGCATCTTATTTGCTTCTTCAAGTTGCTTTATCTTCACATTCATCATATCTTTAGTTTTTACAAACTCATTATTCAAATCCCACCACTTTTTAGTCATCTCTTCATCTTTGTCTCTCAAAGACGATAATTCCCATCTGCATTTTTGTAACTCCTCTTGAAGGTTTTTCATGTTTACTGTTAATTCTTCATTCTTGGATTGAGCGCATTTCAAGTCAGTAGTAGCTTTGTTCATGTTTAGCGCTATTTCGTCATTCTTAGCTTGAACAGAACTCAGGTCAGTTGTAGCTTTGTTCAGTTGACATTTCAGACTCTCAATTTCTTCGTCAGGTGATTGTAGTTCTTTTTCTTTATGTTTTACCTTTCCTAGTAACGGGCTCACTGGTTCGAAATTAGAAGAAATATCAGTTAAAACGTCTATTGGTTTCGGTCTAACATTCTGGGTCCCAGAAGAAGATTCGACAGCAGCATCAGCTTTCGATGGATCATTACCAGAAGCTCGGTTTCCCCTGACAAATGTAACCTTTTATCAGAAAAACTGATTTAAACTCTATTGGCGTTTATATTCATATTCAAACATGCAAGTAATATATGACCAATTAACTAAGGTGTATAATCATCAGAATGCAGCAAACTTATCACCGCCTTTTATAGATCTTAATAAAAGTCTTTCAAAGGCGGTTGACTGATTATGGGTCAATAAACCAATAAATCACCACGCCTTTGTTTCGTTACTCGTTTTATAGAAGTCTATTATCTCAGGCATGAACTTAGTTAAAATACCAAGCAATGCATATCTAACTTTCTGTTCATATAACTGATACCTAAAATCTTTTCATTCATATCCAAATATATCTACAGGCAACTAGTCTGAGTAATCTCCGCCAGCAACAAATTGAGAAAGAACCATATAATAAAGAGGTTAATATAATTTTTTCAGGAGTCACAAAAAGTGAATATAATCCTGATTCTGTGACTGGATTGCGCGAAGTCACAGTAATAACACTCCTAGAAGTAACTAAAAGTTACAAAATTTTGGTAAGAAAAGTGATTCTTAGATTGAATGTAAAATTAGCTATTTCTCAAGTCCTAATAACCCATGAACTAGTAAACAATGAATGGCTTAGGTTCTAAAGTATATCTAAAAAAGCTTAATTTGTGGACCACACACAATACTTTATTGTAAAAAGTTTATTATTTTATTCCCCTCCCCATACCCATATTTTACACACATTAGTGATACATCACCCGTTATGGAAAAAAGTTTGATATTATAGTGCTATAACACCGGTGTTACCACACCAGCCATGGTGTTATGTCCAAAGTTATCAAGACAATGCTGTGAACCTGGTGTTTGTTTCATTGTCTTTTTTATAATGTATATGTGTGATTTAGTGGGTCCCAGTTTTCAGTGTTACGACTACTGTAAAAAAAAGGGGGGTTAAATGTATATTATGATGTGGCAACACCTTTTTGTAACTTTGGTGTTACCTTGCCTTATGCTCAAAACTATGAAAAACAGAGCACATTCTCAGCCCTTGCCAAACAATCACCGAAAGTCCGAAACTCCGTCGCCAAACCACCACAGGTGCACCACCGCCATTTGCTTCTTCTTCTTCTTCTTCACTACTTTCTTCATTAGTGACACATAGTGAAGGTACAAATCTATGTACATCGATACAAGTTTTCCATATGAAATATAGATAAGCTTGTGCTTGGCAACGAACATTCTCAAGCGTTTATAATTGAAAGCTTGTTTTGCAAAAAGCTTTTAGCTTTTGGATTTTATTTTAACGCTCCTAAAGGAAGAAGCATTTAGCTTTTAAAACTGTATGCTTGTTTTACACTCTATGGTGACCGATAGAGCTCGTGCTCATTACCAAATGCTTTTACAAAACAAGAAAAGTACAAATTTTTGTTATCGGGGGTTGTTTTCTCACCTTTTGGCCGACTAATTCACAGGGTTTGAAAAAAAAAAGAACAACTTGCTGCTACATCTAACACCTATCGCTAGTTTTCTTAAACATACTTTACTTTTGGTAAAGAGTGATGCTACACTCACAGAATTTTCACACACACACACACACACACAAAAAAAATAAATAAATAAAAATAATAATAATCCTCACAAACATGTGGCAATTGACTTGTACCAATAGAATTATACTAAGGTTTCTCTTTCTTGTTTTTGTTCTTGTTCTTAGTTCTAACTCCCTATGACTAAGTGACACATGTATGTGTGGATTTCTTTATGTAAAAATTATATAAGTGTAGCATTAATCTTTAGCAAAGGAATTGATTTGCACACTCACATTTTTTATTGGCTCACTCCATTATACGCATCAAACAGATGTACTTTAGCTTCGTTTCCGGGCTTGGGGGTATTTGGTATGAGGGTACGGGTATCAAGGAATGACTTTCATTCCTATTGTATTTGTTTGGTTGGTGGGTTTGGTATTCAAATATGAGTATCAAACCCTCAAAAGTATGCATTTTTCTAAACCCATTCCAATTCCATTCCCATAGTCAGGGGCGGATCCATGTATAGTCCAGGGGTAGCGGTCGCTACCCCTGAACTTTTACCCGGTAGTGTAATTTTTGGCGATTTTTTACGTTTTTTGGCCATTTTTGGCCATTTTTTGGCGATTTCGCTACCCTTGAAACAAATTTTCGCTACCCCTAAACAAATTTTCGTATTTCGCTACCCCTGACAGAAGCTCCTAGTTCCGCCTGTGCCCATAGTAATCCCTTTGTTGAACCAAACGCCCCCTAAAAGGTTGTACACTAGTGTTCAAATAAAAAATACTGTAGAACCCTTTGGCAAAAGGGTACATGCAAGCTTATAAGCTACAGCATTTTGTTTCATAAAAAACGTTTGGTAATATACATATAAAAAATATATATACATATAAAAAAAAAGTTAAAAACATGAGCATTGATATATGGAACTAAAAGTGGACCTAATGCATAAATCACTTGTACAGTGACATCCATAAATCATTTTTCTAAAAACATACCAATAACCATAATTCCGTAGAGGCGTAGTACCACGTGGGCCATAAACCGGACACTCGCGAGCATAATGACCAAGTTCATCACACCGAAAACACCTCCCATAAGTCGCACGAAAACGCTCACCACCACCAAAACCGCCACGTGTCACCACAACAGGTGAAGGATGATGTTTTTTGTTGTTGTTGTGGTCGTAATTGTGACTGCTGACAGGTGGAAAGTGTTGATCATAGTATGTTTTGTTTGTGTAATCTGGGTTGTTATTGGAATGTAGGACTCTTGCCATTGTTGTTGTTTTAATTAATTAATGGTTAGGGTTTTATAATTAAATTTATGGACTTTGGTTTGAAGGTGTTTGGTTTTTGAATTTATGTCGTCGACTCGACTAGACTGTTGGGAGTTTGTGCACTCGGTTGTTTTGTTGGTGGACTTTTTCATTTAATTTATACTCTAATTGCTTTCATGTACGGGTGGGTCAATTGACTCAATTTCTTCCCTTTTTTATTATATTCCCAAGTTAAAAGTTAATTTTTGGTATAATCTAATTTTTTTTTTTTTTTTTTTTTTTTTAATAAACTACTTAAAATATAAGTTTTATTAACTTAAAAAAAAATTACTAATCTTTAAAAATCAAATAATATGTATTTAAAAATAACCTCTTTTTTATAGTCACATACTTTATCTCATCTACATGTTATTTTCAATTTAAATTAACAGTTAGTTTTGTTAAACATATCTAAGCAACCAAAAATTGATCATATGCATTTATGAAAACTAAGGATGTGTTTGTTTCATTTAGATGTTTTAGGTCTGAATCTGACTACCACATCTTACTAGTAAGATGTGGCTAGAATGTCTAAATTTAAACGGAATTATGTTGTTTGTTTTTGTATAATTGTCCGAATGATTTTAAGTGCTCATTTATGTAATTTATTTAAGTAACTTGTGTAAATATAAAATAATACTTTTTATTATAAATATAACATAGTTAATAAACTATTAAATATATTATATTAACACGAGTCTTCAATCTCTCTTATCAAGTAAGAGACAGTAAGACAAGTCTCCCACCTCTTACTGAGTAAGATGTTATATGTCTAACTGTGTATTACTCAAAAGAAAAAAACAAACAAGCAAAACGTCTGCCCACCTCTTACTGGTAAGAGTAAGAGGGCTAGTAAGACATTTTTTAAAAAACAAACACACTCTAAGGCTATGTTTAGCGCAGAGTTTTTTTTGGAGTTTTTGGGCCAATGAGCGGTGAGTAGTGAGTTTTTTGATTTATAGTGTTCATTTGTCAAAAGAGCGGTGAGCTTTACTGTTTTTTTAGGAAAACTCATTTTTCCAATTCTTTTTTAAAAAGTGGTGAGCAGTGAGCTGTGTTTACAGCTCACAGCTACATCTCACAGCTATTTTTTCCAAACATAGCCTAAATAAGGTACTACGTAATAAACACGATTTGTGAAAAATCAATATTTTCTACAACATATACATGTGTATGCATGGCTTTATATGTTTTTGGTTAAGCCAACATTTTCTAGTTTTTCAATTTCTTGAATTTGAGTTGTGTTCAAAAAGATTTTTTCTTTTTTCTAACAGCCATAATCGAGTTTGCGAGTGATTTAACACTACGGCAGTACGGCTCATGTCATTTTAGATATCTTGCAACATTAGTTCATGTTATATATTATATTATACTCTCATTTCTTCATATACATTTAAATTATTCACAAAAACATTTTAACAAATTATAAGTCGCATGTTATATTTGAATTAGTTAATGCTCGTCGTTGGTATGGGAAGGTCACGCGTTGGTGACTTCCAAGACGAGCCCTCTTTATAAAATCAGCACCCCTCCCCACCCACGCGTCGGTTGTTAAGAAAATGTAAAACTCGGTCGACAGACAGATCAACTTGTATGTTGGTTGTGTATGTTTGAGTGATAAAGTTGATTGTCTTATCTATACTACTATATAATGCATTTTGGACTATTCTATAGAAAGGCTTAAAATTCAGACTTTTACTTGCTTATTATGGAAGGATTTCAAAATTAATTGCTTAGAAAGCATATTGGTTAGGAAGTAAGCTGGTTAGGAAATTTTAGGAAAAAAGTTGGTTGGTCAAACTAAAATTATTTGACTTAATTATCTCTACTTATAAAGCATAAAACAACTAAATGTGTAACCGAATAACCAAATAACGAAAAATATAGTCACAGGTACCCGCCGCCGCATTGCGCAGGTACCGTTCTAGTTACACTAAATTAGTGATGATGTTTGTGGCGAAGTGAAAAGACGAGGTGCGTTAAGTTGATGATGATGATATTGATCACCACTACAACCGATTTTAATAAGACCGGAACTTAAGATTGTAGTTTCAAACGATATAATTAACTCCTCCATCCATCTATTAATAATTTCCACTTTCAAAATGCATACAAAGTTTTAGGAAATCTCGTTAAATACATTGTCCACCAATCAAATATCTACACCTAGTAAACTCTTCTCATTGGTTGAAGAAAAACAAAGTGGGCATTTATTTTGAAACATTATAAATACTTATGTGAAGACTTATTATAGAACGGTATGAGTAATGTTTAATCCAGAATTTACGCTCCGTTCTCGAGTTATTTTTTAAAAGGAAAGGAAAGGAAATGATAGGAAATTGAAATTTTATTGTGTTCTCGAGTTTTTTTTGGACAGAAAGGAAAGGAAACATGAAGGAAATGATAGGAAAATTCTAGTGATTTTCCTATAAGAATTTTCCGCCCAAATATGGGCGGATTTGGACGGAAAGTATTTTACACTCGCACTATTTATTATATAATGACCAATATAACTTTCAATATTTACTCATATTCGACTCTTATGATAAAATGAACATATCTAAAAGTGCATAAATGTAATTATGTCTCTTTTTCTTTCTTTTCTTCCCAACTCGAGAACACAACATTATTTCATTTCCTTTCCTTTCATTTCAACTCAAGAACACGAAATATAAAATCAACTTTCTTTCCTTTCCTTTTCATTTCTTTTCTCTTCTTTTCACATCATTTCTATTCCCACCTAGAAAAACTCGAGAACGCAGCCTTAGTAAACTTGGTAAGTTTTTTTTTTTTTTTTGAAATTGATATCTATTTAGAGTTTGGTTTGGATATCTGACTATGGTCAATGCAAATGTGGACTGCTTGTTTGCTTCCTTGGTTTAAAGTTTAAACATTTATGTACAGTTGTACACCACTTTTTGGTTTTCTTTTTTTGTGTAAGGGGACTATTTGCAGGCTTTGGGACTGTAAAAAGGTCTGGTGACATGGGCCCTTTTTCAGTTTTTTGACAAGGTGTACACGCCTTAAAATTTTGGTTAAGGGAATAACAAATTACAGTCATTTTTTAACACTACAAATAGGAGTGACAAATTTGGTTTTAAAAAAATCAACCAACCCGAAATAGAAATTAAAGTGTTATCTCTTAAGTCAGTTTTTCTGATCTGATTTTACAAACAATAGACGAGGTATTCTTAGTTTTAGAAACCGTATCAATGGCACACTTGTTTTATACACATACATTTTTTTTTTCTTGTTTTACCATAAAAAATCACATCTAAACTTCCAACAATGTCATAGCTGACATATAAAGATGAAGATCCGGAAACGATAGCCTAAAACGAAAAGTAACCCAAAAGAAAATTATAGAATAGTTTTTTGTCAAAACTTTCCGCTCAATGTGAACCACATAAACATCCACATCTACACGTACCTCGTGTCGCCACACTGATCAAATTGTTAGCGATCAGAACTAGAACAGCAGTATATGTATCGTACAACACCTTCATCACAGCAATAATAGATCAAGCGACACTATAAATGACAAACTAGTAATTGTACGAGTAACAAATGATACAATAGAATAAACACCTACACTTGATGGTAAAAAAACTGGGGTGAAGGATTGAATGCAAGATCTATCTGATCTTTTTGCTTCAGTCGATAATTTTTTATGTGTATGCATGTAGCCTCTATATGTAACTCCAAGATCCCTAAGTTGTTCCTCGGCTAACCCAGCCTCACCTGTAACTCGCTGATCCGATATTCCAATATATAGTAACTACAAAGAATTCTTTTGTGGGTGGTGATTAAAAAATTACCAACGATATGAGCTTTGGTAAGTCTTTCTCGAGTCTTCCCAAGGGTAATAATGGGAGTAACTGTTGTAGCTCTTTCTTGATTCATGTGTATATCTCCGGTTGCTAAAATCATATGGAGAACTGTAAAAATCGGAAGATCTTCTGCTAGTGCTGGCAAAGCTTACTTCCTCATCATCCCACATTTCCTCTTCAAGATCATACTTGGACCTCTGCAAAGTTAAATGAGAGTTTAAAAATTAGAAAATAGCTAGCTTGTTTATGAAAAAGTGAAAACGCCTATAAAACCAGGTTGTAGATATATAAAAGCTGCAGACCTTAGTGGAATCTGAGAGCACAGCATATGCCTCTCCAATCATCTTGAAGATTTTGTCAGCATCCGTTTGAATTGATTCAGTAATCACTTTCCATTGTTGCCCATCACTTCCACTTTCAGCTCTTGCAAGGACCTGACCAGCCTACATACAAGTCACCAAAAAAGAAACTATTTATACTGGAAAACAGTTGAGTAAATGTGTGACATTTGATTAAAGTGGATTTATTTTAGATACAAAACACTAAGAGTAAGACCTTGTCTGGATGATGTCTAAGAGCTGCTTTCCGATAAGCCTTCTTAACTTCCACTGCAGCATCTGAAGGTTTTACTCCCCTGAAAATAAGCAACGGTACTTAGAAACAGCTAATTTGCTACAAGTAAAACTTTCTAACAAAATATATATATATATATATATATATATATATATATATATATATATATATATATATATATATATATATAACTATATAAAAACTTACAGAATGAGGTAAAGGTCCAAGGACCTTTCTTTTTTTGACTTTTCTTCAATAGAAGAAAGACGGCGACGAGCTTTTCTTAAATCCTTCACACTTCCATTAGCTGTTCTCCCTGGTGTAGCAGACTTCTGAGAATTCTCCCCTGTTTCAAGAATGGAGACGAGTCTCTGAAGGTCATCAGTTGCATGTTTGTAGTCTCTAATCATCTCCCATAAGGTAGCCCTTCTCGAGAGTGCCTGACAATATGACAACAATAATAAGCTCCATAAGGCCTGATTGCATGTTATTTGAGGCAAATTAATTAAAACTTGAGAAACAGACATACTGATCAGTAAATAGCCAACTATTAAAATCATAGCACCAAAACAACATTATACCTTTGGGTAACTTCTATCAAGAGCTATGGCTAAGCTGCAATCTCCAATAGCATCGATGATTTCACCTAAAGATTGGTGAGCAGCAGCACGATTGCAGAAACAGACAGCTGCAAATGAGTGCGATTTAACACTCTTTGATATTGCAGCAGTATAATGCTCTACTGCTTCCGTATACTTGCCACTCTGAAATGCTACATTTCCTGCATTCTGATCCCACAAAAAGAAAGATAAAAGAAATTAAGCTCAAGCACATTCGCAAATATACACCAAAACCGATTGTCTTAATTTACTATATAATTTGGCTAGTTCAAGACTCATGTTAACCGTCCATAAAGTAGATCCAATAAGCACTTACTAGGATACGTTCAAGTCTAAAAGACACCTTATCTAATGCATATCATATTACATGTATCTTAATTTCTATTCAAAGTAGATCCGAAAGACACCTTAACTAAGGAATCACCGCCTCATTCCCTATGACATTAATAAATGCTTAGAAGGCAATGACCAAAGTATAAACTTAAGTGACATGGTGACAAGGCATGATATAGCTGTATAGCTATCAAAAAGCCAGGACAGATTATTCTCCAACTTATTGTTATCAAAAAACACAGCTACATGCACTCAATTATTTTATTTTATTTTTTGGCTTGTTTACATTTTTACTAATATAAGCAGCTGTAATCAAATTCCTATAATCTGCTAGCTTTAAATAAGCTGCAACTACAGGTTCACACATGAAAGAAAAAACAATCTTAGGCTCTTAGCCATACCTTGCATCGCAGAAGTTCACGTATAGTAACAGCCAAAGAACTTAATGAATCCTCGGTCCTGCTTCCACACCAAATAATGCAGCTATATCAGTAGCAAAATTTTGTAGGTCTTCCCTAACAATTAGGACATATAATTTAATCAAATAATAATACAGTATGCTTACTTGTCTGCAGCAGGTCTCAGTTGCCCATGTTTATCAATTGAGTCAAGAGCCATCTCAAGTTTACCCAGATGAAAGTAGGATTTAGACATCAGGTTCCACCTCCAAAGCTTTATTGAGTTGCAATCAAAGCCATCTGCATTTGCGTGACCAGCAACACCTCCAGTTGTAATATTCTTTTCGGCTGATTCCAGAGTTTGCTCACAAAGTTGAACCACCTCATTATACTTCCCCAGCTGTTATTAAAAGACCAAATCAAGGAAAAGCAATCAAATTTCGATAATTAACCATGTATAACTTGGTGAAGAGTATAAATCATCTAGAGCATCACATACCTCAAAGAGAGCCTCTCCTTTCATATTATTTATCTTCTCCGAATAGCAGCTTATAGACAAAGCTTCAGCTATAATCCCCAATGCTTTAGTTGTGGACTCGTAGGTTTTCTGTTGCAAAAGCTCTGCAGACAGCTTCAGGCAATCGGTGACTTTCTGTTAATGAGACGATTTTTAGGTTAGAAGCCGCCAATCAGAGGATATTAGTAATTGTCAACCTATTTCAGGGAATTGAATTTACAGAATAAAATAGAATAACTCTTGGTATCAAATCCAATAACAAATATATGCTAAAATATTGGAAAACCCCAAGGAAAAAAAGCGAGACAAATTCTGTGGTTACCTGTGCCTTCTGCAGGCCATCAGCAGCATCAATTGCGATTCTCCTATCCAAGCAAACTATGTTCTTAGAGTCCAAGCACTTGTTATAGTCAGAGCAAGCATCATCTAGCTCTCCTAGAAGTAAATGACAACTAGAAGAATATACAAACAATAAAAACAGTAAGAAAGTGCATCTCTTGAATCCACAATTTCAATATATAAATATAGATATAACTAAAATCAACAAGGTGCAGAATCGTTGCAATTAGTAATATGTTAAATGATCTGAACAATTACTCCTTTTGTTAACTAAATATCACCTTCTCTAAGTAAGACTACCCACAAGGCCACAACAGACATCCTATTAACTGACACAAAAGAAATGAATCCTATACCTTAAAACTATCATTTTCTATTGAAAATAGGACACTGTAAACAACCAATTCTTGAGATATGTAAAGGCTCGATCACTAAAACAAAGCCAGTTAAGCAAATCCAAAATCAGCATGTGACAGAACAACACTCAATGAGCTAGAACGATTTTATGCATCCGTTCTTGTCAGATCTGTAAAAGTACTTGCACGATTTTATCCCTAGATTAGTAGAGTATCACATTGTCCAAGAATTGTCAAATAATATCAATAATCAACTAAGACACGTAAATGAAAGAAGAAACCTTGGCTTGAAGTGATAAAATAAAAGTGTAGAAAAACTCAAAAACTTAAATCTCGTTTGCCACACAATACACATCATTACTTTCTCTATGACACTTGTCAAGTTCTAGAGCTAATAGGTTTAGCTTCATATCTTATAAACAAGAAAAAGCACATAACAGCAATATTATTGTGACCAAAATTGTCATGCCATAAAGACATAAACAGTGAAAGGCTCAAAGCACACAAAGTGAACATAGCAACCAGCAGATTAAAAGTTTGCACACTTGATTATAAAGATGTTACTCAGCGAAAAGTCGCTATGTTCTCTTGGTTCAGTACTGTGTGTAGTAATGTAAATCACCCACATCATTTACAGCAAGTAGATTTCAAATAAGAATAGCATTAACCACTTCAAAATAAAAGATCGACACCATCTAAAAATTGCATATTAGGTCGTCAATTATGAGGTCAAACTTCTAAAACAGTATGATTTAGGGGTGAGCAAAACCGCCGGAATCCCGACAACCGACCCGATCCCGACATAAACCGATAGTCCCGAAATCGAATAATAGCTTCTCATGTCGGGAGTCAGGATGGACTTTTAGCATTTTCGGGATTCGGGACGGGTCGGGAAGGGCCAAAAACCGACAAAATACAAGCAAAAACCGACTACTTTCAGGACAGGTCGGGACGGGACGGAACGGGCCAAAAACCCACTACTTTCGGGTCGGTATTCGGTTTACGATTTAAGTGACTTTCGGGATCGGGATTAGTCGGGTCGGGTCGGGGTCCGGCCCAATGCTCAGCCCTAGTATGATTCAGCCTTTCTCACGTATCTGGCTGAACATCTGAATACTCTTGTAACATATATAAGATGGTTTAGAATTCGAAATACAAAAGGGATAGGAACCAAAAGTTCAAAAGAAATGATTCACCGTCTTCATCAGATTCCTTCTAGCTATACTTCAGCGTATTGCAAAGTAATAGTGCCTTATGTGACCATCCGTAAGTATAATGTTATTAGGTGCAACCGTGCAAGTATTTTAACTGTGCTTGTTATAAAAAATGCATGATATAACTCATTCAGTTTTTTACTAATTCAACTTCAAACTGCTAGTCTGTTAAAAATACAAAATATTTTAAAAATGAAATTTTTTAAGCATTTCCCTATCACTTGTCATGTTACCTTCAGAATTCCATTCATACCATGCCTTCACATCAGTTTATTATGTGAATACGCTTAACTTAAGAGTTTGATATTACATGCTATGGGAAAAGGGATTCAAAATCTAAAGCATGTCCTATAGCTCAAGGGTACAGAGAAAATCGGATAACGATTTCATCTAATCAATATGTACAAAACAGACGGAAAGCTTACTTTGCAGATCTCAAGTTGACCTTGAGAAAACTGGGATCCAATGCAGCAGCCATTCTACAATCCTTTAGACCTTCCCTCATCCTTCCAAGAGCCATACGTGCAGCTGCACGATTACTATAGCACAAGAGAAGAGGCTCTATACAAAAGTCACTTGTCTCGGTATGCTGTATTGAACTAATACCCTTTGAATAACAAGCTTCAGCCTCTGATAAATCGCCATTTTTGTAAGCTTGGTTTCCCCTGACACAAATGAACAACAGATAAAATTTAGAGCTGTGATGACGATAATATATACATGAATACAGTTGTGAGATATCAAAATAGGCTGAGATCATACCTTTTTCGCCATTTGTCACATATTTCCTCGTCTGAAGCTTTTGTATATTCCCTACTAGTATGCGTTTCATGTGCACGAGATGGATCGAGCCTACTCTTTGAAGTTTTGAATTCTACATCACGACCAGTTTTCATCTTATATTTCTTCACATGGGGCCGTTGTCTTGCTGGCACATTAACATCAGGAAAGGATGTAGATGACGAGACCTTTGTTGCACTAACGCTCTCTTTAGCATCAACCGCATCTTCGTTAGTAGAAGTTGATGCACAGTCAGCAACGCCATAAGGGGATACATCCATTGGTGAACAACCTGAAGCAGCTTCTTCAAACGACTGTGGGACTTCTTTACGACCACCTTGAGTCTTTGACTTTAGCTTGGTCTTTTTTACTTTTCTTTGGGTTTTACCAAATTCTAACTTCTTGCCTAAACCGGGAAACATATCTGATGTGAAGGGAGTTGACAAACTTATATCGGGTGTATTAAAGCCTGTAAATGAAGCCCCGAATAAAACACCGTTGTTTGGAAAAGTAAAATTGTTAGTTGGCCCTACTCCATTTGTCGGACGTGCTTCAGAATGATTAACTTCAGGAACAAAACCGACGCCGCTATTTGAAGATGACTTCGATTTTCCATTCGGGACACCATCTGATATATTGGTTTTGTCACTTCCAAACACAAACAAGTTATCGGAACGAGAAAATGAATCACCATTAGATTCACTGACCTCATTCGTAGCACTGACTTTTATTGGGTCATTAACAACTGATGTCTTCGTGTCACCAGAGACTTTAGATTGAGTCGTTTCACCAAAACTATTGCCTAAATTACTTCCAAAAACAAAACCGTTGTTACCACTGCTTTCTGCTCCTTTACTCTTCAAACCTTTATCAGCAGGCTTCTTCCTTCCCTTTACGGTGGATCGTTTATCATTCTGAATCCCAAATTGAAAACCTCCATTAAACACACCGTTCCCAAACATATTTCCACTATCTACATTCTCGTCAACACTCTCACCATATTTTACTTCCGTAGAATCCAACTTGTCAACTTTCACCTCCAATTCTTCTTTTTGGCAACTCGAATCCGTCGAAAACAAAAACTCCACATTTTCAAATTTTCCCCCGTCTAATATATCATTCTCCACTATCTTACGTTTATCATTCTTCAACGGTCCACTCGTTCCCAAATTCAATCCCGACAAAGAATCAACCAAATGCGAATCAACCTCAGCTGTAAAGCCACTAACATTACTCGACATTCCCACTGTCCCACTAGATTCACTCTCGTTCATTACACCATTATCCGTCTTCGCCCCAAACACAAAATCGACACCACTAACTTCCCCAAACTTACTCTCTACGTCTCCTAAACCTACCTTACTCTCATCATTCGCCCCAACCGTAAACCGCAACTTATTAAAATCCAAACACTCCCCATTCCCACTTGAATCCAAACACTCGCCATTTCGACTAGTTTGCCCTAAATTTAATAAATTAAAAACAAAACCATTACTATGATCAACAACAGGTGGTTTTGAAACACTCGAATGATGCTTCTTAACTTTCACATACTTTCGTCTCGAAAACCGACCGCTGGCAAACGACGCCGTGTCGTTAGAGCAATTAAAATTAGGGTTGATGAAATTGAAAGGAGTGTTAGAGGGGTGATTAGGGTTAGGGTTAGGGTTAGGGTTTTGGGAATATGATGATGATGCGGAGTCTTCGGGTGGTGGTGACATGGGGGGGGGGGGGGGGGGGGGGGGGGATGTTTGAGAGTTATAAGTTATTGGGGGTTATTAATTTGATAGTGATGGTTTGGTTTGGTGGCTGGTGACGGTGGTTTGAAGAAAGTAAAAGGAGGGAATGTTTATTTTCAATAGATTTTACTAGTATTATTCAAGGCTTTCCGGTGGAGGTATACAAAATGATCTTTTAATAAAGTGAGGGTGCGTTTGGTATGAAAGTGATTAAAAGTGTTTGTTTAAGTTGAAGGGCTACCACTATGGTAATGAATGATAGAAATGTTCCATCTATTTTATATAATAAACGTAAATAATTTACAAGCCAATGAAGCACAATAATTCATTAATGCGCTGATGTGTCTTTGCTCCTATTGGTCAATAAATAATTAATGCTCCTGATATGTACAACACCTTTCAAGCACATCCTTACAAAACACTGTTAACAATAGACTTTGATTTATTTATGTAAGGTATTCAATCACCATTAACCATACCCATTGTAACGCCTCCATCACCATTAACCATACACGCTCCCTCATTGAAGAGAAGATTAACCCAGTTGAAAATCAACCTCTAATTTAGGTTCAACCCAAAATCGAATTATCATTCGTGTTTTTCAAAGATTCGTTTGGGTAAGTTTTAAGAGTTTTTAGTTTGTTAATTCCTTTTATCTCTTTTAATTCATTCTTATGTTTGATATATGTATGTATTCCATCTTTTGATCATCTTGCCCACAAGTATTTGTTGGATCCTTGACAAGAAATTCAACTATTCTAATATAACAAATTTACAAGACTTTTCATGTTTAATTCTATAAATTTCAATAAGTTTTTCATATGTAAGTTTTCACTTTCAAACTTCATAATGTAAATACACTCTAATAATATGCACACAATGTGTTTGTAGAAATGACAAACTGAATTGCAGCTTTGTAAATCAATTATGTTTAATTTTGAAATATTACTATGTTCTAAACCCGACCTTCTATTGTTTGTGTTGGGGTGTTATGAGATTGATACATAACTCACTTTTTAGAAAAACTTTCTTTGATTTGTAGATCGGATTCTTAGTGTGGAGTAAGAAGATGTATGTTCCATTGGAATGCAGTTGGTGAATTTTACATGATTAGGAATGTTCGTACCTTAGCTTTTATTGAATGGTGTATCAAATTAATGGCTAACCTTTTAGTTTGTGGTGTGTATCTTAAGACTAGGAACACGATAGAATCACCCCATGAATGGTATATTTTAATCTTCAATACGTACTTTTTAAAATTTTCTTATTTGGAACCTTATAAAATGGAATCTCAACAAGGACAAATCTTTAAAATTTAGGATTTTACTACTTATTTATTTAGGCTTTTGTTGAGACTTGTGCGTTTTGGTTCGATTATGTTTATTAGAGGTCGTACTTCTAGAAACATAAAAGCCATGTCCTTTTGGTTTGTCTATCTAAAATAGAACCAACCTATAGTTGTTAGTAAGAGTTTCGTGAACCTTAAATTGCTGCTACTTTGAGATATATATTTTCTTGCAAGTATAGTTAAATTTGATTTATTATGTTATTTGGCTTTGACAAAAAAGTTAGTTTTGAGCCTGTAACTATTTATATCTTTCTTACACCTATCCGGTTTTTGTAGCATTTGTTAACAACATATGTAAACAGTTTGCTTAATAAAATCCTTGACTATACGGGTATTATATCTTTTTGACTAATTATTTGCTAGATAGCTCATAATATTCGGCTACAGAGAATTAGACTCCACAAATTTATATTACATTTTGATTTTATTTTTTTTTGGTTGTTGTTTGCGTCTTATGTAGTTAGAATGCTTGGATGAAAGAAACCTCTATTGGTTGGTACCTTATGTTATTGGTTATAAATACCTTGCAAACTTGAAACCATCATGGTAAGTAATATTCTTGCAATGCTTAGTACTGTCTTTTTGGTTCGCATATTTCAACAAGAATTCATGTTAACTAGCATGTATGATTTTCTGATGCTAATAACAAGAATTCATTTTAAAGGCTTAAATGGTTTATTTTGATTTAAAATATAATCTCTTATGTCAGATTATCTGGTTCTATCTAAATTGTGTCATTCTATAGATACAGAAATACAATAGTTCTAGCTTCTTTGTGCATTGATCTACCTACTATACTGCTATAGTATTCGTGAAGGTACAAATCTTTACACTTTACAAATAAGATGCACAAAACTTTATGCTATTTGGGGATAATTATGGGTGCAACATAGTTATTTAGGACGAACATTAGATATTGGCCAGTATGAAGTTCAGATAGTCGCCAGTTGCCCAGAATTAACATGAATATAAGCAAATCAGTAGGTAACATCTTTGGTGTTTTGAGTGCTTATGTTAATATAAGCTGGTCTAAAGAGAATGTGGCCTTTTGATGTTGTTTGTGATAACTGATATGTACAAAACTTCCTGTTGCGAATGTTTTATAAAATCCCAATATAAGGAGTGGTTAGCAAAAGCGCAATACTAATATGCTTATAGAGGTCCATTGGTTGATGAAGATACTGATGCATATAGATATAGAATTATAGATGGATATTAGAATTAATTAAATCTAAAGCTTTTCTTGATCTTATGTTTGCAATATGCATTTAATAGAAACATATTAAGTAGGTTTCAAAATGTTTAACATAAAAACATGACACGCGCAACTACAGTAACTAATCTCTTTTAAACATTCTTTGAAATACGTTAAAGTTACCAACTTGTGACCAACACATGGGTTGTTTGAAGTAGCTTTAGTTCAAGCCTCTATTGTTGCCAACACATGGGCTGTTAGTAGCTCTCTCCGAATAGTATGTTACCCTTCTATTTTTGGATGTTACTTTAACGCTAATCTATGATTCTTGGACTCCATTTATAAGTTGATCACGAGTCACAACCTATATTTTGTTGGCTCATGTATACAGATATTTGACATAAATATTGTTACATTCATTTGCAATCCCAAACAACCCGTTTTTAACTGTATAGTTAAAGTACCTTAAAGTGTGTGTGGTTATGTATTTCCACCAGGTGTTTCCTCTTCTGCCCGTTCCATGGTAACTCTCATCTCTCTAATCATTGTTCCCAATTTCAAATTTTATGTTATGGCTTCTTTGTTATGATTTTGTAAGCCATACTTTATAATTATGCAGGATCGAGCGAGTGCTATATAAATGTGACGTACCCGTTCAATTCTGAATTGACATTGGTAAGTTTTGTGTTTTACTCTTTAGATCTTGACTACAATTTTCAATATAGGTGAACTCGGTTAGTATACATCATTTCAATTTACGGCATAACATTTCATAAAGTTTTGTACCTGCAGTGGAGATATTGCAAGAATGGTAGCCATCATAACAACACAATATGCGATGAAGAAACTTAATATAACGATCAAGACACCATGGTACCCCTGGTACTTGAAAGAAGAGGTTAGGAAATTGATATCCACAATTCAAATATTTAGTAGTAATGTCAAGTGTCTACTTATTAAATGTTCATGTTATATTGTTTTGCTTATGTTTAGGTTACAGTGATAAAATTACAATAATTTTTCGACAACAGTTTAATAATTTGTTATGTCCCATTATTACACATTTGTTTCGAAAACGAACCATAAATTTCCAAACTAGAAAAGAAGATATTTTTTTTTGTTTGGCGTAAATTTTTATATCTTAATAGTCATTGCAATGCTTTAGTTTCTTCTAATTTATTTCTATATTTTTTGATGTTTAGTATCAATGCCATGGACCCAAAATCAAAGAAGATCTTGCAGCTCTTGCGTTTGAGACACGTATTTCAGTTAATCCATTCTAAGACCGTATTACTTTTTAGTGTGGTGGTTGATCAGATGGTGTTAGTTGATACTTAATAGGCATTAAAAAACATGTTGTTTTTGTTGTTTTTACTTAGACAGTGGTTGATTAAGCTAAAGACTTTCATTATAAATCCGTTGTTTTTAGTAAGCATTTTTAGTATAGCCCATATGTGTTACTAATCATGATTAAAAATGAGTTCTAATCTTCTTAAAAGCTTGATATTAAATGATGAGAGGTTGCCGATGCTGATCCTGACACAAACAAACAAGGATGTAATGACCTGCAACTTTCTTAATCCTTTATTTCTTCGAATCATAGTTTATGGTTTATGGGTCACTGAAAGGCTTCTAAAGTTGCTGATAGTTTATGGGTGAGTGATGTATATTGAGTTGTTTTATGTAATCCTATTTGCCTCGCCAAATAAGAAAGAAACTAAGAGTTTTTGAAGTCAATGTTTAAACAATTTCTGATAAGTGACAATTGGATAACTACAACTGACATGTTCTTTCTTTTAATTTTCAGTTTCCGCAATGAAAGTGGAAGAGAACATAAAACTTAAAAGTTACCAAAGATGCTATCTCGACTAAAACATCCACCGGTGAGTGGACTTTGAACTTTAAGCTTATACTTTGACATTTAACTAAATATTACAATGCATTTTGTTTAACCGTCAATCAACACTTTAACAATCATGCATGTTAGAAGATTGGTAATGTAAGTGCATTACTTACTTTTTCATAGTTCTTTCATTTTAGTGGCAATCTCGACCCATTTTCTTGTGAATATGTCGCTTTAGGGGGTATTTGGATTAGCTTATTTTCGGGCTTATGAGCTTATTGGAAATTGAAAAAGCTCATAAGCTCATATTTTTCTATTTTTTAAAAATTATTATTAGCTTATCAACTTGAGCTAATTGCTTATAGAAGTTCATAAACTCAACTTAATAACTTTATAATTTAGAAAAAAGGTTATGAGCTTTATTAAATTCAAATAAGATGGAGTTTTTGTTGACATTAAAACTCCTATGAAACATGTGCTCTCGATAAGGCTTCAAGTATATATTGTGCTATACATGATCCCGCTTTTGATGTGTTATATGTTACTATTTTTTGGTTATGTTGCAACTTTACTTTGAAAAAATCACATATATTTTGTTGACGAAGAAATAAATACTTTGCCGTTATTAGTGGTTTTGTTGTTAATTGTTGTCTCAAGCTTTTTATAATCATGGTTGGTCATGTTTTTTAATGATGTCTGGTGAGAAAGGCAAAGTCGAATGGCAAAGGCTGCAGTGGATGATCAATGGCCCTCTATAATTGAGTTGTTTAATAAACGCAGCCTAAAAATGTATATTTTGAACCAATTATCATGTTTTCAAATCACCCAGTTGAAAGAACCGAAACAAAAGATTTGCTTTAAATAGTTTGAATACGTGAAGTTTTTAATATGTATGTTTTGAACCAATTATCATAGTTGCAAAGGAAATTTTGTATCATAGAAACTGTCATATGTAAACTACCAAAACATGTTGCACATGAGTGTATCTTTTTACATGTACAGTTGTATAGTTCCAGTTTATCTACTTATTCACCCTTTCAAATTTGAAAAATGATAGGCATGCCTAAAAACATGCCTAAAATTGTGTGGCAAAAGTTTCTTAGCCGGACCCACTTTTACACAAACTAATAAACTTTTGACATAATTTTAGGCGTATAATTAGGCATGCCTATTATTTCTCTTACTTGTGTGGCAAAAGTTTACTACTGTTGTTAATATGTTTCTTGATGATATGATGATTATGCATTCATTTTCAAAATCACAAGTTTGCGTTGATAAATTTTGATCCTTCTATGGTGTAGCTCATCTCACTCGATATGGGTTCGTTGGTTGCTGGTGCTAAATACAGACGAGAATTTGAGGAGCGACTTAAAGCTGTTGTTAAAGAGGTCAATACTTCCAATGGACAAATTGGAATATTCATTAATGAGATTCACACAGTAGTTGGTGCAGGTCAGCAATTCATTCTGTTATGCCACATGCTTAATTTCTATGGATTATGCCTTATTTTATGATTGTTTTAGTGTTACTAGCGTGTTTAGGAGCTATAGGAGAGGCCACTTTGGATGAGTAAATATGTTCTATTATTTGTATACAATGAAACTGCTTATGTTCTGTTGTTTCTGTGAAACTGCTTATGTGTTTACGTGAAGGTGAAATATGCCATCTTGGAATCATTTAGGGGAGCGTTTGGATTAACCCAAACTCCCACCCACCCATATTTCCACCTGTACTATGGGTCAACTCGACCCGGAATATGTTTTAAGCATTGGTATTTCGATTGTGTTAGCTTAATCATACAATTAACTTCTGTAGGTTTAGCCATCAAAGATTTCTGGAAAGTGGATGACAGAACAGTGTTTTCATCGCTGAAAGTTATAATAAGGAATTGATCATACTATCAGTTGTCGTTGCCCTCATTGGCCCAATTTTTCTCAAATGGCCACTCTTTACTTCTTTATGGTCTTTCTGTGCACATGTGTTTTGAACCATTGTCTGCAATGAGTCTTTCACCATAAGTTTGTAATGTGGTTCATTCATAATCTCCCATACAACTAATTTGAAAAAAGTTAAGTCGTTGTCTGCCATAATATTTAGTTAGATCGTTTTATGATCTAACCTAATAACACTTATTATATCTTTGTTACGGAGAGTGTTGCTCATTCTTTTGGCGACAACAAGTCCCAAAATACACTAAAGGGCGATAGCATATGAATTTGATTAATGCATTTGTTCAAATTTTTGTAATCTCTCGACACCTATTTTCATCTCTCACTAAGCTTTTTAAGTTTTACTGCTATTCTATTGATACCAGGTGCTAAACTATATCATATGCTTGCGGTGGTTGGTTATTGTTTTAATAGGTTGAATGATGGTGTTACCACTATTCTATTGATAAAAGGCATGGGTTGATGACTTGACTTCAATTAGTCGTTTATGTTGCAGGCGTATTCACTAAGTTACATGTTCCCCCTCTCGGTTTCACTTTTTCTCAAGTGAGTTTCTTGATTTCTAAATGTTATTTGATAAATGTGTATTACGATATAAAAAGTTGTGTAGTTAGATGGATACGAAAATGGCTTTAGCTGTTTTGTTTATAGGGGTAATAATATCGTCATGTTTTTAAGGCTATTTTTTATGGCAAAAATCACGTTGACAAGTGAAAAACACAACACATGCACGTTTTATTATTTCTTTCAATGAATAATGGAACTTATTTACATTCGTTATTGTTTATTTATTTATTCAGACATGTATTTCCTGAATGAATACTTTCTTAAAAATCTTCGTGATTCCACGGGTCTATAAGCTATGTTTGAATAAACTCAGTGTTAATTTAGTACTCTGTTCAAATAGGAATACATCCGTCTATGATACCATCATGACCTCTGTTCAAATAGGAATAGGAGGTGTATATTTTGTGTACGAATACGGAGGTACTGGCAAGACCTTTTGTGGAAAACACTTGCTGCCGGTATTAGAAGAAAGGGTGACATAGTCAGGAGGACGAACCGCTCATTCGAGATTCCATATTCCTATTAATATTGACGAGACTTCTACTTCCTCAATATGTCCTCAGAGTGACTTGCCAACTTTGTTAAAGAAATGCAAGCTTATTATTTGGGATGAAGCACCCATGAAAAATAAGCTTTGTTTTGTAGCCTTGGATCATTCTTTGAGAGCCGTGCTACATAAAGCAGGTACGATGATTGTCAAATGCCATTTGGTAGCATGACAATGATCTTTGGTGGTGATTTTAGATAGGTGCTTCCCGTTATTCCAAAAGGTTCACGGCAAGACATTGTTAGTGCATCTTTAAAACAATCGTACTTGTGGGATCATTGCAAAGTTCAGAGAGTTTACGTTCGTTGTTTTTTTCTTACTTTATTCACGTACTTACTTCTTTTTAATCAAAAACCTTCTAAAATCCCGTGGGTTCCACGGGTCTATAAGCTAGTACTCCATATACCTCAAAAGGGTAAAACATGGATCTTTCATACCGAGGGGCCCACCACTACTATCAAAATCATTCTGATTATGATTCATAGCGCCATACAAAACGCACCAGAGTGTAAATTTACATTTGTTATACTGTATTTTCGAGTCACGTAAGAGAATAATAATAATAATAATAATAATAATAATAATAATAATAATAATAATAATAATAATAATAATAATAATAATAATAATAATAATAATAATAATAATAATAATAAAGGCTAGAGATCCAGTGAGAAGAAAACTTATAATGAGAAGGATGAGAAATAACTATAACCACATATTTGAGATGCATCAACTTGAATTAGATGCATCTCTATTCATTTAGATGCATTCCAACTAGTTTCGAAAGTGATTTTGAACTGAAAACGATGCATAGTAGTACTTGCAACAAATTTGACCCGCAGATAACGAAAAATACATAGAATTTGCCTAACTTGCTAAAATGCATCTAATATATTAATAATAATAATAACAACAACAATAATGTCGCGATACTCTTCTTGACATCTGTTCTCGATCGGGGATTTCGGCTCGTAAAGAAGTTGACATCGGGCTTTGTGGAGAAAGGGACAAGCCCTTACGTCCAGCTGATATGTTGCTCTACTCTTGGGACGGAGGGCTTGATGTATGTGTTGATCTGACGGGCTCGTCGCCCTTGACGCAAACTAATATGGTTGATTTTGCGCCGGGTCGTGCTGTGATTGAGGCGGCACAACGTAAACGCGTCAAGTATGAGGCTATGTGCGCAAATATTGGATATGGGTTCCTCCCCTTCTCTTTCTCTTCTTTTGGGGAACTTGAGAAGGATGCAGTGACCTTACTAAAGCGTATCCGTAAGTTCTCGATGACCCAAGACATTGGAGCGCGTGCTGCTGCTCATATCTTTAGTAGGATTAGCTTTTATATAGCTAGAGGAGTGGGAGCCCAGTTAGTATCTCGGCTTCCCACTAACTTCTTGTAAATCCTATGAGTTTCTAATAAAGTGTTGTTTAAAAAATAATAATAATAATAATAATAATAATAATAATAATAATAATAATAATAATAATAATAATAATAAAAAGAAAAAAAAAAGTTTTGTTTTCAAATATTACTTAAAATTAAAAAAAAATAATAATAATAAATAAATAAACTAAAAAAATATCTAAAAATAATAATTTTCTTTTTTTCCTTATTTGATCATAACTCACATCAACCTTAAATATGATATTAAAAACTTTAAAGAAAAAATACTAAAATTAATTAACCAGTTAAAGCCTCAAATATACTATTAACGATTTTGTATGGTTGCCAACTGCCAAATGGTATTGTTTAGCGCATAAATGAATAAAAAATTAAGTGTATAAAATTGAAAATCACATTTAATTATAAAAATTCACAGTTCAACTAATGTTAGTTAATGCATTTTTTATTTGAAAAAGAAAGTTTAAGTGTATTAAAATAAGAAGATAAAATACAAAATAAGCAATGTATAAAACTCTAATAAAACATTTACATGATATGGTTAATAATTTTGAGTTGATTATCCTAGTACGTATTCAATAACCTATATATGTTTTAAACTTAGCCTCTAAAAGCATGTGGAGTGATATTGAGCGGGTAGTTAGTATCAGCCGAGCAGGAAATGATATGTTGGCAGATGCACGTTTTTTTACAAGCTACAAGCCAGGTGAATGTGAGACAAGATGCCAAGCGGAAAACTTGGTAGCCAAGTCCGCTTGCGGGTTGGGAACGGTGGTGTGGTAAGACGCACAATATTGGTTTCACACAACGAAAATTAACAAAGACTTAACGTGATTACGAGGACGTAAGTTTATAGTTAACATCTTAATGTGATTATTGTTTGCTTAATTGACATGTTATTTAGTTGGATCAAAGTTATTTAAACAAGAGTAATTGCACCACTCGTCCTGGTGGTTTGCGTTGATCGCAACCTTTCATCCATCGACCAAAAAATATGTCGTTTATCCCTAACTGCCAAATGTGGGTATCATGTGTGGATACTTAACAAGCATTACTAACGCCCGCTAAAAGGAGGGACTAACGGTGGATACCATTTGGCAGTTAAGGACAAACGGCGCATATATTTCGGCCGAAGGACGAAGGGTTGCAGTCAACATAAGTCACAAGGATGAACGGTGTAATTTACTCTTTGAACAATGTATCTTTAAAATAGTACGTAGTAATACTTTGTTTTTAGGTAGTGTTTGGTATGTTGTAATCAAAGTGGGAATGTAAAAGGTTATTACGGTAGAATGAAAAAATTTTGTTTGTTTACACATTTACAATGTAATGATTCATTGCAAGGAATGACTCATTATACCATTTTCATTCCTTAGAGGTCCCCTCATTTTTTTCATTACATCTTGTAATAGAATGGAAATTACATAAAAGTCCATCATTAATTAACCACATTAAATAAACTTTCTATCATCAATGACCATTTTAGTCTTTTTCTATCAATTCCATTACATCCTATCTTACCAACCAAACATTAGGGGGGTGGCATCCTTGTGGTGAAGTTGGGTCGGCAAAGGCTACCGATCGGTAACCATGGTTGCCAGTGCATCGGCAAGGTGAATTCGGTGCCTCAAACGACGAATCTCACCGTTTCGGTGGGGAGAAAAACTAGGCCAATATTACCGTTTGGAGTTAATGCTAGGAGCGTGGATCCATTTTCAAAAAAAAAAAAAAAAAAAAAAAAAAAAAAAAAAAAAAAAAATCCCCTATAAATATTCACTAATAACACATATTGTTTCATTCACCAAATCAAATCACAAAAACAATACACAATTTATTTAACCATGTCAATGTCTTCTTCGTCATCGGACGAGATCATTATTCCCCCGGATTCGTCCGAAGAATGGTTATCCGGAAGTACGTTTGAAACCTTTTTAGCCTGAATCGAAGCTCTTGAAGACACGGCTAGCTCTACCGACACCCGTAGTTATGTTCAACGTTTTCGTGAAAGAGCATTAGAAAATCTATTGAATGATTATTTTGTTGAACAACCAAAGTTTAACGAAAGCGTTTTTCGTGATCGTTTTCGTATGAGTAAAAATTTGTTTTTAAAAATTGTTGATGATATTGAAGCCCAATTCGAATGGTTTCAACCGGGTCAAGACGCGATGGGCCAAAATAGTTTCACGCTATTACAAAAATGTACATCCGCCATTCGACAACTCGCAACGGGTGAACCTCTGGATAGATTTGATGACTATCTAAACATGGCACGAAGAACGTCAGTTATTATTTTAATTTAATTATTTCGTTATTAATTTTTTTTTAATTTGTTTTTGTTATTAAGTTATTTAAATTGTTTTCGTTAAGTTTTTTTGTTAAAATATTTTAGTTATTATTTTTTAGTTATATATTTCGTTATTTTTTTTTATTAAAAGTTGTCCTTTTTAATTTGTTTTTGTTATTAAGTTATTTAAATTGTTGTCGTTATGTTTTTTTGTTAAAATGTTTTAGTTATTATTTTTTAGTTGTATATTTCGTTATTTTTTTTTTATTAAAAGTTGTCCTTTTTAATTTGTTTTTGTTATTAAGTTATTTAAATTGTTTTCGTTATGTTTTTTTGTTAAAATGTTTTAGTTATTATTTTTTAGTTATATATTTTGTTATTTTTTTTATTTATTAAAAGTTGTCCTTTTATTTTAAGAGAATGCTTTGATAAATTTTGCGATGCGATTATAAAGTTATATGGTCGAGAGTTCTTACGTAGGCCTACAAGCCATGACGTAGCACACTTATTCAATGTACATGAAGAAAAATATCATATTCCGGGAATGCTTGGTAGCATTGATTGTACACATTTTGTTTGGCGAAATTGTCCTAGACACTTGAGAGGGCAATATAAGAGAGGTGATCACCAATACCCGACTATTATGCTTGAAGCGACTGCTTCATATGATTTGTGGATTTGACATTCGTTTTTTGGTCCTCCCGGTTCAAACAACGATATCAATGTTTTGAATCAGTCTCCATTGTATGTTACTGAACGAAATGGAACGGCACCAAACAGTTCATTTTTATTGGGTGGAAGGCTTTACAAACGTGGATACTATCTTACCGATAAAATCTATCCTAAGTATTCAACATTTGTTAAAGCATATCCGTATCCAACTGACCCAATGGAAAAGAGATTCAAGAAACTACAAGAGTCTGCAAGAAAGGATATCGAACGAGCTTTTGGTCGTCTAAAAGGAAAATGGATGATTCTCAGTCGTCCTCTCAGAGCTATGTCGGTTCAAAAGATTCGACAACTGGTTTATACGTGCATTATATTGTGCAATATGATTTTGAAAAACGATGGTATGGCAATATCACCGGTTCATATAATGGATCCGCCGGTAACTCCAGTTTATGATGATGGTGTGCTACATGAGTTACTCGACGAAGATATCCATAATCGTCTTCGATATGATCTTACGGAGCACGTAGTGGCTCAAGACTTATCATACCTCGATGACTAGTGATTTCCTATTTTTGTTGAAATTGTTTTTTTTTTTTATTTGTTTAATAAGTGTTATGTAATTTTGCTTTGAATTATTAATAAAATGTATTGTTTTTTAATAAAAATAGTTGTTTTTTATTAAGTGTTTAATTATGTTTTTTATTTATTTAAATTATATAATAATGTAAAATTTAATGCTTGACATTAGGCAAGATTGTCACTTAAAATTGAAGTTTAGGCAACTTTAGGCAAAAAATGTGTTGGAGGACCATGATTGGTTGTTTGCATTAAAAGATGAGGCAACCTTAGGTAACGTTGCCACCCCCTTATTAATAACAATAATAAATCATTACATTGCATCATTCATTCCATTACATCGTTTATTCCATTCATTTGATATTTCATTCCACCTACCAAACGAACCCTTATATATGTACGATCACGTTTAAATACATGTCAATGTTAACATTTTAAAAGAAAAAACCTCGATTTATAGTGGTTACGTAGACAATGAAAACTGCCCTGCATCATGGATCTCAAAATTTGGATCGATAAAACAAATATTTTCCAAGTTTCATTAATATCTTTTAAACCAAGTATACATATTCTCACTAATCTTTAAAAAGAGAGTTATGCAGACATATAGTCATGTGATGTTTAAGTTTTTACATATAGACAGATGAATACATATTTGTAGGATTACTCTTTAGAACATATAACATGGCATTTAGTTTATAGATTTATGTTTCTATAAATGCTTTTCATGCTACCATTAAACGACGAGGATGATGAAAGCACGGGTATACCAAACGATGAACCATTGGTGTAGTAACCATCAAGAAACGATAGCCTTTGTCTAGGGGTGCTTAGTGATCGGGCTTTTGCCATGAATGATTCTGTTGTGGCCATGTAAGATGGAAAGATTGGCGAATTTGGTAATGAAGTGTCATCTTGTTGATCAGGCGATAAGTGGTAGTGTCTTCTTGAGGTATGCAACACTCGTGGTACAGAAGATGGTGAATTGTGTTCTATTGTATGATGTTTCTTTATTTGATAAGACTTGATTAACGTTTCTTGGTCAAGCAGGCGATGGGCTCTGATGGCACCCGAATCTTGTAGAACATTATGTTGCTTGTTCTTACAAATCTTAGAGACTGGAACCAACGTAGGAACACGTATTTGATGGACTTTTAGTTGTGTGTTCATCAATTCATTCAAGGCTTTTTGCCTCACGATTTGGCCTCGAATCACTGCTTGAAGCTTCACTACTCCCCTTAATCCATTCAATGCTTTCCATGCCTGTATTGACCCAAAATGGTAAAAAAGTAACAGAAATGTAAGTTTTGACTTTCAGAAGTAAAAGATACAAATTTTCAACATCTAAATTGCCATGTCATGTATTTAGTTAACTATAAAAATTGACAAATATATAAGTTTTATAACAGATATAGCCAAAGAAAATTAAAAAAAAAAAAAAAAAAAAAAAAAAAAAAAAAAAAAAATAGTTATGATCTTAAATTATGGACCAAATGTAAGTGAACTCAAAATTCAATTTTTGTAGAGTTGACCAAAAAGGTCAAATATTTGGGTTAGTACTAGAGAAAGATATATGTACCAGATGTCCACGATAAAAAGACTGAATTTTGATGGCTGCTGCAGTTCGGGTTCTCCTTTCCATGTCTTCAGACATCGTCACTAGCCTAGCAAGCTCAGTAGCTGCATTTGCAGCAGCCACAGCTGCATCAGCTGCAGCCGACATAGCAATGGCAAGCGCCATTGTGTGTTGCTTCTGGTCCTCCTCGCGGTCCTTCACTTTGACCTCAGGTGTTTCAAGTGCATGGTAATGGTGGCTTATCTTTAGGATCCCGAAACACCATTTTCTCCTCTTTGTTCCCTGAAACCAATCCTCAAATGGCATAAACATTATGCTCTTCATATAACTACAACGTGTACAAGAAACTGCGACGATACATAAATAAAGACACAAAACTAACCTTCTCGTCTATAGATTCAGCCTTGCAAGCGAAAAATCTCTTTAAGAAACCAAACCAACCTCTTTTCTTTCCCATCCGAACTGCAAAGTATTGTTTGGTAAAACTGAAATAACTAATGTCTTTGTAACATACTTGGGGAACGTTTCATGATGAATAATGTTGTAACACAAAGATGCAGCCTTTTAAATAAGCATAGTTACTACTACTAAATAAATAGTCAAATAGGTATTTTAAATTTTCTAATTTTATATACGCTTTGTGTCATTGTGTGACCACCACATTGATGTACTATCATGTGCAATTTGAAATGTAATCAAGTGCCAACTTCTTGAAACATATAATACATGACCTTTTATGTATAAAAAGAAAAATTCAACATAAAAGAAATACATTTTTGTAAGATAAAACCTACAGGTACTTGTTCTTTATTTCAAAACAAGAAAATTTTAAGACAATTTAACTTGACATAAGTCCAAATACACATTTATACAAAGTTTAAACCAGAGGTTCTAACAAAAACGACATAACGACTATAAACCAAGGTCCAAGTGTTTCGAGTAACCAAATAAAAATCAGATCGACTGGAGGGTCAAACCCGCTAAAATATGTTTGTTGAACCTTACGTTGAATTAGCACGAGACAAAATTGTACGCACAAATATTGAACCTTGTTGTTGTTAAAAGTTACGTATAAATATTAATTAGTAAATGTCTAGTATCGAACCCGAGACCTCGGGATTGCACACTTTACAAACAAGAATAATGTAAATAAATATATATATGTTAAATGTATCGTATATATATATTTATAAACACTTAAGGGACTAAATAATCATTAATATTAAACGTAAGTATTAATTATTATTAAGGGATAAGAGAACGAGGACTAGAGTGTAACTTGGGAGTCAAGAAGGATCTAGAAACACCCCAAGGGTGCCTAGGCCGGTCGAAGCCCACACCATGGGTCGATCCACCCTTGCTTGTGCTCCAAGGAATCACCTAGTATATATACAAGGCCAAGGATTAGGGTTTCACATCTCTTGTGCACACACACAAAACCCTAAAGTTTTCTTCTCCTTGTTTCTTCTCTTGGTCGATCGATCCTCACTCCCATAAGGGTTTTAGGATCGAAATTTTCATAAGCAAATTAAGTGTTTTGTTTACTTGCATCAAACCTTTATTCGTTGGTAGTTTGTGTGTACAAGAACGAGGTAATTACTTACTTTAGTAATTATCAAGAGATCGATAAACAAAACGGTAAGGGGTTTATCATTGATCTAATTGTACAAGAATCAAGGTTTATTTGAAGTGCATCGGGTATGTTTTCTATTTATGTTTTAGTTAATCTTTATACGTGTTATTACTTGATCCTAGCTTCCGCAATATGTGTACTTTGATTGTCAAACTCTAACAGTGGCATCACGAGCCATGGATAACATGTAATTGATTACTAAAACGTAATAAAAATCGGATCTTTAATTGTTTTAGATACATGTTTTTCTAGGGTTTTCTTTAAATTTTTTTAAAAATTTTTGTAACCCTAACCCTAATTTTAAGGGGGGGGTCGATTTCCACTATAAAACCCTAATTAGGGTTTGTGGTTTTCTTGATTATATAATAATCATATAGAAACCCTAGGTCTAAACCGGTTTTTGTGAACATACTTGTGACCTATGTGCTAATTGTTAGGTTAATCCGTGACGAAACATGCATGTTAGTCATGGATCTTGTTTGTTCATTTATGTCACATGTTTTAAATAGATCTAAAATTGGGGAAGACTCCATATATATTAAAATCAATTTATATGCTATGTGGTGTGTATATTATCTTTGGCCTACGCAATTGATTCGTCAATGTATGTGGCTCCACTTCCATTAAGAAGGGAAGGCCTTAGGTGATTACATGCATAATTATACCTAGAATTGATTTTATTAGGATCTTTTAATATGGTTTGCATGTGGCTAATTGTTTCAGGTTTTATTATTAGTTGTTTATTTTCTTTAAATTACTTGTTTTATTGTTTTCTTAATTGTTTGACTTGATGTAAGCAATAAAAAGGGTGATTTTCATAAAAGAAAATAATATGGACTAATAATTTTGAAACCCTAAAGTGATAAAGTAAGAATCTTGCAAGGTCTTATTGACAATCGTGGTCCGATTCGCACGGTAATCAGCTCCCAGTCGAGACTAGCAAAATTCAAACTTTATTACTATTTTGAGATTGAATCCATAAACTTTTGCTTGAATGATGTTTTGTGCAAATATGTTTTTAAAATTAAGTCTTTTAAGATGATATTCATAACCGTGATTTGAAGGCTTAGAAAAGAGCCTTAGAGTCTGCCTTGGTTATCACAATCTTGAATATGTCTTAAACGAATTACTTTTAAAATCATATGTTGTAGAAAGTCATCTTAGGGTTTTGGCATAAACCTCAAGTAAAACTTTGTGTATTAATTTCACGAATTGGATATAAAAAGTTTTTATGAAAACTTATGTTATAAAGATGAGTGCATGCATCTTTGTACATATTTTGATTGACATATCAAAAATAAATACCCTTTATAATTTAAGTTACATGCCATCTACCTATAAGAAACACTTGGAATTTTAATTTAGTAAACGTGAGACCTAGGCTAAATTACTATAACAAGGTAAAATTCTTTTAACGCGTGAGACCATAATTGTAATTTTACAGTTTCTAAGGTAGACGACTTAATTAAGTTGTGCGTGAGACCTAGAACTTAAGGCATGAGATGGGATGAAACATGCTTACAAGGCAAATTGATGAATCAATTTGATGTAATTCCCATAATGATCTAGGAATTGGAAATCTTGTTTGCCAATTATTGTTCGACAGATTACTATCTTTTGTACTTTCACCACTAGCAGATCAACTGATGTGGTGGAACTATGTAAAGTTAGATCCTAGGTTTTCAAGAAAATTTTGGTGGTTATATGAATATAACTAATGGGTATTTTATTTTCTTGAAGATATTTATTATCGAAAATACTAATGTTTGAACTTTTATCTGTAGATATGGCTCAACCCGATACCCCATCTGTGATTTCTGCTTTCAAGAGTCATCTTGAGAGAGAGAAACTGACTGGAAAGAATTTCAATGATTGGTACCGCTCACTTAGAATTGTCTTGAGGTCGACCGGTAAAATGGACTATTTGACCGAAGAATGCCCAGCTGAGCCTGCTGCTTCTGAACCAGAAGCAGTCAAGGCGGCATGGAGGGTGGAACATGCTAAGTTTAATGAGGTTGCTTGTTTAATGCTCACTAGCATGAGTGCTCAATTGCAAAAGAAGTTTGAGTACTTTTTCCCAAAAGATATGCTTGATGTTCTTAGGCAATCTTATGAGAAACCACCAGCAGTTGAATTGTATGATGAATTGGACAAGCTACATAACTGCAAGCATGGTGATGGTAAACCAGTTGAAGATTATGTGACTGAGATGAAGGAATCTTTTGATCAGCTTCACAGAATTGGATTTGGTTACCCTGACAATGTGCAAGTGCACTTGATCAACAGGTCCCTTAACAAGGACTTTGCTGGTTTTGTGCAGAACTTCAATATGCACTGCTCGGGGAAGACAGTATCTGAATTACTCGCATTGCTTATTGAGTATGAGAAAAGTCTACCAGCCAAGGTCAAGAATCCTACCCCGCAAGTGTTGGCAATTCATGGTGGGAGAATCCAGAAGAAATCGCATGTGAACAAAGGCAAAGGGAAGGTTAACAAAGGCAAGCAGGTCATGGCCTATCAACCTGAACCCAAGATGAAGCAACATCAGCCTAAGCAGAAAAAGGTGAATCCACCAAACAAGAAGGATCAGGCATGTCACCATTGTCATGAAAAGGGCCATTGGAAGCGCAATTGTCCTCTCTATATTCATGACTTGCGACTCAAGAAGCAGGGGAATGAAGCTGGTAACCCCAGTTCATCAGGTGCGTTCTTTATGATTGAATTATTCACTCTTACTCCTAAATTGAATTCATGGGTATATGATACGGGATGTGGCATTCATATTTGCAATACCTTGCAGGGGTTTAGAGTTGAGAGAAAGCTGGCCTATGGACAACAATTCTTGCACGTTGGTAACGGAGCGCATGCAGGAGTTGAAGCTATAGGAGTTTATGATTTAGTGTTGCCTTCGGGCTTAGTACTATCTTTAAATAATTGTCATTATGCACCGTCAATTGTTAGAGGTGTAATTTCATTTTCATGTTTGTTGAACCTTGGTTTTGAGCATACTATTTCTAGCAATGGAATTTCGGTTTCTTTAAATGGTGTTTTTTATTTTAATGCTATTGCTGTGAATGGTGTCTTTGAAATTGATATGAATGATAATGATAAAGCTTTTGTTAAAAATAATTCAATGTATAGCATCAACAATAAGAGAATCAAGAAAGGTCTGGATTCATCTTATCTTTGGCATTGTCGACTTGCTCACATTGGCAAAGATCGCATGAAAAAGCTGCAACATGATGGGCTTTTAGAAAAGATCAGTGATGAATCATTTGATAAATGCGAATCTTGCATTGCTGGGAAAATGACTAAGAAACCCTTTAAAAATAGGATTGAAAGGGCGAATGATCTACTTGGTCTTATTCACACAGATGTGTGTGGACCACTTAGACATGTGTCAAGGAGAGGTGCTAGCTACTTCTTAACATTTACGGATGACTACAGCCGTTATGGTTATGTTTATTTACTTAAACATAAACATGAGGTGTTTGAGACATTCAAAGTGTTTAAAGCAGAAGTAGAGTTGCAACTAGGAAAGAAGATTAAAGCTCTTCGATCCGATAGAGGTGGTGAATACCTGAGTCAAGAGTTTATAGATTACTTAGCAAAGGAGGGAATTGTCCAGCACCTTACTTCTCCATATACTCCACAACAAAATGGTGTATCTGAAAGAAGGAATCGTACATTGCAAGATATGATACGATCTATGTTTAATCTAACAACTCTTCCTTACTCGTTTTGGGATTATGCCTTGGAATCTGCAGTTCGCATTTTAAATATGGTTCCAACAAAGAAGGTTGATAAGACTCCATATGAAGTATGGACTGGGAAAGTTCCTAACTTGTCTTATCTAAAGGTCTGGGGTTGTGAGGCGTATGTTAAACGTGACTCAGCAGACAAACTCCAACAAAGATCTGTAAAGTGCATCTTCGTAGGTTACCCTAAGGAAACTATGGGTTACTACTTTTATTACCCAGCTGAAAACAAGGTTTTTGTTGCAAGGTATGGAGACTTCTTAGAAAAGGAGCTCATATCTCAAGAATTCAGTGGGAGAGTATATGATCTGGAAGACGATCATGAAGATGTGACACCTTCTGAAAACACTAGCCAACTTCCTGAAGAACCTGAAAGTTTAGGTCCTCCACCAGAAGTTGAAGTGATTCCCGTTCGCAGATCTTCAAGATCTGTGAAGGCTCCTACACGTCTATGTTTAAACATGGAGTGTGATGACAACTTGATAGGGGATCTTGATGAACCTACAAGTTATAAAGCTGCCATGAATAGTCCAGAAAAGGAAAAATGGCAGGGAGCTATGAATGGGGAAATGCAATCCATGAAAGATAATGAAGTCTGGAAGAAGTAGACCTACCTCCGGGTGCCAAGCTAGTTGGGAGTAAATGGCTCTACAAGAAGAAGACTGATATGGATGGCATTGTACACACCTATAAGGCCCGTTTGGTAGCTAAAGGCTATACTCAAACTTTAGGTGTTGACTATGAGGAGACCTTTTCTCCTGTAGCTGACATAAGGGCAATTAGGATTCTTATAGCCATAGCCGCTTACTATGACTATGAGATTTGGCAAATGGATGTCAAAACCGCCTTCTTAAATGGTCGCCTAGATGAAGACATCTATATGGCGCAGCCTGAGGGGTTTGTAAATCCAGAATTCCCAGATCGTGTATGCAAGCTTAAGAGATCCATTTATGGATTAAAGCAAGCATCACGACAATGGAATAAAAGATTTGATAGTGAAATTAAGAAGTATGGATTCACTCAAAATCTTGATGAGCCATGTGTATATCACAAAGCTAGTGGGAGTAATGTAATTTTCCTTATATTATATGTCGATGACATATTGATCATGGGGAATGACATTCCAAGTTTACAAAAGGTTAAGGAATATCTTGGAAGTTGTTTTTCTATGAAAGATCTAGGGGAAGCTGCATTTATTCTGGGAATCAAGATATATAGAGATAGATCTCAGCGATTAATTGGATTAAGCCAAAGTGCTTACATTGATAAAATATTGAAGAGATTCAGTATGCAAAATTCCAAGAAAGGATATTTGCCGATGCAAGAGCAACATGGCTTGAGCAACAAAGTTTGTGCTTCAACACCCGAAGAGGTGCAACGCATGAAGAGAGTCCCTTATGCTTCGGCTGTGGGATCTATAATGTATGCGGTAAAAAGCACAAGGCCTGATGTTGCGTTTGCTCAGAATTTAACCAGTCGATATCAGCAGAACCCAGGTGAAAAACACTGGACTGCTGTTAAGAATATTCTTAAGTACCTTAGGGCTACTAAAGAGATGTTCTTAGTATATGGGGGTACTCCATCTGCAGAGCTTGATGTAACAGGTTACTGCGATGCTTCTTGGAAAGGTGATAAAGATGATACGAAGTCTCAGACGGGTTATGTCTTTGTCATTAATGGAGGAGCTGTTGATTGGAGGAGCAAAAAGCAGAGTGTACTGGCGATGTCTGCTACAGAAAGTGAGTATATAGCTGCTTCAGAAGCTGCAATGGAAGCTGTTTGGATTAGGAAGTTTGTTTCAGGGCTTGGGGTTATGCCTTCGATTCAGCGACCTATAAAAATGTATTGTGACAACTCAGCCGCAATTACATTTGCCAATGAACCTGGAATCATGAGAGGCACCAGACATTTCCCGATTAAGCACCACTATGTCAGAGAACAAGTTGAGATAGGTGAAATCGAAATGCTCAAAGTTCACACAGATGAAAACTTAGCTGATCAATTTACAAAGCCTTTACCTGGCACCAAGCTTTACAAGCATGCTGAAGGAATAGGACTTAAATTAGCTGATAGTTTCATGCCCATTTGTGATTAGTATTTGGATAAAGGATGTAGTGTACAATTATTAATATTTACTGAAATAAAATATTGGTTATGTTTATTTATTCATTGTCTTATTAATAATATATCCTATATTTGCATGTTTAAGATCCGTGAATAATTTATTATTCTAAATAGTCCGTTGTCGATTAATGATATGGGAATATCATTAAACTAAGACAATTTTGAGTATTGGTTTAGGATATACTTGAAAGTATATTGATGCGTAGTCATACCAATTTCACATGATATTCAATGAATTGAGTATTGGACTTATCCCAACAATATGATTTAAATTTATTGTGAGAATCATATTTAATAGTTATCCTCAGACTTGAGATACCAGATAAGTGTCATGGATGTAGTGCATTTTGTGGAGCAATCTACCGCTTACCGTAATTGGAAGTCATAAGGGTTGTTTTCAGAATGTTGCAAAGTTCATGGGTTATTCTTGTAGTCAAGAGAGAATTCGCTCCTTCTGATTTGTTCAGAAGTTTAATACTGCTGGGCCCCTCGTAGGGTTGACAAAATGTTTGCGTGGCCACGCCCAAAGTCTATCTGGAATACGTTCAGATGTTTTGGTAATTTTGTTCAATCATAAAGAGACGAGAAACAGAATTTAATAAAGAACCTCACATCTTTATTAATGTAGTATTAGAGGCGAAAGGATAATAATAATGATGAATCATTAAAGGTTTTCCAGGAAACCTAGCTCAGGTCGAACTAGGGGCATTGGAGTGTTGCAAGACGCTAACCATTGTCATTTTACTATTAATAGATATACGAGTGGGAGCTGTTAAAAGTTACGTATAAATATTAATTAGTAAATGTCTAGTATCGAACCCGAGACCTCGGGATTGCACACTTTACAAACAAGAATAATGTAAATAAATATATATATGTTAAATGTATCGTATATATATATTTATAAACACTTAAGGGACTAAATAATCATTAATATTAAACGTAAGTATTAATTATTATTAAGGGATAAGAGAACGAGGACTAGAGTGTAACTTGGGAGTCAAGAAGGATCTAGAAACACCCCAAGGGTGCCTAGGCCGGTCGAAGCCCACACCATGGGTCGATCCACCCTTGCTTGTGCTCCAAGGAATCACCTAGTATATATACAAGGCCAAGGATTAGGGTTTCACATCTCTTGTGCACACACACAAAACCCTAAAGTTTTCTTCTCCTTGTTTCTTCTCTTGGTCGATCGATCCTCACTCCCATAAGGGTTTTAGGATCGAAATTTTCATAAGCAAATTAAGTGTTTTGTTTACTTGCATCAAACCTTTATTCGTTGGTAGTTTGTGTGTACAAGAACGAGGTAATTACTTACTTTAGTAATTATCAAGAGATCGATAAACAAAACGGTAAGGGGTTTATCATTGATCTAATTGTACAAGAATCAAGGTTTATTTGAAGTGCATCGGGTATGTTTTCTATTTATGTTTTAGTTAATCTTTATACGTGTTATTACTTGATCCTAGCTTCCGCAATATGTGTACTTTGATTGTCAAACTCTAACAGTTGTTGCAACGAAAGGTTGAATCTTTGTGCGTACAATTTATATTTTTTAGAAATCTAAATAGTTGTTTACCAATGGATATACACTCCATGATACAGTATCATGTCACACATTCTTTATCACAAATAATGGCCGCCCAAAAGAATTGTAAAAGTATCCATGGACATTCTCTTTAGCAAGTGATCGGTTGGCATGCTTTTTGATGGAAATTTAAATATAATTCTATATTTTATTCTTTAAAAAACTAAAAGAAAAGATATTATTTATTTGTCATATTTTATAAAAATCAAGATATGACGATCTGCTATCTATGTTGAACCTTAAAACCGAAGTCGTACTGTGGTACTAGTATACTTGGCTACTTGCTACGATAAACAATAAACAAGAAAATAACTATGGTATCAAGCTTTGTTTTTTTTTTTTTTTTTTTTTTTTTTTTTTTTTTGTTGTTTTTTTTTCTTTAGTCAAACGTCATTTTTGTCTACTCGTATATTTAAGATCCACAGTCTAAAATCAATGTTTTAAAACCCGGTTCAACCCGGCCTGTTCAACCGGGAACCGGTGATGTCACCGGGTTGTTACCGGCCGGGTTTGTGAGGATTTGAGACCCGGATTGAACCGCCGGGTTTTACTTGACCCGGGTCGAATCGGTGAACCGAAACCGGCCGGGTTTTTCTTTTTATGTCTCTTTAACCAGGGGCGAAGCTTGGAAATTTCGAGTGGGGGGTCGGGATCTAAAATTTTTTTTTCCTAACACTATGGGGGGTCGAAACCGAATTAAATTGGGGGGGCGAAACCGAAAATACCGAAATTTTTCTACACGAAAACTATATACCCCGACATCGCAAAAAAAATTTCGGGGGGGTCGGCCGCCCCCCCCCCCCCCCTGAGGCTGCGCCCCTGTCTTTAACAAAACAAAACCGTAACCGATCCTTTTCTTCCTCTTTGTTTCTGCCTGTACTTGAGGAACACAAGCACAATTTGTTTTGAAAAGTCTCCTTTATATAAAGGTTATGAAGGAAGGTTACATGTCTGGAAAAAAAAAATACAATGTTGTCAAACATGTACTAGAACTGTGATATGCAAAAATCATATACTAAGAATTAGGCTTTTGAAAAAATGAATTAAAAATCATATTCGTATCGATGAGTCGTTGTGTTTGGGATTGAATATTGGAGATTTTATGTTTGTTTGGTATTAGTTTTTGTAGGTTCTACAGGCGTTTGGTAACATGATTTAATTAAGGGGGCGTTTGGTTGGAGCAATTTCATGAAATTTGGGGGAATTTGAAATTAAAATTCCCCCAATTACCATGTTTGGTTTATTAGAGCCAATGTTCACATGTGAAACTTAGTTGATTCCGAGAAGGAACTTTGCTAACAAGTAGCAACTCATGGGCAGAAACCTTTGTATCAAGGCATCGAGACAATATGAAATATACGCTTAACGCCTAAGCCAGAAGACATGTACATCGATGAGCATTGACGGTTATCAACATTTTTTCAATTTACCTTAGAAGATCTCCATTGCTCTATATATTAATGGCTTTTGTTACTTATTTTATCACTAACTTTTAACTATCAAAATGCAAAAGGCTTATGCAAAAGCTTGTTTTACACTAAACCTGTAAAATTGAATAACCAATGTTATTAACTTATTATGTTAGGTACGTGGATACAGAATTCAAAAGAAAAAGAGTAAACAGCAAAATGCCTCACTTATTTGTAAATTTTCACAGTTTACATTTTTGTCAAGATGCAATATCTTTTTTCTGTTTAACATTCCAGTAATTCAAGTCTTTCAGACTATGACAAGTCCCGTGTCTGGTGACTGTTTGGCGACACCCATAAGCTGCAAAGTTGAGTGTTATAACTTATAAGTATCTGATTGTATATGTGTAAGTTCCCCATCAGTTACACAAATGCTAGTTTATACTTCTTTCAAGATCTTTTATATACAGATCATCCAACCAACTGACCCAGCCATCGTTTCAATATGACTGCATTTGGTTCTTAGCCTCTCAGAGGGTATTATAAAGAGACTACACACCAGATCAAAGTTCTTTAACATCAAGCTGTACGAGATGTGTGAAAGAGCAATTACCAATTACCAAATACCAAATACTTTCATTAAAGTAAAATGTAGAGGCTTATCAGCCAAACAAAATTAAAAGCATAACAACACAATGTCTTAAATGCCTAAACCAGATTTGAATTATTAAATTAACTTAGTCAACCTCCTCAATTTTTGGGCCAGCGCCATTTGCACCAGCAGGAACATCATCACCCATCGAACCACCAGCAGCATCCCCAGAACCCCCTTGATACATCTTGGCGATGATCGGGTTACAAACACTCTCAAGCTCTTTCACCTTATCATCAAACTCATCAGCCTCCGCAAGCTGATTGCTATCCAACCAAGCAATGGCTTCATCAATGGCATCCTCAATCTTCTTCTTGTCTTCTGGGCTTAGCTTCTCACCAATCTTTTCATCCTTGATTGTGTTTCTCATGTTGTATGCGTAGTTCTCCAACGCATTCTTAGACTCAACCTTCTTTTTATGCTCCTCATCCTCTGCCTTGTACTTCTCTGCCTCTTGAACCATCTTCTCAATCTCCTCCTTTGAAAGCCTTCCCTTGTCGTTGGTGATGGTAATCTTGTTCTTCTGCCCTGTGGTCTTGTCTTCTGCCGAGACGTTAAGAATGCCATTGGCATCAATATCAAAGCAGACTGTGATTTGTGGGACTCCTCTTGGAGCAGGAGGTATGCCAGAAAGCTCAAATTTACCGAGCAAATTGTTATCTCTTGTTCTTGTTCTCTCACCTTCATAGACCTGGATCAAAACACCTGGTTGGTTGTCAGAGTACGTTGAGAAAACTTGCTCTTTCTTTGTCGGGATAGTTGTGTTTCTTGGGATGAGAACAGTCATAACACCACCAGCAGTCTCGAGACCAAGGGACAGAGGAGTGACATCCAAAAGAAGTAGATCTTGAACCTTTTCATTACCCTCACCGCTTAAAATAGCAGCTTGGACTGCAGCACCATATGCAACTGCCTCATCAGGATTGATGCTCTTGCAGAGCTCCTTTCCATTAAAGAAATCCTGAAGTAGTTGCTGTACTTTGGGAATTCTGGTAGATCCACCGACTAAAACAATATCATGGACTGCACTTTTGTCCATCTTAGCATCTCTCAAACATTTCTCAACGGGCTCCATACACTTCCTGAATAGATCCATATTCAGTTCCTCAAATCTAGCACGAGTAATGGTGGAATAGAAATCAACACCCTCGTACAAAGAATCAATCTCAATAGTGGTTTGAGCTGTGGACGACAACGTTCTCTTTGCTCTTTCACAAGCAGTTCTCAACCTTCTTAGAGCTCTTGGGTTTCCGGTAATATCCTTCTTATGTTTTCTTTTAAACTCTTGAACAAAATGGTTCACCATTCTGTTATCAAAATCCTCCCCACCAAGGTGAGTATCACCAGCTGTAGACTTCACCTCAAAAATACCCTCTTCGATAGTCAATAGGGACACATCAAAAGTGCCGCCACCAAGATCAAAGATCAGCACATTCTTCTCACCAACACTGCTTGCCTTTTTGTCAAGACCATAAGCAATTGCAGCAGCAGTTGGCTCATTGATGATACGCATCACATTCAGACCAGAGATCACACCAGCATCCTTGGTGGCCTGCCTTTGCGAGTCATTGAAGTAAGCGGGAACTGTAACAACAGCATTCTTCACTGTTGTTCCAAGGAAAGCTTCGGCAATTTCCTTCATTTTGATAAGAACCATCGAAGAGATTTCCTCTGCAGAAAACTGCTTCTCCTCGCCCTTGTAGTTGACAGAAATCATCGGTTTCTCGGCAGGACCAGAAGTAACCTTAAAAGGCCATAACTTGATGTCACTTTGTACTGATGCATCACTGTATCTCCGACCAATAAGACGTTTGGCATCTGTTACATGATAATAAAAGTACCCATAAGCTCTATATCAACATCAACCAAACCAATTCTATGAACTAAAACATGGAAAAGGCAGTACTACATGAAAACAATATTCAACAAAGAGCACAAAAAATGGTTTCATGAATATACATCCAATTATACATATGAAAATCTTGAACAATATGTCAATATTAAATTGATCAGAGTAACAAAAACATTGTGTACTGGTACAAATTATTCATACTAAGGTTCTGTAGCAGTTTAGGATTCAGTGTTTACAATCTATGAAACTTTGATGCTTTTAAAACTGATACTATTTAAACTACATTGCACTCACTAACCTAAAAATAAGAACTTTTAAGACAATACAAGGTATCATAACAGATTAAAATCTTGTAAAATAGTAGAATGCAATTATACAAATTTCCATTGTGTATTCTTTTGTCTTTTGAAAAAGACAGCTTATTCACACACCTATATACGGATCAAACTAGACTTGAACTCCTAACCTCTTGGTTAATGGGTCCCCTAACAAAGTTAAATGCCCTTTGGTAAAAAGGGGTAAACAGATTTAATCCGATTAAAGACCTCTTGTGATGACATCAGCCAGTCTAACCAGTAGGCCGTTTGGTTTTTCCAAATGTAACACTAAGATTAGACTCTAACACTAAACTAATCTATACTACATTATAATGTATTTGAAACTTTTCTATAATTAGAAAGTCTTAAAATTCTTTTTTTTTTTTCTTGTTTATTATGGAAGGATTTCAAAATTAATTGGTTAGGAATTAGGAAGTTTCAGGTTGGTTGTTCAAACAAAAATTATCTGGCTTCACTATCTTATAAAGCATAAAGACAACTAAATATGTAACCAAATAACCCAAAATATAATCACACGGTACCCGCCGCCGCATTGCGCGTGTACCGTTCTAGTAATCTAATATGCATTAATCTACTCTAAGCATCTGAGATTCCAAATATTCCAACATTGAAACATTAAAAGAACCATAAACAGGGCTGCTATTCTAAATCATCATAAAAAATTATTAATCATACATAATAAAGCATACAATGAAAAAGAATAAGAAAAACATACCAAAAACAGTGTTGGTGGGATTCATGGCGACCTGATTCTTGGCAGCATCACCAATGAGCCTCTCGGAATCCGTAAACGCGACATAAGACGGTGTGGTTCTGTTACCTTGATCATTGGCAATGATCTCGACACGGTCGTTTTGCCAAACGCCAACACAAGAGTATGTTGTACCTAGATCTATTCCAATAGCAGGTCCTTCTCCTTTAACAGCCATTATTATGTTAACGATTGTTTGTTTGTTTGTTATCGAGTGTGAGTGTGTGTGTGTGTGAGAATTAGTGAATGAGAAGGTGTGGTGTGGAGGGGATGGTATAAATAAGGTTTTCTTTTGGGTTTTTTGAGTTCTAGAATTCTCTTGAAGTTTCGATTTAAGTGAGAAATTGATTTTTTGGTTGACGGGGTTGTTATTCCCGCGTTACGTCCGATACTCTATTGTTTATTTCACTTATTTGTCACTAGTTTTTTTTTTTTTTTTTTTTTTTTTTTTTTAAATCAAACTAGTTTTCTTTTCTCAATAGAGTTTCCGGCCCGTTTGGTTAAGGGGTGTGGGATTTAGATTCGGGTATTACACATAATAGACGATGTTTGGTTGATTAAGGAATCTTTTTAAACCCGTGAGACCCATGACTTTTTCATTTCACGCTAATATGGTAGGTTTATACAAAACTCGTGAGGCCCATTATAAATCTCTCACAACAGTTTCTTTTTTTATTAAAATATTATATTTAAATGTAATTTAATTATTATATTAAATAAAATATATTTTCTCTCTCTTAATTTTTATTCCTCAAAAATCCAAATCGTAAACCCATCTACAAACCAAACGGGCCTAGGTATGTTTGGCAAAATGAGCTGAAGCTGGGACTTGAGCTTATATTATAAGCCGAAATTAAAATTTGTATTTTTATAAACTTGTAAATGGCTGGTGTTGGGGCTTATTATTGTAAAATTACTAAAAATAACATAATTAAATAAGTTTTTGTATATGTTAGATATTTTTATAGGTAAATAAGTAATTTATTCTTCAAAAGCTCCAGGCTAAAGTTTTTAGCCCCTTTTATGGGGCTAAAATGTTTAGCCGACTTATTTTATAAGCCCTATGACAAACGAGACTTATTTTATAAGCCGACTTATTTTAAAAGCCCAAGCCTCAATAAACCATTTATAAGCCTCCGCCAAACATAGCCTAATACGAGTATTATACAACTAAATGAATTCATGTATAAATATTTCACAGCGACCAATAATAGGATTTTAATTACATATGAAAAAACCTAAATATGGATAAAACTATATAAGTGTCATCTATCAAAGGGCTTGTGTCTCAATGATACTCAATGTTGTGTGAGAAGCTCCTTAGCCAAATAGTTGTGAGTTCAAGTCTTGCTAAAAAGTTCCATCTTATTAAATAAATAAATAAATAAAAATACCTTGCAAATTAAACAATACCGAAAAAGAAAATCAAAACCTTAAATAGGTCGGAAACTTGAGTTCCACACATTTAGTTGAGCCTTTTCTTATTATTAGACTATAAATAAAACACTAAATTTGTTGCCCACACAAATAAAACAACTGCACCTTGATTGGTCAACTCTTTTTTCTCAATCAACAACTGTCAACATGCAGCAAAAACTCTTCTTTTTTTATGAGCATAATCAATGTTTTGAAACCCGGGTTTGGGATCGACCCGGCCGAGTCACCGGGTCAACCCGGTTAGACCCGGTTTTACGCACATTTCTAAAAATCGATTTTACGCACAAATATGAGTGAATAAACACCATAAGAAAGTCATATTAAACAAAAATAGCACCTTAATAATGACAAATAAATAAAAAAGTGTCAAAATTTAAATTTAAAAAAAAAAAAGTGCGAAAATCCAAACCCGGCCGGGTTTCAAAACCCGGGTTGAACCGGGTCACTCAAAACCCGGCGGGTCACACCGGTTGACCCGGTTTTAGAAACCTAGGTTGTTTTGACCCGTTTTTTGACCGGGTTCCGGTCCAACCGGTTCGACCGGCCGGGTCGACCCGGGTTTCAAAACCTTGAGCATAATTGCGTTCTTCAACAGTAGTGTTTCAGGCTTTCAGCCATTACCAAGGGCCAAAATGCAAACTTAACGAAACATGGACCGAAATTCAAACTACAAGCTAGATGTGTTGGGCCGGTTGGGGGTAGCTGAGCACCCTCCAACCCATCCCCTACTGCCTCCGTCCCTAGTCTCACGATGAGGCCGGGTTTTTCCATCATCTGCTAACTAAAACTCAAAATCTTTACTTGCAATCAACCCATCATATATCTACCTTTACTTGCGACCATTTTAACAGCTATCATAAAACAATTTACATCGTTAGGTCATATGGATGTAAAACTTAACCATAACTCTATCCTATAGAAAACGTGTTTTCTTAAAATCTAAAAATCTTAACAGTATATAAAGAGAAAAGCGTGTTTCCTTAAAACCTAAAAACTTAAAAGTGAATACCGTGTTATGCTTAAAATACCATTAATCTTTATGTGGTTATATCCTAAAAAGAAAAATACTTCCTAGTAGACTTATGTTTTTCAAAAAAAGCTTTTCATATATGTTGCTTGCGTATGTTGATTGAATCATACATAATTAAAAATAGTTATTTTAAATTTCACTAAATGTGTTTTTTTCATTCTTTAACACTTTTTAAAATATTTTTTTAGTTGAGTTATCGTATGTTACATGAGACATTTGATTAAAATATCATAACTATAATTATCGGGCGTTATAATTTCTCGTTTTTATATAGATGGGTTCTTGCTATTAAGTTATTAGTAGGGTAAAATGCAAAAATGGTCCCTAAACTATTACGAAATCGCAATAATGGGACCGAGACAAAAAGTCACGCAAAAAAGCCACTAACGTTACGTAAATTTGTAAAAAAAAAAATCACAGAGAGCCATTTTCTGTTAGTTTCCTCGTTAAATGTCATGTCATTGAGGGTAATATCGTCTTTTTATCCCTTTCCCGCCAATAACTTCAATTGCCAATGTTTTGTTTTACAAATTTAGTCCTTTAGAACAATAGTTTATATACGTGGCTCAATTTCTTCCATGGAGAACATTAATTTCACAAGTAAATATCTTGAGAATGGTTAAACTTTGGCAAAATCGTGCACGCAGTACCCCGATACCTGATTTAGGAATCCTTTATAGTAAGAATACTCTGTTTCATTTTAATGTTTTCCATTTAAACTTATTATTGTTGTTGGAAGTAATTGATGTTTTATGTGTTCCACATATTTGGATGAAAAGGTGTTTTCTTTGCAAATCCATCACAATGGTGAATTTACCTCAAAACCAGGAAGAAGGTATCTCTTTGGAGATAAAGATTGGTTTGACGGAATTCACTCAACTGAGTTACCATATTGAACTGTAAAGCATATCCAACCATCATCACCAACGACCTCCACCGTAACCCAACCGGCATCCAACATCGAACTGTAAAGCATATCTCTGAATAAAAAAAAACTGTGTTCTGTCTTTGTGATATTGAAATAAAACAGGGTGAAAAAGAGCACAATACTTAATGGTTTATTGATTTAATCATTTAATTTTAATCTGATTACAACATGCTATTTATTTATCACGATTTACTTCATAAGATCCTTTCTATTTCGTTCCAATAGTTGAATAAACTTGTTATGCATTAGTTTATCATTTGTTATGGTTTAGGGTTCACATGTAAGTTTGATTAGAAAATATCTAATTAATCCTATGTAATTTTGTTAGAGATCACTAGTGAAAAAAATACAAGTTGTTACCATGTTAAAGATATGAGATTATACAAGTAGTGTTTATGCAAGACGTACATGATAGATTATACAAAAAGTATGTAGTTGTAACACAAGTGTTCAATAGAATGTCGCAGTGAAAATTTAGTACCTGTAATGCAAGTGTTCGATAAAATGCCTCAATAAAAACATTAGTAGGTCTTACTCAGTTGTTTAATAAATTGCTCAATGAAAACATTAATAGTTGACTCGATTGATTTGGTTTCAGGTGGAAATACGTCGGAAGTTTGCTTGGGTTTAACGTCACACACTACTAGAGCTGGTTGTCACCTAAAACCTGATAATGGAACTCTCTAACTAGCCACGTAAGAGTGTCTCGAAAAGGATTTGTCAAAGTAGATATGTACCGTTTCGAGAAACTTTCTGTGGACTCGACCAGGCCGGGTAATAACTTCAAGCTAGTCTAACTAGTGATGTAAGCGTGTCTCGAATCGGTCTTGTTCACTGAAAGTGGATCAATTCAAAAAGTGTTTGCTCCTCCCGCATGTGCAAATTTATTTAAATACTCATGAGCACATGTGAAGGGGGAGCCCTTCAAAAGTGTAAATGTTGATACAAAAGTTGGGCGTACCTGGTAATTAGGGTTTTGCTCTTATATCAATTAGCTTCTTAGTACTTTGTTACCTGCGCACTAAGAAAATAAACAACACCGTTAGGCTTATCGAGGGATTGTCTCCCCCGATTAGACTCCGGCGTGAGAGTAAGTAATCGATTTAGGGTTTAGTTGAAGAGTTAGGGTTGTATATCGTACCTTTAATGAGAATCGTGTGATTCTATATATAGGGGCTAAGAAACCGTGTTTCTTGCTCCTCACTCTTCGCACGCGTGGTGCTTATCCGAGGTAAGGATATCTATTCCTTGAATAGATAATCCTTATCGTTACCCGGTGGGTTAGATTGGGCCTTTGGGTTTTATGAGCCCAAAGCAATAATACTACGGCCCATACCATTGTCATGGTAGCCCATTCGTAGTGGGCTTAGGTGTAAGTAATGTCTATCATTTGGGCTTGTGGCCCAAATATAGGCTATACGTCATCATGTCCCCCCAGTCTAGTGCGCGCGGCGCATAGCCGTGGGTACTAGACTTAATACCATCAGCGGTAAGCGTGGCGGGGAATTGAACTAATTTTACCGCCTTTTTTGTAGGTGCAATGCACCTAATAATTTCGAAATGGATGCCTCAAAAGTCGGGGGTGGTGTCCACGTAGTCCTTGGGATTCGGGAAAAAGTGCATGTACCTTTTGATCTTCTAGCCACCCATTTACTGTGAGTGGATTCCACGTGGAGGGAAATTAGGGTTTTACCACCCTATATAAGGGTGCCGCCCCATTTTTTAACCACACAGTTAAACACATACAACCACTATTCATCTTCTTCTTCTTTTTAGAGCATTTTTCTGCAAGAAAATCTTTTAACTCTCGTAGGTAATCTTTGTGTGCATCCCACTTATTTTTAAGATGAAAATGGTTGCTCAATTAGAGGACTTTCGCTCCGCGTTGTCTATTGAGGACGTCACGCAGTTTTCTTCCGACTATTTTGTGCCTTTGGATGTACATCCAGAGGCTCCCGATGTCGATGCGTGTATAGCTGACTTCCCCGAAGGGAAGATAGGTCTATACACGAAATTTTTTGAGTATGCGAACTACCGCGTACCCATTTCCATTTTTCTGAGCGATTTGCTCAATCACTATCGCCTTCACATCTCTCAGCTGCACTGTATAGGTGCGGCGAAGGTGTCGAATTTTGAAGTGAACTGTCGTTTACTTGCGATAGAACCAACTGTAGATTTATTCCGCTCCTTTTACCACACGACGTGGTCAAATGGGTGGGTTTCCTTTGCGAAGCGCCAGGGGGCGCTTCAGTGTTATACGGAAAAGGTTGACGCCCTCAAAAATTGGAGGGAGTATTTCTTTTGGGTGGATGACGCAGTCTTTCCCTCTCCTTTTGAGTTTTATACTCAGGAAACCTTACCAAGGGATGGGCGCCCCGCACCCGGTTCCTATAATCGCGCTGACGCGCAAACGTTAGATGCCAATCGACTGGCCATTAACCCCTATCCGGAGGAGTTTTTGGTACACGTGGGGTTGAGCCGCGCTTATTTTGGTGCTGCAGATGAGGTTCCCACTTTTTTAAGTGAGGATGGCCGGGGTGGGTGTTCATCCCTTATTCTTCATGCTTTGTAAGTCTTTTATTCTTGTCTTCGTGCTTTTAATAACTGATCCCTTTTTTGTCTTTCTTGTTTCCCTTGATGCGCAGAGATGGATTTGTTCGCGGTGGTCAAGCTGGATAGGCCAAAGCAGGTAACCATAGGGGTGCGTCCTCTGAGGGAAGGAGAGCAGCCCTTGCTTGATGTGACTGCCGGTCATTTGACTGTTCTGCCTGCGACGGTCCCTGAGGAAACGCCACCACTTGTGGTGACGCCCGTCCAGAGTTTTGCACCTGAAGTAGTTGTGGCCCCAACTGTGGAGGCGGTGCCTGATTTGGAGGTGGCGCACGAGGAGACGCGCTCAGGGTCATCTGACAGCATTCAGATCCTAAAACCTGAGGAGGTGTTGAGGGAAGAGGTTGCGCAGAACTTAAAGCGCAAGGGAGAGGCTGGAACCAGTGGCACCAGCAAGAGGCGTCGACACGTCATCAGAGACGCAGGGTCGAACGCGGAAGAAACTTCAACGTCCGGCGCACGGTTGAAGGCTGATGCTTCTCCGTTTCTGTAAGTGTGCATTCCTTCTCTTTTTCTTCTTTTTTTTTCGATTACTTGTTGTAATTGTTATTTACTGTCTTTGTCGCGTAGGGATGACGGTGCGAAAGATGATGAGGTTTCCTCTCCGCAGAACGAAAACAAGGAGGGGAATACCGAGGCTGCTGATGGTGGTGAGGCGCAGCAGCTGATGGATGACCAAGCTGAGCTTGTTGCTCAGCTAAAGGGAAAGTATGCTGGGGAGAGCCGTGCTCTGGCTCAGAAGGAGGAGGAGTTGGTGACCCTCCGTGCGCAGTTGGCTGATGCGCATGTGGAGCTGGGGGCCTCAAGGGCCTATGCTGAGAAGATTGCCCAAGATAAGATGAGCATCTTGGCTGACTTGAAGTATGCGAGGTCGAAGCTCGAGCAGATAAAGGCAAAGACGTCGTGGTCTGTGTCGTATCTTGAAGAAAAAAGGGCCGAGCATTATGCCAGTCTGCAAGAGTTCAAGGGGCGCATGGAGAAAACGCTCGTGATGTATGAGGAGAAGCTGCGCGCCCTCAGCATCGAGTATGACGAGGAGCTGTATCCTCATCTTATGTCTATGATAGCCGAGCGCAGGTATTCTTACACCCTTGTCTTTTAAATTTGCTTGTTCGCTCTATTGCGTATCTTACCTTTTTATCACTTTGTGAATGCAGGTGGTTGATCAGCCATGGGCTTCGTCTGGCAGCTCTGAGTACTTTGGAGTCTGCAGAGGTGGTGGAAGCCTTTGGGAAGGTTGTTCACTGCGCGATGGCGCGTGGCCGTTCGCAGGCCATGGAGGAGCTCCGTGAGGCCAAGTTGTTGGAGAAAGACTTGGCGGAGATTCCTGGTTATAGCTCGACGGCGTACGACGAGCTGGTGCAGGCGATGGCGGGGCTGAAGGTTCTTGAGTTGCCACATATAGGGAGGTTGGAGCGCGACCAAGATGACCCCATAGATGTGCTCATGGCGGGTCTGACGTTGCAGCGTCATCTTGGGGAGAATGCTGAAGAGGAGGTAGATTATTATCTAAAACCTGATGTCTCGCAGCTTCAAGTCCCAGTTTTTGCGCGGCCCCGTGATATCCTCAAGCCTTTTGCACTGGAGAAGGAAGTCCCCTTGAAGGAGGTGCTAGAGCGTCACGAGCAAAGGGTTGCCATAAAGAAGGGTATTAAGGGCAAGGCTGTGATGTGTGGCATCGGTGCTGCGCACCTTCCTTGATCTGATGGCGTTGCTGTGAGTGTTCCAACTGTGTCGCTCAAGGATGCTATAACGTTGAGTAAGCTGAAGGAGGCGGGGAGTTCCGCCGCTCCAGAAGAGAGCCATGATCATCGCCATAGCATATAGGTTGTTTGTAAACTTATGTATTTTTCCTTGTAATTTAATAAATATGGAATAAGATACATTTTGTTATAAGTTCGTAACTTAAATATACTTGCATTGTTTGCTAAGTTTGATTGTTTTACTAAGTCTTTTAAGTGCGTGACTTAAGTATATTTGCATTGTTTGCTAAGTTTTATTTTTTGACTAAGTCTTTTAAGTGCGTAACTTAAGTATACTTGCATTGTTTGCTAAGTTTTATTTTTGACCAAGTGTCTTGGCTCGTTATATTGCTAAGCTCGTACGGTGTACTTGATATATGCGCATCCGTCGTGGGGTGCGCATGTGAAACTTACTTTGACGTCTCAAGAGTAAGGCGCTTAGCAAGGATACGTGATCCAATGTTGATGGATTTGCAACCCTCTTATTCAACGAGTAAATTAGTAGGTTAACTCATCCTTTATGCCTTCGTGGGTCTTTAAGTGGTGCATGCACGCCATGTAGGCAGAAATATAAAATAAACAATATTGACATATATGCAATAAAGTAAAATGCGCTATGGAGTTAGCTAGAAACCATAACATTTTATTAATACTTGCAAGTAAGTGGAAAAAATAGAAAATGCAATTCCTAGAAAGAGAAAAAGAAAGACAAACACTTATTGGGCACCTCGTAGGATGTAAGTGTGTTTGTGAAAGGGCCGTAGCCTAAAAGTAACATTTTTTGAGATTGCAGATGTTCCAAGTGCGCGCTAGGTCGTGACCTTCCATATCGCGCAACCTGTATGCGCCGTTGCCGAGCGCGTCTGTGACCTCGTAAGGTCCTTCCCATTTGGGTCCGAGCTTGCCTGTGTCTTCTGCGTGGCTCGCGTCATTGGCGCGGTAAACAAAGTCTCCTGATCTGAATGAAGTGTATTTGACCTTTGCATCATAATACTTCTTCATTTTTGCCTTAGCCTTTGCTTCACGTATAGCTGCGCGTTCGCGTCTTTCTTCCAGTATATCTAAGTCTATGCGCCGTTCCTCGTCATTTGTTGTGACATTGACCTCTGTCGTGCGTATAGTTGGCATTCCTATCTCGGCTGGTATGACGGCTTCTGTTCCATAGACTAAGGAGAATGGTGTGTCGCCAGTACTGGTTTTGATTGTCGTGCGATGCGCCCACAAGACGTGCGAGAGCTCGTCTACCCATCTTCCTTTATGTCTGTCAAGGCGCACTTTTATGCCTTCGCCTAGACTGCGATTAGCGCGCTCAACTAGGCCATTGGTTTGTGGGTGTTTGACTGAAGCAAAGTGTTGTGTGATGTTCAATTGTGCGCACCAACCTTTGAATGGGTTATCACAGAATTGTTTTCCGTTGTCTGATACGATCTCGCCTGGTAGGCCGAAGCGACAGACAATATTGTCCCAAACAAAGCGTTTGACTTGGTTTCCCGTAATGTTCACCACTGCTTTTGCTTCGATCCACTTTGTAAAGTAGTCTATGGCTACGATGAGGAACTTTATTCCTCCAGCTGCGACGGGGAAAGGTCCTGCGATGTCAATACCCCATTTGTAAAATGGCCATGGTGAGGTGATTGGCGTTAGCTCGTGCTGTGGTCGGCGCGGAATAGGCCTATGTACTTGGCAATTGCTGCACTTTCTTATTAGATCGCGTGCGTCGCGGTGCATTGTTGGCCAATAGTATCCTGACCTTAGAGCGCTTGCCACCACGGATCGTGACCCTGAGTGCATACTACATGACCCAGCGTGAATTTCGCGGAGTACGTAGTCTGCTTGGAGGGGTCCAACACATCTGAGCCATGGTTGTAAGAAAGATCGCCGATAGAGTATGTTGTCACGTAATTCGAATCGTTGCGCCGTGCGCCGTATTCTTCGAGCGTCTTTGTTATCTTGGGGTAGGATTCCTTTGCTAATAAATTCGATGATAGGTGTCATCCACGTAGGATCTTGTTCCTCTGTCACCGTTGATATCTCCATATCCAAGATTGACTTGTTTTTTAGGGTTTCCACCAATACCTGTTTTGAGAGGTGTGCGAAGCTTGTGGATGCAATTTTGCTGAGTGCGTCCGCCTTCCTGTTATCTCCTCTAGGTACTTGTTTAATTGTGAACCTATCAAAGTTTTTAATCAAAGATTTTGTCTTCTCCAGGTATTGGATCATGTGATCATCCTTGGCTTCGTATTCCCCTAACACGTGGTTAGCGACTAGACGCGCATCTACATTTGCTTCTAGGTTGCGAACTCCCATTTGGATTGCGATGCGTAGTCCAGCTAGTAGGGCTTCGTATTCTGCCTCATTGTTTGTGGCTGTGAACTCAAAGCGTAGTGCATAGGTGAATTTCATACCTTCTGGATTTGTGAGAATAAGGCCTGCGCCTGATCCATCTGCGCATGAGGATCCATCTGTGAATAAGGTCCACGGTTCCTGTAGGTCTGTTTTTGCTGCAGAGGTCGGGCTGTCGCTATCTGGCTTCTCCACGATAAAATCGGCTAAGACTTGTCCTTTGATTGCAGTGCGCGGCCTGTACGAGATGTTATACTCACTTAGCAGTACACTCTATTTTTGTAAGCGTCCTGATACATCTGGTTTGGAGATAACTTGTTTAATTGGCTGATCAGTGATTACCGCTATTGGATGCGCTTGAAAGTATCTGCGCAGTCTTTTGGATGCGAACACTAGAGCCAAGACCAGCTTTTCCATAGCACTGTAGTTAACCTCTGTTTTCTTTAGGGCTTTGCTTACAAAGTATATGGGTGTCTGGACGGAGTCTCTGTCTGTCAATAGTACTGCGCTAACTGCTCCATGGGTTGCCGATAAATACATGATTAGTTCTTCCCCTGGTCGCGGTGCGACGAGTTTAGGAAGAGATGCCAGATGGTGTTTAAGTTGTTGGAAAGCTTCTTCTGCTTCGGGAGTCCAGCGAAAGTCTCCCTTTTTTGTGCACTTCGTAAGTGTTTTAAAGAGGGGGAGGGACTTGTCTGCTGACTTAGATAGGAAGCGGTTCAGCCCTGCTAACTTTCCATTTAGTGACTGGACTTCTTTGAGTGTGCGCGGGGAGGGGAGATCAATAACAGCCTTTGTCTTCTCTAGGCACGGTTTGATTCCATCGGGTTCTATCAAGTATCCGAGGAACATGCCTTCCGTTGCGCCAAAGGTGCATTTCTTGGGATTCAACTTCATGTTTATCCTCCCCAACGTTCGGAATGTTTCCTCGATGTCGCGCACCAACTCGTCCTCTGTATGGCTTTTGATGACAAGGTCGTCAACATAGACTTCCAAGTTGCGGCCTACTTGTTTTTCGAAGGCTGTATCCACCAGTCGTTGGTATGTCGCGCCAGCGTTTTTCAGGCCAAAAGGCATTTTTGTGTAGCAGTATACCCCTTGACTGGTGTGGAAAGCTGTTTTTTCTTCATCTTCCACTGCCATCTGGATCTGGTGATACCCTTTATATGCATCTAGGAAGCATTTGAAGGGGTATCCGCACAAGGATTCGACTTTCCAGTCTATCTCTGGCAGTGGGTAGCAGTCTTGCGGACATGCTTTGTTGAGGTCAGTGAAGTCCACGCACATCCTCCAACTGCCATCGCTCTTCTTTACCATAACTGGGTTAGAAAGCCAGTCATGATAATATACTTCGCGCATGATTCCTGCATCTACTAACTTGTGTACTTCTTCCAAAATGGCCTTTGCACGATCTGGGGCCTGGCCGCGCTTCTTTTGTCGTACTGGAGGATATCCTTGTCGGATTTGTAACTTATGCTCTGTGATAGAGCGCGGTACTCCCGTCATATGCTTTGGTTCCCATGCAAAGATATCTAGGTTCTTTTGCAAGAGTGCGCATACGGCTGCTTTACCTTTGTCAGATAAAGATCCTCCAATCGAAACTTGTTGTTCCGGATAATCTGGGTGAATAGCGACTTTTAAATTTGGCATTTTTTTCGTGCACTGTTCTGGAATAGTCTTCGCTTCAGTTGTTACTGCGATGCATTCTCTTGGTGGTACTGTTGTGTTATAGAGAGTGACCACCCCTCCTTCCACTGGGAATTTAAGCATTCCGTGCGCTGTGGATGGTACCGCACGCATGGATGATATTCCCGGTCTTCCAATTATACCATTGTATGGTGAAGGAGACTTTATTACCATGAAATTTATCCATGTCGCGGTTGAGTGTTGTTCATCTCCTACGACCACCAATAAGCGTAACTGCCCCATGGGCCAAATCTTTTCTCCTGTGAATCCTGTTAATGACGTTGTGGCTGGTATCAACTGACTTTGGATTTCAGGTCGCAGCCTTTTGAAACAGTGATCGTACAGGATGTCTGCGGATGCTCCACCATCAATGTACATGCGGTGGATGTCATGTCCCCCCGTATGTATCTCAATGGTTAGAGGTTCCACGACTGCGTTGTCCGCGGCTATGGTAGGGAAGGATATCTCTTTTTCTGGGGAGAATTTCTGGCTGACCTTTTGCTTTATCTTGCGTTGCCATGATTGTATCATGTAGATAGTATCAGCTTTTTCTTTTGGGGGTTCTTTCTTGCCCCCGTTTCTCTGCTTATCCTTTCCCTCTTTAATGTTTTTCACAAGGTGGTCCATCCTGCCTTCTCTAACTAATTTTTCAATTAGTTGTTTTAGTTGAACACACTCGTTAGTTGAATGGCCTTTTTGGCCGTGGTACTCGCAGTATCCACTACCTAGGCGCTTTGCTTCTACTGTGCGCATTGGTGGTGGTTTTGGGAAGTTCGCACCTTCTGTTACAAATATTTCTCTCGGAGTTTTAGTGAGAGGAGTATATTTGTCATTGTCTCTTCCACTGCGATAGTTCCTGCTGCGGTTGTTGTTCTGATCATTGGATTGTCTCCGCGGCTGTTCTTGTTGCCTATAGTTTGAATATCCTTTTTTGCTATCCGCAGCAGCTTCTTCTCCTTGTATAAAGGATCTAGTGCGCTTTGTTAACTCGTCAAAGGATTGTGGAACTTTGTCATTAAGCTTCCGGATGAGTTCTGGGTTATTGATCCCATTCATGAACCCTGAAATTTTTAGAATTTCAGGACATGCTTTGACTTGTATGCACTCATCCTTGAAACGTTCCATAAAAGCGCTGGTGGATTCCCCTTGGCGCTGTTTCACTCTTGCTAGCTCCACAGGGTTTTTAGCGCACTTCTTTCGCTGGGTGAAGTTGTGGCGGAATGCTTTCCGTAATTCCTCAAATCCACCAATGCTCCTACGTGGGAGTTTGCTAAACCATGTGCGCGCGTTTCCTACTAACGTGGAATTAAACATGTGGCACCACACAGGTTGTGGCCAATTTTCGATTGTTGCGGCTGACTCGAAAATTTTTAGGTGATCGTCAGGATCACCTGTTCCATCATATGTCTTTACGTTAGCGGGCATGCGCCTGCGTTTGTGGTCTGAGTAATCGCTGATGCGTCGCGTAAACGCGTCAATTTTCTGGCGTCGCCATGGGAGGGACATATCTTCATTCTCCTCCTCGCGACGTCTTCCTCTTGACTTCCAATGTCCTGTTTCTTTGTCCTCGTTGTCCGAGGAATCGCTGGAAGAAGAGTAGTCTCGCTTTCGGCGCTTGCGCCGGCTTCTTTCAGAAGAAGAGCCTGAGGGATCTCTGCTTGGGGATCTCCTCCTCCCCAATCTATCTTGTATTCGCCTACTTTCGGGTTTGGAAGATCCTTGGCTTGGCGAATGTTGAGGCCCTAATCGATCGTGTATTCCCCGACTGCCAAGTCTGGAATGGACATTGGTGCGCCTACCGCTGTCTCCAGAATTTTGTGAGTCAGGTACCGCACCTAACCTATCATGGACAGAGGTACGTTCTGTACGTCTTCCTCGCGGGTGGCGTGGTGGTGATGGTTCGCGTTCTGGGCCAAAATTAAGTCGGGCTTGTAGGTCCGTGTTTGCTCTTCTTGTTGCTTCTTCTTGCATGAGGGCAGTTAATGTTTCATAATTCTGGGATACAAAGTTCCCCAAAGTCAGATCCGGTGCGTCCTCAGTTGTTGCAAGAATTTCTTCCTCAGTGTTAGGCGCCCTGTTCCGTTCAGGAGCGCCTGGCGGCACAGTGTTGTTCACTGCGGGTGTAGCCTGATGAGGAGTGGTGAAGAGGGTGCGTTGGAGTTCCTCAACGCTGGGGACCTCTAAAGTAATCCTGGGTAGTTCTACCGCTGGGGGAGGTTGGGTTGTCCCTGCCTCGTGGTGACCAGGTGTGCTGGTTGTCCCAACGACTTGTCTGGAGGTTGGATCTTGTTGATTCTTCCTCAGATGGTCACGTTTTTCTGGCTGCGGAGTCCGCTGGCTCGAATTCTTATGTTTCGTCATTCTAGTTCTTAGTAGGGTCCCACGGATGGCGCCACTTGTTGATACAAAAGTTGGGCGTACCTGGTAATTAGGGTTTTGCTCTTATATCAATTAGCTTCTTAGTACTTTGTTACCTGCGCACTAAGAAAATAAACAACACCGTTAGGCTTATCGAGGGATTGTCTCCCCCGATTAGACTCCGGCGTGAGAGTAAGTAATCGATTTAGGGTTTAGTTGAAGAGTTAGGGTTGTATATCGTACCTTTAATGAGAATCGTGTGATTCTATATATAGGGGCTAAGAAACCGTGTTTCTTGCTCCTCACTCTTCGCACGCGTGGTGCTTATCCGAGGTAAGGATATCTATTCCTTGAATAGATAATCCTTATCGTTACCCGGTGGGTTAGATTGGGCCTTTGGGTTTTATGAGCCCAAAGCAATAATACTACGGCCCATACCATTGTCATGGTAGCCCATTCGTAGTGGGCTTAGGTGTAAGTAATGTCTATCATTTGGGCTTGTGGCCCAAATATAGGCTATACGTCATCAGTAAATAAAACTCTCAAAGTATTAAACAAAATGTTTAATAATCACAAACACTTTGAGAGATTTTTCAATCAAAGGTTTCATGGCAATTATAGGATAGTCATGGAGTTATAAGGTGACTAAGGTTAGGGAAAACCGTCCTATGATCCGCCAGAGCCGGAGGGATCTACCCAAGGACATCTCCAATAGTTAGAATTAGAAGTCCTTAGGTATGATACGAAAAAAAAGAGAGAGAAGAATGAAAGGGGAAAGAAGGAGTTGAAGAATTAAAAAGAAAAGTAAAGAAAATGGTGAAAAGAAATAGCCCTCCATATGTTCAACTTTATGGCAGACACCGGGTTCAATTCATATGCTACTGGTTGTTGCTAAGGCGACACCGGTATTGAAGATAAAGACGTCATAGACCCAGTGACGCACTGCACTTAACCTTCTAAGCCACTCAAGTTCTCTTAAAAGAGCTTGTTTCATTCTCATAGGGAACCGGTGTAATCTATCAACTTATCTCTTAGAGATGGTTGATATTGAAGTAGGAGACCTATCCCTAGTCTCCGCATAGGAAACCTAAGTGTGCACTTATCAAGTCTAGAGCCATGAGATACATCAAAGATCTCTTAGGAACACTTAGTATTACTACAACTGGTGTTCTACATCAATGGGCACCAGCTGTAAATTTATCGAGTCCTTCGCAGATCCTAACAATCTGCCGAGAACGTTTATGAGAGGATTTACTCATGTATTTCTCAATGATTGAACATAAACTCCTGCCAGGGTCGACATCAAACAGCCCTGACAGCAGGTCACCTTCGGTAACTCCTTGTGAGTTACGCTTAGTGTTCGCGGTGGTTCCATAGCGGTCTACAGTCGTGGAGTGATCCCCAGCGACTCACCCATTCGTTGAGCTACCTAGTAGGTCTCGTAAGCTCCCTCGGGAGTATCCGAAATAGGAGCGGCCTTGGTAAGGGTTAGAAGGAGTCTTCACACTATGTTGTTGACGATCTCTAATTCCTTATCTGTAAGTACCGGTTGTTTATTGCTAACTGTTTACCTGCAGCTACACATCACCTCCATGGCGATAGATTCCGCATGCTCATACATACATCTTGAAGTCAAAGAAAGCTCCCTCAAAGATCTAAGCAACACACAGTTCAAAGAAAGATTCTACGCCAAAAAAGAAGAATCTACAAAGTAAAGAGACTAAAGATCAAAGTGAAAGAAAGGGAACTATGTGCATGTGAAAGTCAAAGTCCAAAGATGTATGAGCATGTTGGAATAACGGACAACCACCACAGACACAGAAGTGGCGAACGACAGACAACTTCATCATTTGATCACAACTACAAGAACGAAGTACGAAGATCACAAAGCATGATTGGAACAAAGTATCTAGCAAAGCTATTACACAAAGACTCAAAGTTCAAAACAACAAGCATTAAAGAAGACAAAAGATCTGTCATTTCTATTGGTGGACCCATAACCCACAGGTCGCAAAAGAGATCTTAAATGATCACCCCTTTAGGGGGAGATTGTTGGAAACGCAAAAGAGATGATCATAAATGCAATCAAAGAGAGATCTCAATGATCATCCCTTAGAGGGAGATTGTTGGGAATGCTTGAAGTGACGATCATTATCGAGTCAATGAATCTTGTAATAGGGTACAATATTATGTTTGTACGTTAAAGATTTAATATGTTTTATGCTAGTTTATTAATGTTTACATGTTTTGTTAAAGTCTAAGGGCTAGTTATGTAATATGTTATATGTCATGTGAAGCCCTAAGACTACTCGTATAAATACTATGTAACCTCTCCTTTGAGAGGTGTTGGTTGGCTCATTAGGAATAAGAAATTCTCTTATTTCCTCTCTTGTTTCTCTCTCTCTCTAAAACTTATCATCTTTCTCTCTCTAGATCTCATATGTGTGGAATGATATAAAACTTAGGACCCAACAACTATCCTTAGTTTCTCCCTATTAGGATTGATCACCAAAAATCCACAAGGCACATATTCCGTTAATGTTATTTTTTGTTAATTAACACATACACAACTAGTAAGAAAAATATAATTCTCACCCATACCTTATTTTATATTTATCATCTACAAAATGCAAGATTCCAGTTTAATGACATCTATAACCCATTTATTAACAATTTCACTTTATTATTCTATCTTGAAACCATTTTCGTCACTAAAGGCCAATTTTCTTTTAGTGCCATATGCAATCATTGTTTCAGTCCGATTTTGTTTGAACTTAACCTGTATAATTGCAGTAATGTTGTTATTAAGAAGGAGGAAAGGCTTCTTAGAAGAAACTTGTTGCATGTGAAGTGCGCAAAGGCACCGTTAAAAGGCTGAGGTACGTCAATGTATATTTCGCTTATATACTATGGAAATTAGCATCATGACCATACAATTAACTTTTGTGATATGTTCTTGAGGCACATTATTCACAATGATGTAAAAGAATTAACTCTCTTGTACCTTTCACATAGTTCGACAATTATCAAAAAAGAAGAAAACATATGAGACAATCGGACCGGTGTGTACTGATGTATATGTGCAAGGATGATGCTCGGTTGGTTCTTTGGTGACCCATGATGTGACAGGCAAGAATGGGGCCTCAAGCAGCGTCACAACTCAAGGTTGGGATTCTTTTTTATTTACTGCAATTTCCTTATTTCTAAGTTTATGTTTGAAATTCTTTCTTACACTTGACCACACTTTGGGTAGAAGACCGTTGTGAAGAGGTTCGGAAGCATTGGGAACCACTGCTTTGTCGATCATAATATTAGAAAATTCAGACTAGGTAACACATTTAAAGATTGTAAGTTTATATGTATTTTTGGGTTGTTTTTAAATCTGTTATAACTTATAAGATAAAGTAGTTTATTGATCTTGATTATCTTAAGGTTTTGTTGTGTTTGTATGTAGTTTGTTAATCTGCTATCAAGTCGTCAACAACAAGATTAAGACTGAAAGAAGAAGATTACACATAGGTTTGTTCTTACTTTTTTATAAAAAAAATATTCTGGTGTAATGAGTATGAGGTCTTTGGGTGTAGTGTTGTGGGGGGGGGGGGGGGGGGGGGTTGGGTGTTTTTAAGGGGGTTGGGGCGGCAGGCAAACAGCAGCAGCAAAGTTGTCTTTGACAGTAGTCGATGGTACGAAATTGATGAAAAAAGTCAGAGCATGTGGACAATGGAAACTCTATAGCCGTTTGGCTTGAATGTGCAAAAAGGATTCATGACCGTTTGAGTGAACTCATTATTTAAATGTGAGTCAGCTCCAAATATATTACACTTTCTGTATACATTTCTTTCTGCGTTGTTCTCAGCAGGTTGTAGTTCGAAATAACATGATATATCTGCAGTTGCAAAACAACAGCATCATTAGGGTTGGTTTTGAAGTCAGTAAGGAAAGTGTGAGTTATTAACGCCCTGCCGCCACGCGGCGAACCGCCACCCACCTTGTTTACATTTAATTACAGCATGGGTATGTTTTTATTTATTATGCAAGTTTTTTTATTATTAAAAGTAGTTGTGTTAAATGATTTTGTCATAATTATGTTAGTAATCTGTTCTCTTCAGTAATCCGTTGGTGTTTATCGATGGTTATCTATCGATAAATTCCGTCAGTAATATTTGTTGGTAGGCCTTTAGTATAACAGAAAGTTTCTAACCCATTAGGTTGAAATCATTAGGATGATATTGAACCCATTTGACCCAGCTTGGTTTTGAGTTTGAAACCTTTGACCCGTTTTAATAATTGTATACCCTCTTTATTGCTCTTTTGTATATTGAAATTTTTTCTTGTTTCATACATAATTCTAATGTTAGAATATTATATTATGCAGGGTTTTTGATGAAGAATTGATCCGATGAGCTTTATTCGTTTTCGTCAGTAATAAATTGTCTTAGCGACTTATATTGTATTATAGTTATGACTTTATTATTCTAAAGACCATGATTTACAAGGATATTGGATGTATTGGTTTTTTATTTTATTGTATTCACTTGATCTTATGAATGATTAATAAAAATTGAGTTCAATTTATTTTTGGCTTGTTTTGAATTAAATTTGTTCATATATGAGATGGTTGGTTGATATGATGGTGTACTAAACCTATTTGTAACGAAAATGGTGCTAATACACGTTAGCAATGATAACGCAAACCATGCCAATTGATTTTCATAATGAACACAAAAGTGTGCCAAATGTTTTTTTGGCAAGGGAGATAAAAAAAAGTGCCAAATACGTTTGGCACAAAAAATGAAAACCGTGCCAAATACGTTTGTCATAGTAGAGAAACCGTCCTTTTTAATTTTGGCATGGTAAATACAAACTGTACCAAATACGCATTCGGCACGGGAGATGAATTGGTACCAAATATGCATTTGGCACGAGATAAAAAAGTGTGACAAATGCCTATTTTGGAACGGAAGATTGTCAGCCGTGCCAAATAACTCACTCATGGCACCACAAAGTTAAACCGTCCCATGGGCTATGCCGAATACTATTTAGCACGGTTTCAACCCGATCCAAATATATTTGGCACCCTCATATTTAGGACAGAGCCAAAAGTGTGCCAAAGCCGTGCCAAATAGCATTTGGCACGGTTTTTTGAGTATTTGGCACATTTTTGCACCCTCCCAAATACCACTTTTTCTTGTAGTGATACCAGATGTCGGTTTATTTTGCTAGGGAGACACAGCGGGATGTGAAGTATGCGAAAGATCTTTTTAAGGCATATCAAGAGTTGCTTGATATTGTTATTCAAAGGAACAAGTACATGGCTGAAATGGAACTTGTGCGTCCCTCGGTGCAGATGTTCAAGTGCTTGGAGTATTTTAAGAAGCTTCAAAAGGCCGACGTTATCGAGCTTTTTGAATTGAAGAAGAAGATTGCCGAAGCGAAGCTGAAGCTTTTCAACAAGCACGCATTTGTCAAGGGACTTTAGTGTTTCTTTCAAGGTTTTTTATCAATCATGTTATGTTTGTTTGAAGTTTAATGTTTTGTAGTCAAAGAAAAGTATGTTATGTTTCTTTGTTTATCAAACTATGTTATATTATCAATTATGTTATCGTTTTTGTTGATTAAGTATGTTATTTTGCTTTGTTACTTATGTTATGATGCTATGTTAAAAGTCAAACAAATATTATCAAACTATGTTATATTGTCAAACTTGGTAGATTTGTAACGAGGATGCTACTCAACATGGGTCAAAACAGTCAAGTCAAGCTAATAACTGCAGAACCAAACACTCCTTTGTACAGAGCTTCCAAACTGGTTCAAGACAGCTTAATACACCTTACAATAATGTGTGATAATGCTAGAACTAAGCATATAGAAATTGATTGCCACTTTGTGAGAGACAAGATTAGAGGTGGTCAAATTCTATCCACTTTCATACCAACCAAGTCACAATTGGCTGATATTCTCACAAAGGGCCTAAGCAAACATCTACACTATAATTGTTTATCCAAATTGGCTCTGTGTAACCCTTACACACTGCCAATTTGCGAGGGGGATAATGAGGATGCTACTCAACATGGGTCAAAACATTCAAGTCAATCTAATAACTGCAGAAACAAACACTCCTTTGTAGCTAAGTAGTTCTAGAATGCTCAGTTAGTTATTAGCTAGTTAGTTTTAGTTTCCCGCCAATATTGTACAATCCATAGAGTTTACCATTCACCAAAAGATCGGTTACATCAACCACTACAAACAAAAGACAAATATTAAACAAAGAAACTAGCTTAACAGCCACAAAATGGCAAAACACCATCCTCAAACCCAACACCCTCAAACAGCGATGGCACAAACACATTGGGTTCAAACGGAACCATCACATTTTCGGCATCATCCACAGGTGGAGGCGTCAGATGGCACTGGTACGCCTGGTACTCTTGGTACTCCGGCGGAGCAAAAGTGGTATTACAATAACCCGAAGTGGTGGTGGGGTTCATGTTTTTTTTTTTTTTTTTTTTTTTTTTTTTTTTTTTTTTTTTGAGCACCACCTCCAACGGGGATGTCTCGGAGAACGCCACCATGAGTCCAGTGTCTATGACAGTTACGGCAAAAGTGACGAGGCTGTGAAGTGTTGTAGTTGTTGTAGTAACAGAATTTTGTGTCTTCTGAATGACAACGTGAACATGGAAGTTGTTGTGGGGTTTGATTAACAGTCGTTGTTATGATCAACGTTGATGTTTCTTGGTGTGTGTTGGTGGTGGTGGTTGTGGTTATGGTGGTGGTGATTATTGCGGTGTTTGGTGATGATTCCATTTTCGAAGCCGTGTTTTTTTTACTGTTACCTCGAGTCGTGATTTGCAAGTGTGGGTTGTAGGGGGGTTTATGGGGTTAAAACTTTTAAGTTACTTTGCAAATTTAGCCATTGAAGTCATGTCAAATCGATACCCAAGCACATAGTTGATTATGGCGGCAAATTTAATAAGTATGAACAGTAAAAAGACGATACTACCCTCAATGACATGACACTTAACGAGGAAACTAACGAAAAATGGCTCTCGGTGGTTTTTTTTTGCAAATTTACATAACGTTAGTAGCTTTTTTGCGTGATTTTTTGTTTCGGTCCCATTATTGCGATTTCGTGATAGTTTATGGACTATTTTTGCATTTTACCCTTATTAGTAAAACATTCTTTTAAAATTGTCGTTTTTTAATATTTGAAAATGCTTAGCTAGTTCCTAAAAAGAAAAAGTGAGAAACCACTTGTGTTATAATCCTAAAACAACACTTGAAAATCATGTAGTTTGGGTTTTACATCAAAAAACAGGGTTTTTGCATTCAAATTTCAAATCTCATCAGACACTCATAAACCCAGGTAAATTCATACACCCTTTACTCTCAATTTCATTTCAATGTTGTTTAATTCCATTTTTACAAGAATCTTAACCAACACTAAACCCTACATAAACCCTAATGTCATACCATCATCATCATACCTATTCACAACATTAACCTTAAACCCTTCAAATCAAAACTCATTTACAGTCAATTACTTAATAAACTCATGTGGGGTGTCACCAAATTCAGCAGTTATAGCCTCAAAGCATCTCGATTTATCGAAATCGCTAAATATGACACACCCTGTTCTTGATTTTTTAAAGAATCAAGGTTTTAGTAAATTACAGGTTTCTAAAGTGATTTCTAGGTATCCTAGAGTGTTGTGGTGTGATCCCGAAAAAACCCTTTTGCCGAGTTTTGAGATATTGAGTTCTATTGGTTTGACGAGTAGTGAGCTTGTTGCGATTGTTACTGCTAGGCCTAAAAGTATGTTGAGTAAAAGGTTTCAAGATATGTGTTTGGGATGTTTTGATTACTTGAAATCTTTGTTGGGTTCGGATGAAAAGGTTATTTATGCGATAAAGCGGTTTCCTTTAGTGTTAACTTATGATTTGCATGTGTATGCTGCGGAAAATATTAGGATATTGGAAGAGATAGGGGTTCCTATGGAGAATATAGAAGCTATGTTGGCACAACAGCCAAGAACTTTTTTAACGTCTGCTAATAAGTTTAGGGAAGTTGTTAAGGATGTTAAGGATATGGGGTTTGATCCTTCGAAAACGAGGTTTCTTTGGGGGATTCATGCTGTTAGGGCGATGAGTAAGTCGACTTGGGATAAAAAGGTGGAGCTTTATAAGAACTGGGGTTGGTCTGAAGATGAGATTTATATGGCGTTTGAGAAGTATCCTGGGTGTATGATGGCTTCGATGGATAAGATTACGAGGATTTTGGATTTTGTTGTGAATACAATGGGTTGGGAAAAAGGTTATATTGTTCAGTGGTCAATTGTTATTTGTTTTAGTTTGGAAAAGAGGATTATTCCTAGGTGTTTGGTTTATCAGCATTTAGCGGAGAAAGGGTTGACTGAGGAAAAAGATGGTTTTTGTTTTACTAAGTGGTTGATGTATTCGGAAACTAAGTTTCTTAAATGGGTTAAAAAGAGGTATGAAGAGGAAGCACCAGAACTGTTGAAATTGTATAAGAAGCATTTGGCTGAGGCAAATGGGTCGAATCCTTCCACTCTTCGAACGAGAGTTGCAATCTGAGTCTCCAGCTAGTTTTTCGACTTCGATTTTTGATAGGTTTTCTTGAAGGTTATATACTCCAGATTTTCATTACAGTATGACTTGATTCTTGTTTCATCTTTGACAATGAATTGTTCATATATCCGTGTTATCAACATGCTTTTCCGGTGTTCTCAAATGGTCATAGATTCATCATAGCCCCTTTGTTTATTACGGTTGCTTTTAGTTTCATAGATCTTTCGAGCACTCGATTGATGCAATGCAACTTTTTGGGCTCAACAAAACCCTTTGGATTACAGTCTTTTGATTCTATAGGTCTTTCAAGCAGCCGTATTGCTGCAAAACACCACAACATATTACAGAAATGTGCAGTACCCATTTGGTAATTTTTCTTATTATTTTTCTTTGATGTAATGATCAAGTTATCTTGTGTTTGTTTGGACCTTGTTGCTTTGACTTATTATCTACAAGTTTAACCTATGGTCATGAACTTCAACTATAAATCAGTGGTTCGTCACTGCTTGTGGTGGGTGTTTTTACAAGTTTGGGTTTGAGGAACAGCTTCTGCAGTTCTGTGTTTAAGCTGTTTGGTTGGATTATGTGACTATTATATATCCATAGTTTTGTTACTAGTTGATCAATTTAGTTGCTAATATACAAAACATACATTGAAGTATTAAAAAATACACGATTTTAGTGATTTTCTAGTTGTCTGCATTTCATCACCGGATTGTTGGGTTGGACAATTGCTGTCAAAATAGTTGCGAGATTGACCAACTTGTTTGTCAACATGAATGGCCGAAAATTCATTTTGGGTAACGCTAAACGCCTGACCCACCAATTTTTGAAATTAAGTCAAGCAGGTCTTTAAATCCATATCAAGACTAGTTGAACGAAAGTTTAACCGTTTAACTTGATGATCCAAGCACCAGTCTTTTTTTTTTTTTTTTTTTTTTTTTTTTTTTTTTTTTTTTTAATAAATCATGTTGTTTTATAGTCTTGAATATTGTACTTAATTGGTACTCTTGTTTGACTGGTGGCTCTATGGGCACATGTAGACATTTACAAATAGATGCTGTTTATGAATCGACATGAAATCAATCACAGAGAAGTCCATGATCAGTTATAACAGGTGAGGACAAAGCAATTGTTCTAAATTGTTCCTACCTTCTAAATTAGACATCTATACAAATTGTGATGTTGCTTTGCATTGCTGTTACCAGAGGTCCATACAATTTTTTTTATAGAATGTGGATGATTGGTCTGACTATGTATGTGTTGAGAATATTACACTGATCGATACACTGAACTGTATTAGGGAAAGAAAAAAAAATTGATACCATCCTAAATAATATGGTATGAGATCTATCATTGTTTCATTCCTTCATTCCCAATTGTGAGCCTCAATAACAAGTTCCCACAGGTGCCCCTTCTTCTAATGGTACTATAATTCCTATTCCTATCCCTTCATTCCCTCTTTTGGTCTATCTACATTCCAGGAAATTCATACGCTCCACGGACGGAGCAAAAAGCGGAGTCTTGGTCAGAGCAAGCCGACCTATTCGATTACCAGACATAATTGGGAGAAGCTCATCCGAAACTAGAGCTAGAAAGGCCTTATTTCGTTTCGTTCCTGTTCTTCATTTCATCCTTATCGAAAAAAAGGGGGATTTCTCATATTTAGAATCTTTTTGCGGTGTGCTCCATTTACTATTCTTTTGTACTTTCTTCTCTTTACCATGCGATAGGTCAGCGAAGCGTGAGCGGGCACGGAGAAGGAAAGGCCAAAGACTTCAGCCTAACGGGAATGAGCAAGGACGAAATGACAAGATGAGGTGCCCTGGGCACCCCCATTTAGAAAGAAGGGTCGAAGTTTTTGGGCCTGTAGCTTTACCCGTCCCCCCTTCATCGGGCGGTGCTTGTGTGGGGGGTGCACCAACATAAATCAGGCTTGAAGCTCTCACCTTACCAACGAGCCGACAGCTGATGGCTGTTGGTCACGACTACTACAAAAAAGCTCCAATGAAGATGAATATTTCACATGGAGGAGTGTGCATCATTTCTTCATTATAGATTGAGATCTTCTTCGAACTTGATGCACAAATAGATAGAATAGCAGCAAATAGCATCTTTCTAGCCTGCATATTCGTGGAAATCAATCTCATTTCGAAAGTCTTCTCTCTATCTTTCAGCAACTGAACGGGAAGTGGTTTAGGAAAGGACTTTAGAATCGGATGCGCTCGCCCAGCGGCTTTGATAGTAATGGCTGGATTTACTACTACCTCGTCCATTGAGTATAAGAGAGCAAATGATGGTATAACAATGAACATCGGAGGGGACGTGATATATCCGAAACGTACGAAATATAGTCAATATCGTTACCTGCGTAGGGAGAACACCGGTTTACTTTTAACAGCAAACGCGGCGGAACGTAGGCGCTTTAGGTGTGTGTTGGCTATGCACTCTCGCGTCGTGTAATGTCGTATGATACCATCCTAAATAATATGGTATAAGATCTATCATTGTTTCATTTCTTCATTCCCAATTGTGAGCCTCAATAACAACCAAACTTCTTTTTCTTTTTATTTTATTTATTTTGTTATTTTCTAATATAAGTGGGTCCTATTTTTACAACTCACTTACATTTTTTTTCCCTTTTACATAATCAAATTTACATATAAACTTTTTAAAATAACTTATCTATTTAATAATATATTTTCTCTATTTTACATCAAATCTATAGGCCCGTTTGGTTTGTATATGAGTTTAGGATTATGATTTGGATCTATCTATAATACTATAAGATTGAGTCCCTAAATTTAATGTGGATACGTCATGATTGCATATGGTACAAGCTAGCTAATGCCCGAAATTTAATGCAACCTCATAATAACTATACAATTATGAAAGGAGATGAAGTGCAAGAGTTGCCCGAATTGATCACATGATATTTAGTATAGAATTAAAAGTCGGTTAGATAAAGTGCAAGGGTTGTGAAAGGTTGCAAGAATAATTAATGATTTAACCTAATTCATGCCTATATAAACCGGCCAAAATCACATTTAGTATGTACATTTGAAGTCGATTCACACATCTTTTAGATCTTTAATTGTTGGTAGCGGTATATAAATTCTTTTTTGCAATATTTTGGAGATGATTCGCACATCTTTTAGATCTTTGTAATTAACTCGTTTTTTTTTTTTAATTTTTATTTATTTTATTTATTTATTTATTTTATTTATTTTTTTTAGCTATCATACGCAGGTACAATGAAAATCACACAAGATAATGCATGCTCAGATAAATAGAACCAAAGACTGGGATACCAACTATTTTCTTTATTTCTTACATATTTAGGTGATTGTTATAGATAAGCACATATATATATATATATATATATATATATATATATATATATATGTATTATGTTAATGCATTTTCATATACAAGTAATTTATGTGCGTTTTCTATAGATGTAGCTCAAATGTGCGAATTGATTCAAGAAAATGTGGACGAGCATGTATGTAAAGCAACATTTAAATGGTTAAATGATACTTTTAGCGTGATTAGTTTATTTAAGTAGTTGCTTTCGAATGCTATTTGAGAAATATTATAATGAATTTATCGTGTGCAATTGAATTATCATTGAAAAGAAGAAAGTCCGATGCCTTTCAAAAAAAAAAAAAAAAAAAAAAAAAAAAAAAAAAAAAGGTCCGTGCATCGCAAAATATATTCTTTTTCTATATGTAGAATCATTAATGAGAAACCAATATTTACGCCCATTAAATGAGTTTGTCATAATAGCAAAATACGACATATTAAAAATATCACATTGAGTAATGAATAGAAAGGAAAAAAAAATACATAATTTGAGTTTTAAACATAAGCAAAAGTTCAAACTTTTATCGAAAAACAAAACCGTTGCATTTAATGTGAAGTATATACAACATTGAGATGGAGGTGCAAGGCTTGACGGAATTGATCACATGATATTTAGTAATTAGTATAGAATTAAAAGTCGGTTATGGATTGAGATGAAGTTGAAAAGGTTGCAAGAATAATTGATGATTTAACCTAATGCAATATATTTAGATATATGTATTATGTTAATGCATTTTCATATACAAGTAATTTATGTGTGTTTTCTATTGATGTAGCTCACATGTGCAAATTGATTCAAGAAAATGTGCACGAACATATATGTAAAGCAACATTTAAATGGTTAAATAATACTTTTTAGCTTGATTAGTTTATGTAAGCATGCAACTTGAACAATGAATATAAAAGAAAAAGTACATAATTTTTGCTCTAACCCATTTGTAAATTAAAAAAATTAAGTTTAAGACATAATAGTAGAGTCCAAAGGTTTTAGGAATTATTAATAATGTGTTAATTAATATTCATTTGGTTAGCTATTTTGAATTGAGTTTATTGATAAAATTTATTAATATTAGTTAGACTTCAATGCTAATTTTCAATAAAATTAGTTGTTTGTTATGTGACATTATGATCAAACCCCTTGACCAACTATTTAGAATGACTAAAATACTTTTAGAGTCTTTAAGTATTTTAGGTGTCAAAGTGCACTTTAGGTATAAAATAGAATAATTGCCATATTAGGTGTCTAGATACTATTAGTAAGTTTACAATCTATAAAATGTGTCTTATAACAACATAAGTACATAAAATATTTTTAGTAACTTGCTAAATATTATATAGCTAGCTAATATATTTTTCATATACAAGTAACTTACCTTTTTAAGTTAGTATATACATTTGTCTAAATGTATTTTTCATAATATGGAAAACACTCTTTTATTACCTCATGAATAGTGTTTTCTAGAATGAGAATCTCATAAGTTGACTTTATAAGATTTGGAAGATATCTAAGGTAGATTTACACAATATATAGAAAGATCATATAAGATCTTTGTTTGTTTTTGGAACATGGTTTGGAAAAACCTCTTTACTTGTTTCCTATAAATAGTAAGCTCATGGTTTTTCAAACAACTTGATGAAACTTGAAAAAGAAAAACACACACTTCTCTACACTTTGCATAGATCTTAGATTAATAGAAAACTATGTAGAAAACACAATCAATCACCCTCATTATCATGATCATAATGCTTCTAACATTCATCTTTGTTGTAAGCATATCATACATCTTGATCCACCAAAGAAGCTTGGAGATCTTGCCATCATCATCCACCACATGCATACATATATGAAGATCCATCACAACAAGATTGGAGAACTTGTGATCTTCATTCATTGAAGGCTTTCTATCAATGGAAGTTCTTTTAGATTAGTTATTCATATCCATTAGACATATATGTCTTGGATCATCATTGTACTCTTTATTATAGATTAGATGGTTTATGTGTTTGTGCCATAAAACACAAGGTTTCTATGTTGGGCCACAAAACATAGCGGGAGTTGTTGTACCCTTGTAAAAGAACTAGCGAGAGTGGTTGTACCCTTGGAAAAGAACTCGACATCTAGCTTAGTGTCAGAAATATTGTATAGGCGACGATAGGAGTGGTTGTACCTTGTAAAAGAACCCGGTATGTAGCTTTGTACCGAAAAAAGTGTAAGTGACGATTGTAAGGTTTTCTCTGCCAAGAAGGGAGCTTGTTGATCTAGTGAAGTAACTCTTGAGTTGGGTACTCGGGGAGTGGAGTAGGGCGGAGAGGATATCCGTGACCGAACCACTATAAATCCTCGTGTTCGGTTTGCACTTTCTTTACTTTTACACTTGCACTATATTATTGTTTGTGTTGTAATCTGAAGTTTATGCTTGTGTGACAACTTATTATGCCATATGCTTTATATTAGTTATAAGACTATTATTAGCATTTCTCATATTACAACAAGCTTGATCGGAAATTTGTCATATGGATGTTTTAGAAAAGAAATATAAACCGGACTAATAATGGCGTAACTTGACTCAATGGTTTATATTATATTTGATACAACAAGTTTAAAGATTTTTAATCGGAAACGTATTCACCCCCCCCCCCCCCCCCCCCCCCTCTACGATTTCACAGAAGAGATAAAAGCTTATAGGGTTGGGGAAGGACGTACACGCCCCCACGAATGGTATTAAAGAGTGCAACCCGTCATCCACTCAATTGTAACAAGCTAATCAATCAATAAAAGATAGCTAGGGAGTAGTGAAATCTAAGTAAACACGTTTTCTCCATATAAGAAGTTCTCTCAATTTATTTTCTAGTCATTTTATTTTATTTGTTTAAGTAGTTATTTGGGTTAGTTGGCTAGCAACTAATTCCGACCACTCTTCCAATACTTGAGATTTTTACTTGCTTTCCCTAAAATATAAAAATACAAAAATAATCATCCCTCACCTTTAGACTTAGTTAGATTAGTTTTCAATCCTAACGAACACTATTCCCAAGTAGAACGATCAATCCCCCGGTACTTTTCACTTCACTATACTACATCGGTTAGGTACACTGCCTGGTGGGGATTGCAAGCTTCTCAAGATCCCTTGAGAGGTAAAACCTTTTGCAAGGTTGCAAAACCACGCATCACTCGGTAAATTTTGAAAGTTTTGATTTGTTTTTCGAAAACATAGCCCCCCTAAATCATCATATAACTCTTGATACCAATTGTAGGTCTCTATAATATATCCTTTCACACATAATTTTTTTTAAGGAGTGATTTTAAAGAGAGGGGAATAAATAAAGAGAGAAAGTAATAGAGAGAATTCGAGTGAGAGGGAAAGTTGAATGCGCACACACATCCTAGCGTGGACGTGTATATGTATGTATACAAATGGGAAGTGATTTGCACACTCAATTTATTGATTAAGACACTTACATTACATGCAGATAAAGCATAGTGTGAGTCTTGTACAACTAATTAAAGCATAAAAAAAAGTGTCTCAATAACTATTAGGAGTGTGCAAATCACTTCCCTATATAAATGGGTTTGATGGGCTTGGACATGGACTAGGCTTAATACTTGGACCTAACGGGGTGTTATTCGGGGCGACCCGGTCGGGTTCGGGTCAATCGGGTCGGGTCAATTCGTGACAAGACTCAAGACAAACATACCTGAACCCGACCTTGTTTAAAACCCGGGTTACTTGGGTTCGGGTCAATTCAGGTTCGGGTCAACCCGAGTATTTTTACATTGTAAAAGTGTTAGTTAAGTCGGATTAGTCAGGTTCGGGCCAATTCGGGTTGAGGCTAATAAAAACATACCCGAACCCGACCTTGTTTAGAACTCGGGTCACTTCACGTTGACCCGATTGACCCGAATATAATTTTTGACCTGATTGACCCGACCCGAAAAACCATATTCGTGTTCGGGTTCGGGTTGGATCGGCTTTTATAACACCCCTACATACAATATTGGTTAATGTCAATCCCAAATACCGTTTACTAGTCTACTACGAGTACAAGATAATACAATGTCACAAGGTTTATATAACTATAAATTATGCTAACAATAATAATTCTTTGTATTTCGCCTTTGTGCATGGTTCTCTTACATGCTATTATTATCATATTTCCTCATTTTACATGCTCTTTTAAATGCCACACAAGACTTTGACATGTGGTTTCTTAGTAGATAAGAAAATGTTTGAAATATTTTATAGGTGTTTATAGGTGGGTGGAAAAAGCCGTGTCGTTGCTAAATCTCCAAAAGACCCAAATGGCTGAGCAAGTTCACTCCATCTTGGAGAGAGAAAACATCTTCAATCTTGAAGTTCCATAAGCTTCATGATATACTCCGTATCAAAAATCACTTGAGAAATGAGATACGGTTAACCAAACGGCTAGGCGAATCGAGATAGGAAGAAAGAACAATTCACGAAACAGTTTGATATCAACTGATACGAACCTATCCTATACTAGGCTCGCATCGGTTTATAAGCTAAGTGTAGAACTTATTCCAAAAAGCATTAAAAAAGAAAGGGACATCTAGACATTATAAACCACCAGCCAATCTCATACTTGGCCGATGTAGGATCCTAAAACTTCAGCACCAAATCTTGGATCTCTTGTCCAACTCCATCGAAAAAACAAGTTTAAAAGCCCACTAAAACTCAAATTAGGCCCAGTATAAGATAAATCATGGGATGATGGGGCTGAAAAGATGTATCAAAAACAAAAAGTGATTTTTTTTAACATCAACAGTTGAAAGTCTGATGGATGGGTCCCTCCTGGAAAATTAGATTTTTATTTTGTGGTAAAATTGCTTGTGCAGTTGAAAGCTTTCATTGTGTTCAAAAAAAGTTAAAAGCTTTCATTCTCAAAACTGAAAAGGGCAAAAATCCTCTTTTCCGTCTCCTTATTGCAGCGACAAACTCTAAAGTAAATTTGACTTTATTTTCATTATTTTATTTTTGTTCATATAATAAGTAATAAGCAGTTGGGTATGTGTGTCCAACACTTTTGGTTTTTATTATCTTGTTTGAGGTGCTTATTAGCTTATCTAGGGGGCCTTTTTAGCTTATCTAAGTCTGGAAAAGCTCATAAGCCAACAATATTTTGCTATATAATGTGTATTCTGTTAAACTATTCAGCACTTAGGGGCATTTAAGTCTCGAAAAGCTCATTCGCCAACAAAACATTTCCCGCTTATGGGCAACTTGACAAGCTCATAATTAACCACCCCTCATTTATATTATAGTTATACAATAACACTCCAACCAAAGCCCTTAAAACATTACAGTACTACAGTGGAAAACAAGGCTGATTTATTCTGTTTTTTTAACCTTAATTTGTATAAACCGGACCAAAATCCTTAAATTTCTTGTGCCTGGAATCGTATAACCCTTTCTGATTTTAGATTGTTTAGCATTTGGTTTCTTACTATGGGATCATATTGATTATTGTTTATGGTTTCAATATCGAGATGACTGTCTGCTAGTATATATTCAGAAACTAAATCTGAGGAATCCCATAGCTAATTATTATTTGGTGAAATATCTATCGATTTATGCTAATATTTGTGTCTTAATTTTTTCTTTTATCAGCGAAAATATGGTCTATAGAAGTCCCAAACAAATATGCTTCAAGTCCGCCATAGCACGTATAAATAAACGATCCACAAGACGTTTAAAGGCCAAGCGCTCAACTAAACCTTCAGAGGCTGTTGACTCTTCCATTGATATTTTAAAGGTACTTCACTAAACTCCACATCTGTTTATAGATTTTTACAGTATACCGAGATTGGTAAAATACTTGAATTTTCTTGAAGCTAACGATTTTTCAATCAACTCTTTTGTAGACAAACAGTAACAGCGCCACACAAGCAAGCCATGTGTAAGTTTTCTAAGCTCCAAGAAGCATTTATATATGCATATCCTTTACAAAACCAATTTTGGGTCGCAAGTTTTATACATTTTATCACTCTTTATTCTTATTAAAACTCATTTTGAGACTGAAAACGATATTGGCTTTTTCAAAGATTAAACTTCAACTTGGCCCTAACTTGAGTCCGAGTGTAGTCCTTGTCCCTTTAAAAGCAGTCACTATGGCTATTATAGGAAACATGATTGGACCGAGTGTAGTCCTTGTCCCTTTAAAAGCAGTCACTATGGCTATTATAGGAAACATGATTGGACCGAGTGTAGTCCTTGTCCCTTTAATGAAGCGTATTTTGACTTTACGCAGTCTAAGCTTTATGCTATATTAAGTTTACATTCTAGAATCTCACTAACAAGTCAAAGTCTATTAAAAGGGTGTTCGGGTAAGCTTATTTTAAGGGCTTAATATTAAGCACTTTGGAGGTGTTTGGTTAAGCTTTTGTCAAAAGGCTTATATTGTGTTTTAGGAAGGAAATAAAGCTAATAAAGCATGATCCCATGGATTGAGGTTTTTTGAAAACATACATGCTTTTAAGCATAAGCTTGCCAAAACACCCCTTAAGTTTATACTGAACGTGGTATGCTGAAACTGAAATAAGAGTTTCAAGGTTGTGAGTTATATCAATCATTTCTTGCTGTAGACCAAAATTTCACTTTCATGACTGTTGATGTTAGAAACGTAAGTGGTGACGCTTAAATGTTTGGTGTATATGCAACTTCTAGTACAATATTTGACAAGAATTCTGGTGTAGGTCTTTTAGTAAGTTTTCCTCCTCTTAATCATATTTCAGGGATTGGTGGAAAAGCTGGGAATGGCATGAAAGCTGGCGGGAGTTCCAAAAACTAGATCAGGGGAAGGTATGTCCGACCGAGACATTCATCCTTTTTTTTGATTTCACACATAATGCATCCGGCAAACAGAAATATACATCTCTTAAATATTTGTGATGCATACGTTTTCATATGTGTGGCAGCATGCACTTTGCCATAAAACCAGCAAGACCGTCAATGCCGAAAAAACACGAATTCAACTGGATCATCCCATTGTTTCTGCAATTGGTGATTGTGCCGTTAATGCCTTTAATGATCTCTGTAAGCAGGTATGATTCCATTACACTTGCTTCTTGAGTTTTGAGACTATGTTATGCTGTTCACATTTCTAACACTTCAACAAAATATTGTCAGCATACTTATGAAGGAAAAAGCAACAATCTTAGTGATCATCAAGTTATGAGCTGCATGTACCTAAAGTTTTCCAACCTTTATGGCTTCTACATGACGATTGAGGCCATTGAAGAAGGCATCCTCGGTGTCTATGAAGCCACAGTTGCTTGCAATCCTGTTGATGGTAGGGGAAATCTTGTCAAGTTCATTCTTACCGATCGTAGACCAAGTGGTATGTCATTGATATTTGTTTGGGGTGTTGCAGTATAACTCATTTTTCTCGTCATTTTTGGTGTCTAATGCTATAGTCGCGTTACCTTGCATGCAGGTAAGATAGCAACAAAGTTGCCACACTTGATAAGTCTAAAACACAAATACAATACTCTGAAAGGTTTGTTTTTTGTGTATTACCATGTGTATTGTTTACGGCTTTCACCTTCTATAGCTATTATTGTTAATCAATTCTTTTGTATTCATCAGATGCCTTGTACGAGCTAGACTTATTTCTGTTTGCTCATTAGAACAGCGTTTCTGTGGCATTCGTTATTTTTTTTAAAGGAAGGTAGCATTAATTATTGACAAAGCCGTTTGTGTCGCTATGTGCAGGTATGAAAGAAGACCTGGAGATCAAGTTGGGAGCACTCCAGTCTATGGAAGGTTTTTTTTCTCCCTTTTGATGTGTTTTAAGTTGTGAAACCGAAATCCTAATCGCTAGACATACAGTATGATAGAGTGCAATCAGTCGCTGTATCAACAGCAATTGGTTACTTGCGTTCCTTCATCAAGTTGCTTCTTTTATTATCACTTACTTTTTTCTTTTCTTTTCTCTTCTACTTGCTGTATGTGCAGGTACCAAGAAAAAACACAAGGTGTCACCCGAGCTCGTTGGCCTGAAAGAACAATTTAAAGCTATGAAAGGTTAAATTTTAGCTCTCCTAGTCACTAACCATTGTTTTTATATTTATTTATCAACCTTCTTATAAAAAAGCTACGCCATGTTGTTTACATTAGGCATATGCGAGGATCTTCATCGGCTGATTCAGTCTCAAATCCCGAAATCATGGAATCAAAGGAAGAACAATCCAGGTTAAACCAAAGCTTATCCTGAGCACTTTATGTTAGTCTTGGTTATTTGTTTAGAATAGAGCTACACTAGGATGCCAAGATCAATTCTAGTTATTCTCACTTTGATGCCATATTGCAGATGATGATTGGTGTTATTTTAGCTACCACAAGTGCGGGATGCGGAAGAGGAACAGTGAAGCCACTTGCAGCGGATACAACTTCGATACTGTGAGACTAGGTTAGCTGCTTATCATTCACACACACACACACACACATGTATGTATATGGTGAGGACTTCATGTATCTTGATATGGTTTTTAATTTTCCACTTTTCAGACTTGTCAATCTGCAAATGTGGATGAGACCTGAAGTCGAATATCTAATTGATTACTTTGAGATCGATGATCTTTTTAGCCTGCCGTTTGCACACACTCCTGGCTCATATCGTCCCTTCCAAGTTATTTTTCCTAAGACATGTCTTAAGCTTGCCTATGCTTTCTGACCCTTAGAAGGAGCCACTGCCAGTTTGCGATAATGTTTAAAAGTATTTTGATCAATATTTATATACTTTCAGTATGATTGAGATAGAAATTATGAAAGTGAGGTAGGGAATTACCATTGATTTTGGCATGATTTTGATGTGTCATGTCCCAAGAAATATGCTTCCCGTATTATTTATGCCTAAGCTTTCTTTTTTTCCCTCCCAAAAATGTCCCTAATTTAATGGTTTTTGTCAACAAAAACCGTCCACTTTTACCAAAATTCGACTAGTTATTAAACAATGGTCGGAAGATTAAAAAAGGTGAACAATATTAATAATTAATTTGTCTCAAAAGTCGATAACTAGTTATTAAACAATGGTCGGATGATTTATTGTGCTCTACATCTTAGGCACTCATTCTTTTTTGTCAATCTCATTAATTATTTTGTCTAGCCTTAAAAAGTATATGTTGAGCGCATAGTTAAAGTTGTTACCACCAAACAATATTAATAATTTGTCTCAAAGGTCGATAACTAAACATATACGGAGTATGAGTTTTACATTTCGGAAAATCAAAACTCATCAGGTTTAGTTCGTTTGACCTTAAACAATGGAAATAAATAAGGCCATTTATGCGATAATAGGATAGTAAACTCATAGTTCCGTCTCTATTGCAAATTTAAGAATTTAAAGTTAGAAGCATGACTCAAGTAGTCAAATCTAATTTGAAGCATAACTCACATGCCAAAAGTTCTTTATAGATCCAACTTTCACCAAAGAACTCATCAATCAATCTTAGACATTTTTTTTTTTTTTTTTTTTTTTTTTTTTTTTTTTATCAAAATAAAAAAATAAACTTTCACACTTTTTTTAAAACTTAAATATTTCGCAAACCGTAAATCGTCAAGCTACAAAAAAAAAAAAAAAAAAAATATCATCGCGACGAGAATTAAATTATCTTTTTATAGACATGCATTGTTATATACTTTCGATGAACTTTTTTTCGATGAACCTTTTTTTTTTTTCACCCAGAAAAATCATATATGATTCGTAAGAATCATATATGATTCGATTTTAACAAATCATATATGATTCTTACGAATCATATATGATTCGTAAGAATCGAATCATATATGATTTTTTACGAATCATATATGATTTTTACGAATCATATATGATTCTTTCTGGGCGGAAATTAAAAAAAAAGTTCGTCGAAAGTATATAACAATGCATATCTATAGAAAGATCATTTAATTCTCGTCACGATGGTATTTTTTTTGTAGCTTAAAGATTTACCGTTTGTATGATATGTTGTTTTGAAAAAAAAAAGTGAAAAATATAAATGGGTGGCTATGATTGGTTGATATGTTCTATGGTATGTATGGGTTCTTCTTGGATCTCAACCAAGCTCAGCTAGCTCCTTTCAAAATTCATGCGTATAACCCGATCTTAGCTCGGGACACATTATTCAAGCTCGGGCTTGGCTTGTTTGTCTTATAAACGAGATAAATTTTGATAAGAGGCCGGCTGATTAAGTTAATTAAACTCGAGCTCATTTATTAATTTTGACATTGACATATATATAATACTTGTAAATCTGAAGCCTATTCGATCTTCGGATATGATGCTCGGGCTCAATCTCGTTTAGGCTCACCTCGTTTCAAACTATCACCGTTCAATCCCGATAAACTTATAAACAATTCCATGTCTTACATTTTTACTTGCATTGCAGCTAGTGCTAATTACAGTTGCATTATAGCACAAATAACCTTTATCATCATTTAATGCCATGTACCAAAAAAATAGTTTTGCTCCTCATTTGATCGTCTTGAAGTTTTATTGTCACTTAATGCATCAACTACCATATCATAGTAAGTTTGAAAGAGATACATAAATGAGAATCTCATTAATTATTGCAGAAAAGGGAGTTTTGAATCTTGTTAGATGGATTTGCTTATCAGTTGTCAACCTATCTATGCTTCCTTACATTTGAATATACAGGGCGGGTTTCGAGCGGGTCGGCCATCCCCATCCTCAAACCCGTTTACCAAAGTTCTTCTAAAAGCCGCTCCGAGTTTACAAAAAGACGTGAAAAAAGGCGGCGTGGTGGCATGATCAAGCCTCACGACTTTGCTTGCGGAGCCTTTTAGAACCATGGCAGCATACATCTGTCATCTAACAAAAAAAAGCTACATAGAATATTTGTCTTAAGCAATAAAGTATTACATTTAACATTTTTAATCATTAAAAAGTTAGATGTTATAAATGATTCCATAATTAAATGGCTGCTTGCTTGCAAAAAAGTTTAGTTGAAATGAATAAGTTGTAGTTCAAGGCTATGTTTGGCACACAAGATTGTTGGAAGATTTTGCTTATTTTTTTAAAAAATAAGCTACTTAAAAAATAATCTTTGTTTGGCAGACATAGCTTATAAGAGATTCTAAAAAAAATAATCTTTCATAATCTCTTAAAACCAAAGGTTACTTCATGTAGCTTATAAAAATAATCTCTTTTTATAATCTCCAGCACCAGCACCATCTCCAGCACAAGCACCAGTTCCAGCAACAGTTACTTTCGCCAAACATACCCCAATACAGACCTAGGAACTTATCATGATTTTTAATACTGATTACTGAAACATCATTATTTTTTTCATTTTCTTTTTGAAATTAAAAATAGTATTTATAATAAAAATAGTTCTATTACAAAAGTTTATTATGAAATTAAAGATACAAAAATAATATTTATAATGAAGCGTTATAGAAGGGATCGCTTGTGACGTTTGGGTTGGAGAAGAACACGTATATATTTTGTTTCATGTATAGTTATGTACTTTACATGCAAATGCATGCACTAGTGTAATATTAAAAACACATTTGTTTTTGCTTGATTTTCTTATAAACATTAATTTTCCTTTTCGATATTAGAAGGTCAATTGCTTAAAACTCCAAACTTGTATTTGTGAGGAAGAACATTTCACCGGGTGCTTGTCAATTGTCATGGAGCAAGTAAAGGAACAGCTAGGACGTCATGGAAAAATTAGAACCGTGTTAATTCAAACATAATTTTAATTCTTTTTCTTAAAAAAAAAATTCGTTATATTGATTATGGGGTTTTGTTGTCTCATGAATATTGCTTAGTAGTTAGGGGTGTTAATCGGGTCGGGTTGGTCGGGTTCGGGTCAAACGGGTCGGGTCCAAGCCGGGTCGAGGTTAAAAATAACATACCCGAACCCGACCCTATTTGAACTCGGGTTAGTCGGGTTCGGGTCAAATCGGGTCGGGTCAAGTCGGGTTCGGGTATGTACCATTTACAAAATCATAGAATTTAATTTCTTAAACAACACATGTATAAATGACACTTTTTTTTTTCATTTGTTTGTTATATACTTTAATACTTCTAGACTTTATTAGCAGCCAACCATTTCATTTGTATGCCAAGTTTGCAACTGAATCGAGGAAGCATAAGGCAATGTTTCTTTTGGTCAACTAAAGCCAAATAAGCAATGAAACTTGTTGGAGTTACAAAATTTTAAAAGTTCCTGGATGACAATAGTTCAATGTTGGTGTAACTGGTGCTAATCAATCCAATTATATCCGTACCACATAATATATATGAAACACAATATGTCACATTTTGTGTTTAGAAGAGTACTCTATAATACTTGAGACAATGGAGTACATATATAACATAAGCAATAAAAATGCAATCAGATACCAATACTTCCTTCTTAAGCAACCACCAAATATAACCAATATTGCAGCATTACCTGAACTTGCAGTCACAAAGCTTACATTTGAAAGTACTTACAAGTCATTCATTCATATCAGTTGGAAAGTACTTACAACGATTAAAGATACTACTTATATGACTTGGAAAATAAAACAACTACAAGCCATACATTGATCCATAATACTATACTAGTAGGCAAATACTTACAAAGTTTCAAAAGTACGACAGTAGGCCTTTTTCACAGCTAACAAGTCATTCATATTTTTCACAAAATAAGCTTTCAAGCCACAAAATAAGCTTCCATAATAACCTTCTAAAGTTCTTCAATCTTCAATGATAAAACTTTCAATCTTCAATGACATTCCTTTTGGAGCTAGTACCTTCATCTTCACTCGAATCTACATGAAAGTGATATAATTAGCAAGAAACGATACATTTAAATTAACAAATATTAAAATAAAAACACGTACCAATTATTATTGTTTCACAATCTTCTTCTTCTTCTTCTAGAATTTTATCCTTATCCTTACGAAGCCAATCTTGGGTACAAATAAGGCTTTCAATACTCTTATCACTTAAAGAACTCCTAAATGAATCCAACACCCTCCCACTAGTGCTAAACACCGACTCGGAAGCCACCGTTGAAACGGGAATGGCTAACAAATCTCTAGCCATTAAAGAAACGATTGGGAATCTTGGGCTATTTACCTTCCACCATGCCAATATATCAAATTTAACATTAGAATTAAATGCTTCAACACTTTCACCCAAATACCTATCCAATTCACTCATTGTTGAAGTAGATGTTGAACTAGTTTTCATCTTATCCCTCAACCTATCCCTTGTGGGGGGGTTTGTTGTCGTATCATCTGGATGTGAACGTTTCCCTAACATTGAAGGTGAAGTAGACGTTGGAGCATGAATTCTCAAATAGTCTTCATATAAAGCTTTAAATTGAGCATGTACGTAGGTTTTCTTCAATTCTACCATCCCTAGTCCTTCCGTTCCATAATGGTCATCAAGTATAATATGTAAAAATTCATCCTTGTTTCTTGGATCAAGCAAAAGAGCAAAATATAACAATAAATTCATGTTTTCTACTTCTCCATAATACTTATCAAACTTTTTTTTCATCACCTTAGCAATTTTATAAAGGTTTTCATCCTCAGGAAGTTCTCCTACAAGATCACAACTCATTTGTTTTCTTAAAAGTTCACGAATAGTAGACAATTCAACAACAAGTGTATTTGATGTCACGTACCTTGTCCCGGAAATCCTCAAAGTAACATCATAAAATACTTTCAGAAATTCACACAACTTTCTAGCCTTTTCCCAATCTTCTGATGATGGGACCAACAAACCTTTTTCGCGACAAGCATTCCCAAAACTCACATCCTCTAAATCGTATCTCTCGAAAGCATCTTCATACGCCTGAGCCACTTCCAGCATTTTATAGGTGGAGTTCCACCTCGTTGGAACATCAAGTATCAAGTTCTTTGTCATACCACATTTAGCACTTACGGCACATCTTTTAAATTTCTCAATTCTACTTCCTGATTTTTTAATCCATTTTACCGCATATCTGATATTCTCTATCGACTTATCAACCACTCTAATACCATCTTGCACTACAAGATTCAAAATGTGAGCCGCACATCTTATATGAATCCATTTCCCATTCAATAAACAACTGTCTTTTTTTGCAAATGTTTTTCTTAAAAAATCAAGTGCGGTATCATTTGCACTTGCATTATCTACCGAAATAGCCAATATGCCATTAATACTCCACCCATTCACACAAGTTTCTACTCCCTTTCCTATGTCAACCCCACTGTGACCATCAAGACGACAAAAGTTCAAGACTTTTTTATTCAACTTCCATTCGTTATCTATAAAATGACCGGTAAGAGCCATGTAACTCTTTTTTTGTAAAGATGTCCAACTATCAGTAGTCAAACATACCCTACCAATGTTTTTTTGAATTACATCAAGAAGTTTATTTTTCTCCTCATCATACAACTTGTAGCAATCTTGTGTAGCAATACCTCTACAAGGAACATCAAACAAGGGTTGATTAATCCTAGAATAGTGCCTAAAGCCATCACGCTCGACAAAACTAAAAGGGAGCTCATCAACTATAATCATGTGTGCCAATGCTTTCTTACTTTCTTTTTGGTCAAATTTCCATGCAAACATTTTATTCTTGTCACCATGTTCGAACATAAGTTCAGTTTGACCTTCACTTTGTTTGGCTATGTAAGGCTCACACCTTAATAGATGTCTATTGAGATTTTTGTTACCATGCTTACTTGAATGACAAAGAAACAATCTATCACAATGCTTACACTGAGCTTTCACATCTTCCTCTGTTTCACCTTTTTTTAGCTCTAACTGATCAAAGTCGAGCCAAACCTTCGACCATTTTTTCACCTTGCGCTTAGTTTTTTTATTTTGTGGCTTTTTTCCCTTCATTTTCTTATTGTTAACTTCTACATTCTCTTCTTCATCTATTTCCATCGAGTTGTCTGACATCTAACAACATATAAAGATACTAGTTAATTTACTAATATTCATAATCAACTAGCCTCTAATGCAATAAAACTTAAACAAACAAACAAGCATTAAACCCTATCAATCTGAAAAGAAACAATTTATGTTCAAAATGCAAACTTTATCCAAACAAACCTCAAACCCTATAAACCTAATAAGAATACAAAATTAACAACAAAATCAACCATGAATAAGAAGTACCTTTTGCATAAAAATGCTAATTCTTGAAGGAAAAAAAAATCAGATCATGAAGTGTAAGTGATTAGTTCTTGGTTGTTGGTCCTGGAAATTGGAAAGAATTGTACTCTGTATGTTGTAACTAGTAGTGGGTACTGGTAGTAAGTGGTAAGGTAAGTAACGTAACTTGATAATAATATGAGATATTTTGTATATCTAATTGAATACAAATGGGCCAAGTACTAAGAATGGGTTAATTGATAACTTGGGCCCTAATACCATATAATAGATAAAACTTGAGTACAGAGTGACGCACACCAATGGAAAAAAAAAATCGGGTTAGTCAGGTTGACCCGAACCCGAATAAGCAAGTTTTTTGAACCCGATACCCGACCCTAGTTCGTAATCGGGTTAGTCGGGTTGACCCGATTGACCCGAGTTAGATTCTGGACCCGAGTAACCCGACCCGAGTATCTTTATTCGGGTTCGGGTCCGGGTCGGGTCAGATTTTATGACACCCCTAGTAGTAAGTGGTAAGGTAAGTAACGTAACTTGATAATAATATGAGATATTTTGTATATCTAATTGAATACAAATGGGCCAAGTACTAAGAATGGGTTAATTGATAACTTGGGCCCTAATACCATATAATAGATAAAACTTGAGTACAGAGTGACGCACACCAATGGAAAAAAAAAATCGGGTTAGTCGGGTTGACCCGAACCCGAATAAGCAAGTTTTTTGAACCCGATACCCGACCCTAGTTCGTAATCGGGTTAGTCGGGTTGACCCGATTGACCCGAGTTAGATTCTGGACCCGAGTAACCCGACCCGAGTATCTTTATTCGGGTTCGGGTCCGGGTCGGGTCAGATTTTATGACACCCCTAGTAGTAAGTGGTAAGGTAAGTAACGTAACTTGATAATAATATGAGATATTTTGTATATCTAATTGAATACAAATGGGCCAAGTACTAAGAATGGGTTAATTGATAACTTGGGCCCTAATACCATATAATAGATAAAACTTGAGTACAGAGTGACGCACACCAATGGAAAAAAAAAAAAATCGGGTTAGTTGGGTTGACCCGAACCCGAATAAGCAAGTTTTTTGAACCCGATACCCGACCCTAGTTCGTAATCGGGTTAGTCGGGTTGACCCGATTGACCCGAGTTAGATTCTGGACCCGAGTAACCCGACCCGAGTATCTTTATTCGGGTTCGGGTCCGGGTCGGATCAGATTTTATGACACCCCTATTAGTAGTCTATGGTGACGGAGGCGCACTATCAAATATGAAATGAAAGACACTCACTGCGTATGGACGATAGATGTTTCTCCTATTTCATGAGCTTTACGCTTTTGTTAATAAAGTAAATGAATTAATATAGTATATTAAATTCATAATTACATATTTTCTCAAATAAATTTTGAAAATGCATTACATTTATTGATGCATCAACTTATTATTTCAATGAGTTGTCCTAGCAAACCTATGAATTTTAAATAGTTTTATATTGGTACGGAAACCTAGTTTCCAATTTAAGAAACAATAGCTTCTTCTTTTTCCATTAAGTCATCTGAAAACTAGTGCTTTTATAGAATTTGTGGGATCAAATTTATGTTTGCTTGCATCAACTAGAACATTGCTCCTACAAATATCTTTTGCTGTAAGAAGTAATTTGTTGACTAAATTTATATGCTTTATGATTTCCAACGCTTGAATTATTGCCTTCACATGTTCCCATCTCGATATATGCTTGCATGTCACATCAAGGAGATTATGTTGATATTTCGGTTGGATCATTATCTAATTGGACAATTTCAAATTGAATCTATTATGATAAAACCCAATTCATCTCTAATGCAAGTGAGACGTGATCCAAGCTTTATTTCTGGAACCTAGAAAAATATGTTTTTCGACGAAAAAAAAAATCCATTTCACCTGCTACTTAAATTTGAAAGTCACTGCTATGCCGACAATTGATTTCCAAACTATGTTGTGGAAAACGAAACCATCCTGATTTAAAAATGAATGTTACCAAAAACTATGAACTCTTATCAGCACGAAGTAAAAATTTTTATGGGTTAAATTAAATAGACGTGTATTTTTCTTTTAATTTTGTGGCCATATTACGTTTCTATCCGAAGCTGATGAACCTAATAGCTTTTTGTTAAGTATACCATTTCAACGACTATATTTATTTTCTAAGTTTTCATTCACCTACCAGATAATTACTGCAAAAGGCTTTAATAATATCAGGACTTGAATCATTCCATTTTCTTTACATCTATTTTGGCATTCAAATCACGAGTATATATATCTTCATGCGTGTCTTTCCTATAATGTCCTTTCTCTAATGTTAATTATGGTGCATTATTTCAGTCTACATGCATCGTAACACACTTGCACATGTTAACATTACTACTTATGTATTCGAAACAAATCAGACAATTTTTTTGGACTTAATACTACCATAAATATTTTATGACACTATCTTGACCACATATACAGGTTCATTAAAAACAAAACAACGAACTGATGTATATCTTCTAAAATGTTGGTCACCAGGTGGATGAGTGTTGTAGCTAAGTGAGACTTCAAAAAGAGTAGAAGCGGGAATCTAACAATAAAATCATAACAGGGAAATGTGGACCAAGCTGTAAGCTTACTCCATATTAATGAGAATCTGTGTTCCACGACAAATAGGTTTCTTCTACTAAAGTAGAGTACTTAGTAGCATTGACTCATAACAACTACCTATATGTGTTGCATTTTTAAAGTCTCATACAACTACACATCTCTCTCTCTCTCTCTCTCTCTCTCTCTCTCTCTCTCTCTCTCTCTCTCATAGTACCTTGACAAGAGTAACATTCTTACTCCATTTTTTGTTCAAACTATCTTCACATACCCACCAAATATGTTTGATAACATACTAGACGTCAATAACTTTGTTCGTCATTGGTGGATCATCATAAGTGTAACAACCCGCATTGTATACCACAATATTGTCCGCTTTGCCCGTAGGCTCACGGCTTTGCTTTTGTGGCTCTCGTGTGAAAACTTCCCGGAAGGTCACCAAGCCACTACTACTCTCACATGAGCACGCTTAACCGTATGGGCGATTAACCGTTAAACCACAAAATGCATTGTTGTCATATAAGACGAATGTTAACTTCTGTTCCAGCATCACTCCAAGTCACGGCAGATGTAGGATTTGCCTAAGGTGCTACATTCACCGCCCTTAGGGGAATCCTATCCCGGGATTCAAGTTGGGCGATTAACCGTTAGACCACAAAACGTGTTTTTGTCGTATAAGGAGAATGTTAACTTATGCCCCAGCATCACTCCAAATCACGGCCGATGTTGGATTTGCCTATGGTGTTACATTCACCCCTCTTAAGGGAATCCCGTCCTGGGATACAGGTTGGGAAACAACCCTGTCTAATGGACTCATCATCCTCGAACGACAATGAGGTTTGCCCCACATCCCGAATGGCTTGGAGTAGCTCTGATACCACTTGTAACACCCCGCCTTATAGACTACAATATTGTCTGCTTTGTCCGTAGGCTCATGGCTTTGCTTTTGTGGCCCTCGTGTGAAGACTTCTCGGATGGTCACCCAACCCACTACTACTCTCACACGAGTACGCTTAACTGTATGGGTGATTAACTGTTAGACCACAAAACGCGTTGGTATCGTATAAGGCGAATGTTAACTTATGTCCCAGCATCACTCCAAGTCACGGCTGATGTGGGATTTTCCTAGGGTGTTACAATAAGAATGAGGGGACATGTTTTACCTCTGCCACAGCCTACATGATCGGAACAATTTACCATATGAAAGGAGTGACAGGTTTTTTGGCATCACCATAACCAATAGTTGACTTGGGGTTAATTTATATTAGCAAAACACGTCCGTATCTTTGCAGTAAAGAATACGGACTTTAATCCGTAGAAGATTATCCCTTTGCAATAGGGAGAGAAGGGGTTTGGTTTAGAGACCCAGGAAAAATACATTATTCTGAGAATCGACCAAGATATTTGATTGGAGATGTTAAGACAAGTGACGATGTGACTGATGCGTGATTTGAAACCTCGCCAAAGGTTTTACCTCTCAAGGGATCTTAAGAGATTTTGCAATCCACCAGGCAGTGTACCTGATCGTTGTAGTGTAGTATGTGGTACGTCCGGGGGATTGATCGTTCTCTAGAGGAATAGTGTCGTTAGAACTGAGATATAGGTTAACTAGGTCTAAAGGTGGGGGATGATTTTTTTGTATTTTTATATTTTATGGGAAGGAATAGAATCTCGGGTATTGGAAGAGTGGGCGGAATTAGTTACTAGTCAACTAACCCAAAATTACTAATTAAACTAAAAACAATAAAATAAATGACAGGGAAAAGTAAATGTGGTGAACTTCTATATTAGACAAGCGTGTTTACTTAGATTTCACTACTCCCTAGTTATCTCTTATTTAATTATTGATTTGTTACAATTGTTTAGTTGAAGGATTGTATTACTTAATACCAGTCGTGAAGGTGTGTACTTCCTTCCCCAACTCTATGAGCATCTATTTCTTCTTATGACGACACGCTTAGTATCCTATCATAGAATCATCAACATCTACCCATGCATTAAATACAATCAATAAAACCGTAGTACACATCTGATTACGTTTCTTAAGATGTTCAAGCTTGTTACCGTATAGGAGGTTAGCTAGTTTTCTTAAGCCTAACGCAAGTCAATCATCCCAACAATCAATAACAAATCAACAATCAATAATTAATAACTAGGTTTCATTAGATCTAAGCAAACACTAAGAAATCTAAGCTAACATGTTAATGTAAAGAAAAGACAAATAATTAATCAAACAACACATAGTCATATTGAATGATTAAAGGAATAGCTTATCTTTAATTCAACATGGAAGAAAAGAGGGTATAAAACCCTAAAAATGCAATGAAATTCGGACTAGGGTTTTCTTCTAAAGTTCCACACAAAGTTCCACCACACTATTGAAAAAAATCCAAAAGTATATATAGAGATACAAAGGTGACGGCGTCACGTTTAAGGTTGTGACGCAGTCGTCTCGCCGCAATTAGGGTTTCATGATGCCCAATCAAGCTTCTTAACATCATCACTCATTAATTCTTCTGGGCCGTCTCTTGTTAGCTTTGTATGTGATGGCCTACTCCAAATAACACGTGACACCGTCACGTGTTAATCCTCCTAAAGTTTTCTGGAGCGTCACTTGCAAATATTTCCACCACTTGAATCTTCAAGTGAAGGCGTCACCTTGTAAAGCGTGACGTTATCAGGTGTAATTTCCAGCTTAGTTTCTTGATTTTGTCGTTTTCTTCACTTTTGACTCTAAAAACGCCCAAAATGCTCCATTTTCCAGAATTCTTGTCCCAAGTACCTAAATGTCAAAAGAAGCGATTTAAGGTAATATTTGACCATATATTTAAGATTTAGGGCTTAAATGACCCCCTAAAAGCGTATCAAATAAATCCTTATCAGTGACGACACTAGAATATATGCTGGCAACAAATTTTAAGCAAGGGTGGTCTGTGTTATCCCATGCTTGGTTTTCTAATAATTGGTGATCTAGAGGATCCCGAAGTTGCAAGGAGGGCTTACCTTAGTGAACCGTTCCGCCATCTTAGGACACCAACATATGAGGCCGAAAGTCATGTTGTGTTGGTTGTTGGTTTTAACAACACAAAAGAATTTAAGTATGATCCCTAATGCGGAATAAAGAACTCGTGGGGAACTTAATAGGGAGATGGGGGCTTTTCCGTGGTTTCAATTGAAGCGCTTCATTCCGTGGCTTTTTACCAGTAGTATTATTATCGATTTCATTTATCTAAATTCTAATGCACATTTTGTAATCAGTATTGTCATGCAACTATGTTTCTACTACAATTCTTTGATTACTATAAATGGTTTATCTAGGAAACTATCTTGAGCATTGTTTGGTTACAGCTTGCTATTAATATTACGTTACTAAAACTATGTATGTTACTGCTAATCGGCTCGTTATGTTAAAACTATAACATTAGAAACAACCTGCTTAATTAGCAGTTTTTACATGGAATTTGAGGAAATCAGAAACAGGGCTACATAAATGTCACAACCCACAATTTCAGGTCATTTTTCCAAACTTCGACATTCTACTATTCACAAATTACTATTCATCGATCACTACTCATCGTTTTACTATTCATCGTTTTTTAGGTCAATTTGACATTCCGAGACACATTCAGAAATTTTACTATTCATTTGACACTATTCATTTCCGAGAGAAAACCACTATTCACGTGCATTACTTATGTCATCGTAAATTTAGTTTACGAGTATTCAAATTCGCGTAACCGTATTGGTTCAGGAGCGAATTCATGCATTATTATCAGGGACATTTCATATGGACTAGAAATAGTCTGCATATCATCATTAGGGCACTTGCATACTATTCCACTCGTAGGGTATTCAAATTATATTTTTAATATAATTAACGAATTACGTATGTTTATTTTAAATAAACACTAATACGCGAACTATAAATGTGACTAACACGTCCGACACTCCCAACTATGATCCCAATATATTTTTATACTCATTTTTATAATATAAAAATTATAATATTAATTACCCGGTATTTTGGAAATTTATTTATTTCGTATCGTACGTCTAATTTATTTTCGACGGTTTTTATAAAAATTAAACAATAATTATCTAAACACTTAATATTTGTACCCAACATATTTTGTAATTCTTATAACTTTATTTTATCCCGGTTAACTCCGTTAAAATTTATTTTTAGTTAACCCGGTACCCGGTACACCTTAAAACTACTAAAGAACACAAAATAATACATAAGACACCAAAAGTCTTACACATTCATTCCCCCCCCCCCCCTTGATTTGCCGCCCCCCCCCCCCCCCCCATGTCAATCTCTTACATGTTATACTAACTCACTCAATCTTCATAAATACTTTATACTAAATACATATAATAATATTAATACTAATAATACATATCTACTATACTAGATTTTTATCTCATTCTCATCTAGCAAAAATTTTCACTTCCTTCTCTCTTTTTCTCTCTTGAACTCACGGCAACAACAAGAAGGAGGAGCAAGACCAAAACTTTTCTCAAGATCAAGTGTTATTTTAGTTTAGTTAAGTTATTCTTACAAGGTTTTGAAATACAAACTTAAGGATACTAAGGTTTTCATCATCTAATCACACCACCTTTGAAAGTAAGTTTACAAAACTTATTTCATAATTTTTACAAGTTATTACTATGTTTATATATTTTTCTTACAAGAACTCATGCATATATTGGCTTATACCACTCCATTTTGTATATATTTAACTTTCAAGCCCTAGAAGTGATTTTTGGTTAGATCCTTGTTAGATCTACTTGATTATGATGTTTAGGAACCCATGACACCCTAAGAAGGTGTATGGTAGGATTAGACTAGTTTTGTGGTGATTGAAAGTGGTTTGATTGAAGATGGAACTAGATTAGAACCCTAGAAATGATTTTTGAAACAATAAGAATACCTATTGTCCCTATTTTTATTTCGTGGGAAAATCAGTGGTTGATGGTTAATTTTTGACCAAAGATTTAGAAAATACTTTCAAAAACGAAACTTTAGGCGAAAGAACGGATTAAAACGAGCTTATAACGAAGGAGATATGATTTTTGCAAATTTAACGACGAAAACTATTTTTATAAAAAACTGCATGCTGTTTGGCAGATTTCAACTTACAAAAAGAGGTGTTAAACGTAACCTAGAGGAGCCGAGTTATCAAAAATATACTAGTATATACAAAAACGAATCCGTGGATATAAAGAACGAGGAAAATGAGCTTAAAACGACCAAGTTATACCCGTTTTAACATCGTCAAAACTATATATATATATATTTGGTCACAAATAAAAATAATAACTTACGCACTAAATGGTATATTTTCTAGAAATGTTACTAAGGACTATATTCTTAACAAATGAATACGTATGACCCAAGAGAATATTTATACGACTTAACGACGTTATTTTAAGGTTTTCGATAAAAGGAATGTAACCCTAACATTTTCATACAAGATAATACGACAAGTTATATACTTCTATATATGGACTTATTTTTCCTAAGTATGGAAACTCTTTTACTATGACGATAACTAGTATTTCCAAATCACGAGTGGTATAGGTATCATGTGCATGTGCATTCATTACATTACGGCTTGATCTAAATTAGATCACGATTATTCATTTAGGTTGCGGCTAGTGTTCGCGCCTCATTGTCCCGACTACTTTTACATCATTGTACCATCTTTGTACCATCATTTCGAGGTGAGTTCTCATAGCCCCGTTTTTAGTACTTATTTGATTTTAAATCCCACGGGGGAGAATACATTGCACAATTATTTTTGTACATGCCCAAGTATTAAATTCCGTACATTGCTTAAGTTGCTAGTACTACCACTTCAAGTCCCCTTTATTATCATGGACCGTTAATTATATTGCCAAGCGAGAGTGAGTGGATAGATCTATCGAGGGTGACGCCTCCATTCGTGTTTGGGTTGCTCCATAAGGAAAACGAATGCATTTCATGTCTAAATAATTGAGTGACTGGTAACCACTCCTTTGGGGCATATTTTAGTACGTCTAGCTTCGGGGTCATGAGCTTAAGAGACAATGTAGCTTTTTGACAATTTGTCACTTTACTTTATACTTGTGGCTTATGTACTTACGAATTACTTATAAACCTATGATTATTCACCAACTTTATGTTGACCATTTTCGCAATGTATTTCTCAGGTAACTAATGCATATTCTCATGGCATGCATGGAGTCATTTTGTGTATCAAGGATGACGCGTCTCTTTTTGGATTTCATGCACTTATGAACTATCGTTTGATTGTACTAAATTATTTCCTTAAACCTTTTCCAACTTTTGGGACCTATGTTTTATAACTCTGAATATTTTGAATGAATCAAACGATGTATTTTCTAAACGACACTTTAGGTCGTTCAATATATCCTTGTTTGTGGTGCTATGACCGTTACACCCTCAGGCATTCAATTCCGCTGCCATTCAGGTATTTTGGGGGTGTGACAGATTGGTACCAGAGCTAAGGTTATAGCGAACTAGGATGCATCATGGACCCTAGACTATAACCACACCATCATAGCATATCATCATTTCATCATAAGTGCATATTTACTTATTTTTAGGTGATTCCATTATACAAGTTATTTATTTTTATTTCACCTTGATTATCACAGAGACATGTCTTCGAATCCAAACACTGTCATACTTTACTCTATATCAGACTCTGATGATGAGGGCTCTATGTCCTCTACTGCTGTTTCACCATTTGTTTCTCCTGCACCTGAGTTGCCACTTTTGGCATCAGATGATGACACCGAGCCTTTTGAGGAGGAGGAGACGACTCCTACTCCTCATGTCCATCCTACTGTACCACTTGATGTCACCCGTGTACCCACTGACATACCATCTCCTACTACTACTACTATTCATTCAGAACCGAGACTTATGTTTCCTAGGGGTAAGACTATCCAGGTTGCTAGGAAGAGTGTTCGTTATGCTACATCTACTTTTAGGACTCTCCCTAGTCCTACTGTGCCTACACCACCACCACCAGCCATACCCACTACTACTACTATATCTACCTCACTCTTGCCGCTCAGGAAGCGTGCAAGGTTTACCACCCCAGATTCACCTACTACCGAGACTGCTGACCTTCCACCACCACCAGTATACCACATAGGTGAGAGTTCGAGAGCGGCTGCGGCTAGGGGGCCTACAGCTGCTACACTAGAGGATCAGTTAGGTGCTCAGCAGGAGCAAGTTGATAGGCTGGGTTATAGGGTTGATGAGATTATCACTACTCGACTTGAGGCTGTCGAGGAGCAGGTTGAGGATTTGATTCAGGGCAGGGTTGGTATTGATGTGTCGTACCATGGACTTGAGGCACGACAGTTGAGGCACCAGGAGCAGATTGATCTACTTAGGGATGAGTTACCTGAGATTCGAGATAGAGCTCAGGCGACACAAGAGACTCAGTGGGAGCAGGTAGACCAGTTGGCATTGATTCGAGAGAGGTTAGTTGTATTGGAGCGTAGAGATGCTTCTTTTCAGTTACGAGTTCAGCATCTAGAGGAGATCGTGGTTGCGATGGATCGTGAGATTCGCCGCTTGAGGGGAGAGCCTGGACCATCTAGAGCACCTAGAGGAGCTTAGACATAGACTGGTATTATATTAGCTTTTATTATTTTCCTAGTCCCGAGGTGTGGGACATAGTTCAAGAACTTGTAGTCTTTTGGTTGTTGTACAAACAAATATATCAAGTGTGACTCTACTATGTTGGAAATGTTGTGCTATATATTATATCGGTCCATGTAGGCCGAAATTTTCATGTATTATATTCATGTGTTGTGATTATATTTATGATGTTTCGTGGTTGCTCTTTATTGTTGTCATATTTATACAGGTTGTGGTTGTATCTATACATGTCATGGTTGTATTGATACAGGTTGTGGTTGTATATATACATGTCGTGGTTGTGTTTATACAGGTTGTGGTTGTATATATATACTTGTCGTGGTGGTATCTAGACAGATTGTGGTTGTATTCGTACCTGTCGTGGTTGTATTTATATAGATTGTGGTTGTACCCATACATGTCTTGGTTGTGTTATTACTCGTTGTGGTTGTATATATATACATGTTGTGGGTGTATACCTTTGGTACTATGACTATTTCTATTATGATTTTTCTCATGGTTATTTCCATTGTGATTTATCAGAAGTATGGCACCAAGGAAGAGTAAGACTGCACCAGAAACACCCGCTATGACTCAAGCCGCTATCCGCAAGTTGGTCAGGGATAGTATTGCAGAAGCTCTGGAGATTGAGAGAGCTGAGGTTGCTGCTAGGGCTGCTGAGACTGCTTCTAATACAGGGGCAGTTGAACCAACCGCTATTAGGCGTGAATGTACATGGAAAGATTTCAAGATTAGTGATCCTATCATGTGCGGATGCCCGGACGTCAGCAAGGTAAAATTTGCTACAGGTATGCTTCTTGATGAAGCTATGTCTTGGTGGAATTCGTATGCTCAGCCGATTGGTATGGAGAATGCTTACAAGCTCACTTGGGAGGAATTCAAGAAACTGATGTCTAAGAAGTTTTGCCCTCGTACTGAGATACAGAAATTGGAAGCAGAATTCTATGGGCTTGTGACTAAAGGTGATGACATCGAGACCTACTTCAGAAGGTTTCAGGAGTTGGCTGCACTATGTCCAACTATGGTTCCCGACGATGAGAAAAAGATGGAAAACTTTGTTGGTGGATTACCTGAAAGTGTTCGAGGGGATGTGATTTCTTTTGATCCTCAATCAATGGAAGAGGCTATTCGTATAACTCAGAAACTCATGGTCCAAGTGGTAAAAGGAAAATCTGCTGTCAACAACAATAACCGTTCAAACAACACCAACTACAACAACACTCGAAACAACAACAACTATAACAACAATCGAAACCGCAACTATCCCCATAACCGAAACAACAATCCAAACAATAACAACAACAACAAGCGAAGGTTTGACTACAACCAAGGTGGAAATGCTATTCAGCCACCACCTAAGAGGCAAGAAGTGGCAAGGGCCTATGCTGCAGGACCGACTGAAAGGAAAGGATATGAGGGTAATTTACCCAAGTGTGAAAGGTGTCAGAAACATCATAACCCAGGACGTTGCCCAAATCCATGTGGTAACTGCAAGAAGATTGGTCACCACATCAAAGATTGCAAATTTCCAACCTTGGGTGACAATCAGAGGCCACCAGTAACATGTTTTGGCTGTGGAGAAATTGGACACTTTAGGGGTGAGTGCCCACAGAAGAAGAATCAAGGAACTGGAAATCAAGATGGAAGGGCTCGAGGAAGAGCTTATGTTATGGGAGGAGAAGATGTCAAAGAAGACCCGAATGTTGTTGCGGGTACGTTCCTCGTTAATAATCGTTATGCATCCATTTTATTTGATTCAGGAGCGGATAGAAGTTTTGTTTCTATTGCATTTGCACCTTTACTTAACATAGAACCAACCTCATTAGACATTTCCTATATCGTTGAATTAGCCGATGGGTCTTTAGTTAACACCAACACCATTGTTCGTGGTTGCACTATAAATTTCCTAAACCATCCATTCAATATAGACCTTATGCCAGTAGAACTTGGAAGTTTCGACGTTGTTATCGGTATGGATTGGTTATCTCGGCATCGAGCGAGAATTATTTGTGATGAGAAAGTTGTTCACCTTCCTTATAACGGTGAAACTTTGGTTGTTCGTGGAGAGCGAAGTGGAACTAGACTCAGTATTATATCGTGCATTAAAACCGAGAAGTACATAAAGAAGGGTTGTTATGCATTCTTGGCTCATCACGGAGAAGAAGTCGGATGAGAAACGACTTGAAGATGTGCCAATTGTTAAGGAATTTCCAGAAGTTTTTCCGGAAGAATTGCCAGGACTTCCGCCTACACGCCAAGTCGAGTTTCAAATCGAATTAGTGCCAGGAGCTGCACCAATTGCGCGAGCACCGTATAGACTTGCACCTTCGGAGATGCAAGAATTGTCGAATCAACTACAAGAACTTTTGGACAAAGGATTCATTAGACCGAGTTCCTCGCCTTGGGGAGCGCCGGTTTTGTTTGTGAAAAAGAAGGATGGAACTTTCAGAATGTGCATTGACTATCGTGAGCTGAACAAGTTAACGGTTAAGAACCGTTATCCACTCCCCAGAATTGACGACTTGTTCGACCAGTTACAAGGTTCTAGTTTTTATTCCAAGATTGATTTAAGATCCGGTTATCATCAACTTAGAGTTCGGGAAGAGGATATCCCGAAGACGGCATTTAGAACACTATGGTCATTATGAGTTTCAAGTAATGCCTTTCGGATTAACCAACGCACCTGCGGTATTTATGGATCTCATGAATAGGGTGTGCAAACTGTATCTTGATAAGTTTGTGATCGTATTCATTGACGATATCTTGATTTATTCCAAGAGTAAGGAAGAGCACGAAGAACACCTCAGAACAATCCTGGAACTACTCAAGAAGGAGCAATTGTATGCCAAATTTTCAAAGTGTGATTTTTGGATACGAAGAGTTCAATTTCTTGGCCATGTCATTGATAGCCAAGGATTACAAGTCGACCCTGCAAAGATCGAGGTAGTTAAGGATTGGGCTACGCCCAAGTCTCCTACGGAAATTCGTCAATTCCTAGGACTTGCCGGATATTACAGAAGGTTTATCGAAGGGTTTTCTAAGATAGCGAAGTCGTTGACAAAGCTGACACAAAAGAATGAAAAGTACGAGTGGGGAGAGAAACAAGAGTCCGCATTTCAGTTATTGAAACAAAAGCTTTGTAGCGCACCAATTTTGTCACTACCTGAAGGTATTGAGAACTTTGTGGTATATTGCGATGCTTTGCATCAAGGACTTGGAGCTGTGCTAATGCAAAACGAGAAGGTGATAGCTTATGCATCTAGACAGCTTAAGACACACGAGAAGAATTACACTACGCACGACTTGGAGTTGGGTGCGGTAGTTTTTGCACTCAAGATTTAGAGACACTACCTTTATGGTACCAAGTGTGTAATTTTTACCGACCACAAGAGCTTACAGCATATACTCGATCAGAAGGAACTTAATATGAGACAACGTCGTTGGCTAGAATTGTTGAGTGATTACGATTGTGAAATCCGATATCACCCAGGAAAAGCAAATATTGTAGCAGATGCACTTAGCCGAAAAGAACGACTCAAACCTTTGAGAGTTAGGTCATTGGGAATGACTATCATTTCGCCATTACCATCAAAAATTTTGGAAGCTCAGATTGAGGCTCTCAAAGAAGAAAACCGACCACATGAGAAACTTTATGGTATGCCAGAAAGCGAGAATGGCTTTGTAAAGAGATCAGATGGAGTGTTATGCTTCAAGGACCGAAGTTGGATACCACTCTATGGTGGAGTGCGAGAATTGATTATGCATGAATCACACAAGTCGAAGTACTCTATTCATCCAGGTTCTGATAAGATGTATCAGGATCTCAAAAAGCTTTATTGGTGGCCGAATATGAAAGCGGAAATAGCTACTTACGTCAGCAAATGCCTTACTTGTGCTAAAGTGAAAGCCGAGTACCAGAAACTGTCAGGGTTACTTCAACAACCAGAGATTCCACAATGGAAGTGGGAACATATTACTATGGACTTTGTCACTAAACTTCCTAAGACGTCAGGAGGTTAAGATGCTATTTGGGTAATTGTTGATCGTCTTACCAAATCAGCTCATTTCATACCCATTAGAGAGACTTATTCCATGGAACAACTTGCTAGACTTTATGTCAAGGAAATAGTCTCAAGACACGGTGCACCAGTTTCCATCATTTCCGACAGAGATAGTCGTTTTACTTCAAACTTTTGGCGGTCATTACAAGATTCTTTTGGATCTAAGTTAGACATGAGCACTGCTTACCACCCTCAGACCGATGGTCAGAGCGAGAGAACTATTCAGACACTTGAAGACATGCTTAGAGCATGTGTGATTGACTTTGGAAATGGTTGGGCTAACCATTTGCCGTTGATCGAATTTTCTTATAACAACAGTTACCATTCGAGCATTAAAGCAGCACCATTCGAGGCACTTTATGGTCGTAAGTGTCGATCTCCAGTTTGTTGGGCCGAAGTCGGTGAAGTACAATGTACTGGCCCAGAAATGGTACAAGAAACAACAGAAAAGATAATTCAGATTCGAGAGAGACTCAAAACTGCTAGAAGTCGACAGAAAAGCTACGCAGATGTTCGACGCAAACCATTGGAATTTCAGGTCGGAGACAAGGTCATGTTGAAAGTCTCGCCTTGGAAGGGCGTGATACGATTTGGAAAACGCGGGAAATTGAACCCGAGATACATTGGTCCGTTTAAGATACTGGAAAGGATTGGTCCAGTAGCTTACAAGCTTGAACTTTCGTCAGAACTTAGCAACGTACACAACACGTTTCATGTTTCGAACCTCAAGAAATGTCTTTCGGACGAGTCTGCCATTATACCATTAGAAGAAATACAACTCGATGACAAGCTTAACTTTGTGGAAGAACCAATTGAAATAATGGACCGCGAGATCAAACAGTTGAAACAAAGTCGAATTCCGATCATGAAGGTTCGCTGGAATTCTCGAAGAGGACCCGAGTTTACTTGGGAACGAGAAGACCAAATGCGACGCAAGTATCCACAACTTTTCACCAAGCCAATTTCCGAGACCAACACTAACTGAATTCAGGGACTGAATTCCTTTTTGGATGGGCGACTATCACAACCCACAATTTCAGGTCATTTTTCCAAACTTCGACATTCTACTATTCACAAATTACTATTCATCAATCACTATTCATCGTTTTACTATTCATCGTTTTTGAGGTCAATTTGACATTCCGAGACACATTCAGAAATTTTACTATTCACTTGACACTATTCATTTCTGAGAGAAAACCACTATTCACGTGCATTACTCATGTCATCGTAAATTTAGTTTACGAGTATTCAAATTCGCGTAACCGTATTGGTTCAGGAGCGAATTCATGCATTATTATCAGGGACATTTCATACGGACTAGAAATAGTCTGCATATCATCATTAGGGCACTTGCATACTTCCACTCGTAGGGTATTCAAATTATATTTTTAATATAATTAACGAATTACGTCTGTTTATTTTAAATAAACACTAATACGCGAACTATAAATGTGACTAACACGTCCGACACTCCCAACTATGATCCCAATATATTTTTATACTCATTTTTATAATATAAAAATTATAATATTAATTTACCCGGTATTTTGGAAATTTATTTATTTCGTATCGTACGTCTAATTTAATTTCGACGGTTTTTATAAAAATTAAACAATAATTATCTAAACACTTAATATTTGTACCCAACATATTTTTGTAATTTTTATAACTTTATTTTATCCCGGTTAACTCCGTTAAAATTTATTTTTAGTTAACCCGGTACCCGGTACACCTTAAAACTACTAAAATAACACAAAATAATACATAAGACACCAAAAGTCTTACACATTCATTCCCCCTCCCCCCTTGATTTGCCGCGACCCCCCCCCCCCCCCCCCCCCCATGTCAATCTCTTACATGTTATACTAACTCACTCAATCTTCATAAATACTTTATACTAACTACATATAATAATATTAATACTAATAATACATATCTACTATACTAGATTTTTATCTCATTCTCATCTAGCAAAATTTTTCACTTCCTTCTCTCTTTTTCTCTCTTGAACTCACGGCAACAACAAGAAGGAGGAGCAAGACCAAAACTTTTCTCAAGATCAAGTGTTATTTTAGTTTAGTTGAAATACAAACTTAAGGATACTAAGGTTTTCATCATCTAATCACACCACCTTTGAAAGTAAGTTTACAAAACTCATTTCATAATTTTTACAAGTTATTACTATGTTTATATATTTTTCTTACAAGAACTCATGAATATATTGGCTTATACCACTCCATTTTGTATATATTTAACTTTCAAGCCCTAGAAGTGATTTTTGGTTAGATCCTTGTTAGATCTACTTGATTATGATGTTTAGGAACCCATGATACCCTAAGAAGGTGTATGGTAGGATTAGACTAGTTTTGTGGTGATTGAAAGTGGTTTGATTGAAGATGGAACTAGATTAGAACCCTAGAAATGATTTTTGAAACAATAAGAATACCTATTGTCCCTATTTTTATTTCGTGGGAAAATCAGTGATTGATGGTTAATTTTTGACCAAAGATTTACAAAATACTTTCAAAAACGAAACTTTAGGCGAAAGAACGGATTAAAACGAGCTTATAACGAAGGAGATATGATTTTTGCAAATTTAACGACGAAAACTATTTTTATAAAAAACTGCATGCTGTTTGGCAGATTTCGACGTACAAAAAGAGGTGTTAAACGTAACCTAGAGGAGCCGAGTTATCAAAAATATACTAGTATATACAAAAACGAATCCGTGAATATAAAGAACGAGGAAAATGAGCTTAAAACGACCAAGTTATACCCGTTTTAACATCGTCAAAACTATATATATATATTTGGTCACAAATAAAAATAATAACTTACGCACTAAATGGTATATTTTCTAGAAATGTTACTAAGGACTATATTCTTAACAAATGAATACGTATGACCCAAGAGAATATTTATACGACTTAACGACGTTATTTTAAGGTTTTCGATACAAGGAATGTAACCCTAACATTTTCATACAAGATAATACGACAAGTTATATACTTCTATATATGGACTTATTTTTCCTAAGTATGGAAACTCTTTTACTATGACGATAACTAGTATTTCCAAATTACGAGTGGTATAGGTATCATGTGCATGTGCATTCATTACATTACGGCTTGATCTAAATTAGATCACGATTATTCATTTAGGTTGCGGCTAGTGTTCGCGCCTCATTGTCCCGACTACTTTTACATCATTGTACCATCTTTGTACCATCATTTCGAGGTGAGTTCTCAAAGCCCCATTTTTAGTACTTATTTGATTTTAAATCCCACGGGGGAGAATACATTGCACAATTATTTTTATACATGCCCAAGTATTAAATTCCGTACATTGCTTAAGTTGCTAGTACTACCACTTCAAGTCCCCTTTATTATCATGGACCGTTAATTATATTGCCAAGCGAGAGTGAGTGGATAGATCTATCGAGGGTGACGCCTCCATTCGTGTTTGGGTTGCTCCATAAGGGAAACGAATGCATTTCATGTCTAAATAATTGAGTGACTGGTAACCACTCCTTTGGGGCATATTTTAGTACGTCTAGCTTCGGGGTCATGAGCTTAAGAGACAATGTAGCTTTTTGACAATTTGTCACTTTACTTTATACTTGTGGCTTATGTACTTACGAATTACTTATAAATCTATGATTATTCACCAACTTTATGTTGACCGTTTTCGCAATGTATTTCTCAGGTAACTAAGGCATATTCTCATGGCATGCATGGAGTCATTTTGTGTATCAAGGATGACGCGTCTCTTTTTGGATTTCATGCACTTATGAACTATCGTTTGATTGTACTAAATTATTTCCTTAAACCTTTTCCAACTTTTGGGACCTATGTTTTATAACTCTGAATATTTTGAATGAATCAAACGATGTATTTTCTAAACGACACTTTAGGTCGTTCAATATATCCTTGTTTGTGGTGCTATGACCGTTACACCCTCAGGCATTCAATTCCGCTGCCATTCAGGTATTTTGGGGGTGTGACAATAAAACATAAAGGAGTGAAATATTAGAATTTATAAGCTTAATTGGAAAGCAAAAAACATTAATTAATTTGCTAAGTACATATATATAACTTCACTGTTTGAATTTATGTTGACATACTTTGCTCTTCAAGCATGTTATTCTTACCATAGCTGTTAAGATCACAATAGATTGTAATACCTTATGGTCCCATAAGCACATAACGGCGGGATCGTGCACATCGCAAGTAAGATCGTGGCGTATACGATCGTCCAACAATCCGATCATACCAAAAGCTTAAGTCAAATTTTCAATTGAAAATTAGGAAAGAATATAGGCCCTCGGTTACTTTCGGACTTTGCCCAACAAAGTAAAATTTACAAAATCCTTTTGATGAGGGAATTAGAACTAACGCACCAATACAAATTATAGATTGACGATTTATGTATTAGACTTTGGGCATCATATGGATCGTGAATTGACCACGTATATGTATCACTCTGTGTTGTTTATCTTGCTAATCGTTATTTTGATGAATGAATCTTGAATCAATTTGATGTATTGCTCTAATACCATTCTATACCATACCATATATGTGTTTAATTTTCAACTTTGACATGTTTATAAGGTTATTTTATGGAATCTTATTTAATTTGATGTATTGCACTATTACCATTTTACCATATGTGTTATGTTTGTGCTCCATAATTTGAACTTGAAAGAAAATAGAACAAATTGAAGATGATGAATGTTAAATCAAGGAATACTCACATAAAGCCTTGAATTGACTATTTAAGTTCAATTTCCAAATTCATTATCTTTTCTAGAAACACGATGATGTCCAGCTAAGCAAAAATCAATGAAAAGAAGGTGATAATAAGAAAAGGGAAATCAATTCATGATACTAAAACCCAGATAATAAGCAAATGAAACAACGAACACCCAATTAATTTAAAAGCCACAATTACAAAGAAACTATACAAAACATGTAGTGGAGATTAAAATCAATTAAGACTATACAACAACTACCATTGAGACTAAAATCAAGTTGGAAGAGAATACGAGCACAAACCCCAAAGTCACCATGTTAGAGGAGTAAAAAGAGCTTTGGGTTTCAATCAATATTTTAAAAACTTGCAAAATGTGCTAGTCACGTGCTTTTTCTTTCTTTCTTTCTTTTTTACCCTCTTTCTTCAAAGAGTAATGTGATTCTAACCAAGAATGGGGAGGGCTGGTGCTCCGCTTTTTTTTATTAGATTCTCACATTTCTTTACTTTTTATAGAGAATGAATTACGTTGAAAGAGAATGGATATTTGTTTCTCTATTTCCATTCTGTGCGTCAAACAAACGACGGAAAGAGTACGCATTTCGTTTCTTCCCTTTCCATTCATGCGTACCAAACGTCCCCTAAAGTAGATTCTAGTAAGCCAAAATGTCATCATAATAGAATTGTTTAAGTTAATTTGAGTATTTTAATTTCCAAATTCCATAAAACTCAAACATATATACATTCATTTTTGAGTTAATTACATAAATCGTCCTTTTGGTTTGCTGATTTTTACGGATCTTGTCCTTGTGCTTTTTTTTAAGCGGGTTTGATCCATGTGGTTTTTTATTTTTACGAATCCTGTCCAAATTCCGACCTGACTCCTAACGATCGTTAAAAAGGACCTAACTTGACATTAATGAACTAACGTAAGGGCTAACCTAGTACTTTGGGGTTTCCCTCTCAAAATACAAACCACAAGGACGTTAATGACCTAACTTGACATTATGTAATTTACTCTTTAAAAAAAAACAAAATAAAAAAAATAGTATTATTATAGGAAATTTTTAAAATTTTATTATTATAAAAAATTTTAATTAAAAAAAATTGGGCTTATGTACTAAACGATTGTGTTAATACGTTTTTGTATTTTTTTTATAAGTTTTATACATTTTAATAAGTTTTTATACGTTTTTATAGTTTTTCTAAGATTTTTGTACGTTTTAATACGATCTTTTTCCTTTTTGGAAGTTTTTATATGTATTATACGGTTTTATCCTGTTTTATACCTATTTATAAAGCATGTATAAAAACAGATAGAAGCCATAAAAAATGTATGAAAACAACGAATAAAAACGGTTGAAAACGTATAATGACGTCCAAAAACGAAAAAAATCGTAGAAAAACGTCCAAAAATCGTATAAAAAAGTATAAAACATACAAATACGTATAAAAACGGACGAAAACATATAAAAACGAATGAAAACGTATAAAAATGAACGAAAACGTATAAAGACGTCCTTTTTATATGCTATCATCCGTTTTTATAATAAAAATAAAACAAGATTTTTATTTTTTTTAATTTATTATAAATTTTCTTTTAAAAAATTATTTTTTTAAAAGAATAGGTTTTTTTTAATCGTTATAATAAAATTAATTTTTTTTTAAATTTTATTAGAATTTTTTCAAGAGTAAATTACCTAAAGAGTAAATTATTTTTTTAACGAAAATACTAATCTCATACTCCATTATCATTAAAACTATTCATGTTGTAACCTACGAGTAAATTACATAAATCGTCCTTGTGGTTTGTATTTTGAGAGGGAAAACCCAAATTACTAGGTTAGCTCTTACGTTAGTTCATCAATGTCAAGTTAGGTCCTTTTTAACGATCGTTAGGAGTCGGGTCATAATTTGGACATGATCCGTGAAAACCAAAAACCACCTGGACCAAACCCGCTTAAAAAAGCAAAAGGACAAGATTCGTAAAAATCAGCAAATCACAAGGACTGTTGATGCAACATTGTCAAGATCTCCTAATGTTTTAATGATGACAAATAAACCTTCGAAACACATAAAATAACAAACGGTAGCCAAAATTCCCCGACTCCCATACCTGGTGCTGGCGCGTTGCCCGTGCGTTGACACGTGGGCGACACGCCAGGCTTCTGTATGGATCGGGACGAATTTTGAAATTCAGCTTTCCCGTTACCCAACAAATGTGGATCTTTCAATACAGGTATGAATATGCTATGTGCTTAATTGAGAACACTCGAAACGAGTTTTGGGATTAAAGAGATCCAACTTTTGAAACACCCGTTTACGGGAAAACACCAACTCATGTTTTCTAACTTTTGCCTCTAGCCAAGGCTTTTCTAAACTTAGGGAGTTTATATATTTCACGTAACATCACGTGAAAGCATCCATATGCTCATATCCCGTGCTTATGTCTTCTCTAATCACGTAACGGGTTTACTCCCTTATTGGTCAAACTAAGTCAAAGGTCACCTTGCGTAAACGCATCCTTTCCCGCTTGGGTTATGCTTTACATCATGGCAAAGCACTTGGCTTATTTGTACTAAGGTGTTAGTTGAGTACGTCGAGTCGTGGAAAGTAACGAATTATGAAACTATAGATTCTCGACGTTGTGTTACTTGGACTTATAAGTAACCTATGATTTTCTCAACTCATAATCTTAATTGTATAAAGCTTTTCTTCTTAATGACAATTAGATTATTTCTTAATCTCTTCTTAATCTTATTTTTACAAAAGTCAAATTACCAAACTTCGCACAATCCTTCCCAAAAATCCTTTCCCAAAAACCTCTTACATATTCCCTTACACCTCTTACCCTTTTTGACTCACACACTCTTCCACACAAGATTCCCACCACTTTATACATTTCCTATACACCCTTCCTATACACCAATACATACACTTCCCTATACACACATACACTATTTTCTACACACACCTTTATAATCAAAATACACGCACTTCATTCACATACCTCTCTTTACACACACAAGGCTCCCCATCATATCAACCTTACACATTCCTTACACATACAACTCATTCTTACACACATTATATCCAATCCAAATCATTCCCTCACAACCCAAACAACTTTATTTTCAAAATACACACGCTACTCACAACCATCCCATTCTCTACAACACTATGCTCCCCATCACATACAACTCTTACATATTCTCTTACACACACTTACACCTCCAACAACTTTATTTTCAAATTTACACACACTACTCACAACCATCTCATTCTCTACACACACTAGGCTCCCCATCACTTCCCACACTTATATATTCCCTTACACACTTACACAATCCAACTCATACCCTACACACTCTTCATCTCATCCATTCATTCTCTTACAACACATCTCAACCATCCATTTCTCCTTCCTCCACAAGAAATGGAATATTCTTTGGAATATGCCTCTCTAAACCCAACCATGGTTCACTTCTAACTAAACTATGGTTAGTTCCCAACTTACTCCTTTCTCACCCAACTATGGTTAACTCTTAACCACACCAAGGATGGAAAATTCCCTTGGATACACCCTTTAACCTAGCCATGGTTCACCTTCTAACCTAACCATGGTTTATTCTCTTTACACTTCTTTCTAAACCTAACCATGGTTACTTCTTAACTTAACCTCTCACACTCTTCCCTTTAGAGGAATATCCCATGGCATATTCTTTCTCTCTTTTCTATGCCATGTGAGAAATACCTATTCTACTCCTACCCAATTATCTCTTCTTTCTTTCTATCTTTGATAATTGGTTTTCTAATAAACACTTCACAAAATATTTTCCAAATTGGCTATTTGAGTTGGTAAACCTTAGATTGATTAATGATAAGGTTTAGTGTGTGAAGTACAATTGGGGGTTTAGCAAGGGTAGGTATTTACAAGACCAACACCCAACATTTGGGAAATATTCACTAGCCTGGCGTGACACCCGCGCGTTGACGCGTGGGCATCGCGCCGGCCTCGGTAAACAATTTCCAAGTTTGGGTCTTGGCCTATAAATACCCCCCTTGGCTCTTGTATTGCTCACCCCTTGCCATTATTCTTTCTCTCTAATCCTCTAATTCTCTTGTGTTCTTAGTTAAACACACTAACATTCTTTGAAAGAACACATTTCATTGCAAGGGAAGAATCACAAGAACCTAATCCACTCTTGTTATTGTGTCGAGGTTCTTCTTATCTTTACCCTTTCTATTACAATCGAGTCTCTAGGTTAGGTTAGGGCTTGGTTGAACAAATATTTATTCTATCATTCATTTGTTTGTAAGGGAAGTCTTGTGTCTTGGTGACCAAGCCTAGATCATTGGGGGTCTAGTTGGGGTCTGATACTTCCGGGGTGGAAGTTTTGGTTGTGGTCTAGGTGACCTAGTGTAAGTCGAATCACAAGATTCTTTAGGGTGGTTTCCAAGGGCAGAATACCGTGGGAGTAATTCCTTCTTTATGAGCATCGATATTGGTGAATATCGGTGGAGTGAATTGTAACGGTTTGTAGTCCACCGAAAGGTTATACTAGTGGAATAGTATCGCGTCGTGGATTTGCAACTGGGCGTGCGGATTGTATAAACCCCTATCCCGAACCAGTATATATCGTGGTGTCTCTTTACTTGCTTTATATACTTTGGTTGTGTTTGTAGTTATTGGATTATTGTACAACCACTTGGTGACTCTTACGGCTTAAAGTTTTTAAACATACAAAAAGCCTAAGAAACTGTATTCACACCCCCCTCTACGGTTCTACAATTGGTATCACAGAGGAATACTTAAGTTTTTTAGCGTTAAAACCTTCCTGAGAAGTCGTTTTAAGTCAAAAAATTCTTTTCCTAAAATCTAAAATTCTAAAAAAGATTTTTGGGAAAAGTAGAGTATAGATCCATGGCTCAAGAGAACTATATTGAGGGGTGTTCTATGCAAAGACCACCTTTGCTAGAGACCAATGGGTTTTGCTTTTGGAAAACCCGATTTGAGACCTATGTTAGGTCCAAGGACCTTGATTTGTGGGAAATCATCCAAAATGGCAACTTTGTGTTCAAGGTGGAGGACCCCGAAACTAAGTTGTTGGTGGAAAAGCCACACTCGGATCTAAAAGATGATGAGAGGAGAAAGCTTGGCAAGAATGATGAAGCCAAGATGTTGATCTATAATGCTCTACCTCGAAGGGAGTTCGAGATAGTCCATGTTTGAAAGACCGCCAAGGAGATTTGGCATTCTCTCATCATTACTCATCAAGGCAATTCACAAGTTAAGGATTGCAAGATTGACTTACTCATTCAACAATATGAGAAGTTTTCAATCTCCGATGAAGAAACCATTGACAATGGCTACACAAGGTTCAATGCTATTATCACAAGCCTCACAGCTCTAGATTCTAGCTTCTACAACAAAAACCATGTGAGAAAATTTCTTCGTGCACTTCCGGTCAAGTGGCGGCCTAAGGTGACAGCCATTAAAGAAGCCAAGAACTTAGTGGAGCTTTTTCTAGACGAGCTCATCGGGAATCTTAAAGTTTATGAAATGATTCTTGAAAGTGACAAGGCTACGACCAAGGACAAGAAGGAAAAAGTAAAGTCTTTGGCCTTTAAAGCTAAAGTCACTAAAAGTCAAGCAAGTGAAGGTGGTGGTAGCATTGAAGGAAGTGATGAAGAAGAGATGAATGATGAAGAATTCAATCTCATGGCTAGAAGCTTTAGGAATTTTTTTAGAAGAGGTGGAAAGTTTCAACGAGGGAATCAGTTTGGTAATCGTACTAATGATCATAGAAACAAGGATGGACGCTTTAATTGCGGTGACAAAGACCACTTCGTTAGTAATTGCCCAAAGCCTCTACATTACAAAGCATTTGTTGGCGGTGTATGGAGTGACAATGAAGATGTGAATCAAGCAAACAAGGAAGCAACATGTCTTATGGCAATTGAGTCTCATAAGGTACAACATAACTCCACTACCAGCAAAACTTCTTTTGATATAAATGAATTGCAAGAGAAAAATGAGAAATTACTTAATAATTACGAAGAAGTATTTAGAAAATTAAAATTAACTATTAAAGAAAAACGCTCTTTTCAAAAGGAACTTTCTAAAGCACTCCATAAAAACAATGAACTTGAAATTGAAATAAAGAGACTCACCACTCTCCATGAGAATGTTGAACCATGTAAAGATTGTGAGAATCTCACACTTAAGGTTGTCTCTTTGAGTGAAGAAATCTTGGAACTTCAACAAAAGTCATTAAATCTTACAAAATTCAAAAAGAGTAGTAATGATTTGAATGAGAAGATGAATCATCAAAAAGTGTCCCAAGATAAGGAGGGTCTTGGATTTACAAACAACAAGAAAACCACTTCCGAGAGTCTAGCTAAACCCCTTGATTTTGTGAAAACAAACGGAAATAAAATTCTTGAGACCTCCGAGACTGACGCGTCAACACGCCAGGACTCTGAGGAAAAGAGAAGCTCAAACTAAAAACTTTATTAAACCTATCACTCCTCAAGTTCCTCTTGTAAACACTAGATGTAATCAAAGACCTATTGTATGGAATGAAACCACAAAACCATATTACAACCTGGTTTCACACAATGGTCTTAAGTATACCCCAATTCGAGTTGACCAAAGACCCCTCTTGCCTACTCCAAACATGAGACCTTCATACTCTTTGAATCAAAGAAATGTAAGACCCAACCTTCAAAATAAAACATATTTTCAAAACAACCCTTGGTCTACCCTTTCAAAATACAGCATTGAACAATTATATTTATTGCTTCAAGACCCAAGAGTATTCAATATGGGATTTTTATGTGCTAACCATGTAGGATCCAAGAAACAATGGGTACCAAAAGTTTGAGTTGCATTTCAAATTTTAGGTATGCTTCAAGGAGAATCCACTTACAAGATCTCAACCTACTAAAGATGTTGATTGTAAGCATACCATAATTGAAATCATCTCTAAGGAAAAGAATACAAAACTAGGTAATGTGTCTTGTATCTCCAAAATAAATCTTGCATCCATTGTAGATAATTCCAATCTTTGGCATAGGAGATTAGGTCATGCTAACATGTGATTAATTCACAACATTGCTTCAAAGGGATTAGTTAGGAAACTACCTAAGGAGAAATTTGATAATCATTTTTGTGATGCATGTAAAGTAGGTAAACAAGTCCATGCAAGTCATAAGCTTATAAACATGATTTCAACATCAAGAATTTTAGAACTTTTACACATGGATTTGTTTGGACCATCCGCTATTCAAAACTATGGAGGAAACTTCTACACTTTGGTAATAGTGGATGACTATTCAAGATATACTTGGACATTATTTTTAAAAGCTAAAAATGAAGCATTTAATAAATTTAAAGTCTTGGGGAAAATTTTGCAAAACCTACTTGGATGTTTAATTGTCTCAATTCGAACGGATAATGAAATACAATTTGGAGTCTTTGGTGACAAACATGGAATCTCTTATAACTTCTCGGCTCCTTGCACTCCTCAATCTAATGGGATAGTTGAAAGGAAGAACTTAACACTACAAGAGATGAGTCGTACAATGTTAAATGAACAATCCATACCACAAAAATTTTGGTGTCATGCCGTAGATACCACATCTTACATACTTAATAGAGTTTTGATTAGGAAGACCATCAATAAAACACCTTATGAGATTCTTAGAGGTAAAAGGCCATCCCTAGAGTACTTTAGAGTTTTTGGTTGTAAATGCTTAAGCCCCAACTCCTTAGAACACTCTAACTTGTGTGATACTAGAAATTATAATGGAATGTTTTTAGGGTATTCACAAACATCAAAGGCCTACATTGTACTTAACAAGGAAACCCTAAAAGTTGAAGAATCATGTAATGTAATTTTTGATGAAACTCATCCAAAATCTAGGACATTACCTTTACTAGATCATGACATCATAAAAGAAGATGCTTGTCAAAATAAGATAGAATTACCAAATAATAATCAGAGGAAGTATTACCTAGAGCAGAAAACATTAAGGAAGTTAGAGATCATCCCAAAGATCAAGTCATAGGAGAATTAGATGAAAGAACTCTTAGATCACATGCCCAAGACAAAAGTAATTACTTTGAATTTGTTTCAACAATAGAACCCAAGAATATTAAGGAGGCCATAAAAGATGAAAGTTGGGTAATGGCAATGCAAGAGGAATTAGATCAATTCTTAAGAAATGATGGATCTTAGTTCCATGTCCTAGTGGGTACACTATTATAGGAACCAAGTGGGTCTTTAAAAATAAACTTGATGAAAATAGAGTAGTTTGTAGGAATAAAGCTAGGTTAGTAGCCCAAGGATATAATCAACAAGAAAGGATTGATTATGATGAAACTTATGCACCCGTTGCGCGATTAGAATCCATAAGAATTTTACTTGCATATGCATGTAGTCATAATTTTAAACTTTTTCAAATGGATGTAAAAAGTGCATTTCTAAATGGAGTCATCGAAGAGGAAGTGTATGTTGCACTACCTCCCGGTTTTATAGATTTTCAAAAACCTAATCATGTTTATAAGGTCAAAAAGGCTTTGTATGGACTTAAACAAGCTCCTAAAGCCTGGTATGATAGGTTGCAATCTTTTCTCTTACTTAATCAATATAAAATGGGTATGTTAGATAACACTTTGTTCACCAAAACGAAAGGAAAGCATCTTATTATTATTCAAATCTATGTGGATGATATCATTTTTGGGTCAACATGCTAATCGCTTTGCGATGAATTTACAAAACTAATGCATAATGAATTTGAAATGAGTATGATGGGTGAACTCATTTTCTTTCTAGGATTGCAAATCAAACAATTAAGTGATGGGATATTTTTCAATCAATCTAAATATATCAGTGAAATGCTTAAGAAGTTTGGTTTGGAAAATTCTAAGGCTACAAAAACCCCTATCTCTAGAAAAAGAGTACTCACCCTAGACAAAGAAAACAAATCCATTGATAATACTAAGTATAGGGGGATGATAGGTAGTTTACTCTACCTAACGGCAAGTAGGCCAGATATAATGTTTTGTGATTGTCTTTGCGCTAGGTTTCAAGAAGACCCTAAGATTTCCTACTTAGAGGCCGTTAAGAGAATATTTAGGTACATTAAGGGAACTCAACATCTAGGTCTTTGGTACCCAAAGGATACGGGGGTAAAAGTGTTGGTTTATGCTAACTCGGATCATGCAGGAAATATAGTTGATATGAAAAGCACTAGTGGAATATGCACTTTTGTAGGTGCATGTTTAACATCATGGTTCTCTAAGAAACAAACGTCTTTTGCCAATTCCATAACCGAATCCGATTATGTTGCGGCCGGAAGGGCTTGTCAACAAGCATTATGGATGAAGCAAGCATTTGTCAATTATAACGCCATGTTAAATGAAGTACCTATTCTATGTGACGACACGTGCTCTATCAATCTTGACTCAAATCCAATTGATTACCCTCAGACAAAGCATATTGAAATTAGACATCAATTTTTAAGAGACAAAATTATGAAAAACCATATCACTATAGAGAAAATTCCTTGTATAGATAACACATCTAAGATCCTAGCAAAACCACTTGATAAGGATCAATTCAATTATTTGAGATTAGGACTAGGAATGAGATTACTAGAAGATAAGGAGGATGTAAATGATAAGAAAGAAGTGTTGAAGGAATCTTAAGTACAAATATTTTTCTTAAAATCCACCAAATCATACTTTTCACAAGTAATCATGCTAATTTGTGTCCTTTAGATCTATTACCCAAACAAAGCAATTTTAAACCATTGGACACATACCAATCATCTTCTCTATAAAAACTTCAAGAAGTCTTTCAAACCTAATACATCCTCCACTACACTTTGAAAAATACCTCTCACAAAAGGAAGTATGTCTCTTTCGGAAAGGTCCGTTAACAACAATCAAGGAAATCAAAAAACGGAGAGCTCTAAGAGATTGAAAATGTCATTCATGGATATGATGAAAAATGACGGTGATAATAGGATTATGTTTGAGTATGAGCTAAGGACCTTTGCGGAAAGTGAAGTGTGGGACTTAATTAAGGAACCATTAAGTCAAAGGTTATATGAACATGAGTACTTCATTTGTTGCGAAAACACCGCACACATGGTCAATGCTCTCAAAGACTTAAGGATTGAGTCTAGGGTGATGCTCTTATCCATCCATGAAGGACTCATGGAGTTGCTAGCCACTATCTCCATGATGAATAGGAAGTTGGAAGATGATAATGTGAAAGGGAAGGGGAAGATGGTGAAAGAAGAAGTCAACCTTGGCCTAAACCTAGGAAACTAGACATCATATTTGAATGTTGTTATCAAGTACTAGTATAGTGCTTTTAGATAAAGTACTAGGATAGTTCTTGTCTAATAAAATGTGGAGCATATTTTGTTCATGTATGCTTGAAATGAAATGCAATCCTTTGGAATCTATCTAACTTGTCATGCATATACACACATACATTGTTGTAAACTAAACCATGTTGCAAGTATCCAAATGGTAACCTAACCCATTTTGGACTTCTACATGTGAGCATTGTTTGGTTATTTCGTGTTGTTGTATGTCTTATGTAGCTAGGCCACCGCAAAGGTGAGACTCTTGACCCATGGATCCCCGCCTTGAGACAAGGGGGAGCAACGATCTAGAGGGAGCTATGTACAAGCTACTTTCCCATTCGAATGGAAGTCCCACCTTTTTGATTCGACAAAAGGGGGAGAAAGAAAGCAAGAGTGTGAAAACCTTTTCATGTTAAAGAAGCAAAGGCTTCACCAAATTACAAGGCAAGGTCAAGACGCAAGCTACATCAAAGGCGCGGTTTGTCTTCGCTACATTTTGTAATTTTATTTGTTTTCAGTTTTTATTTGTCATCATCAAAAAGGGGAGGTTGTTGAGGCAACATTGTCAAGATCTCCTAATGTTTTAATGATGACAAATAAACCTTCGAAACACATAAAATAACAAACGGTAGCCAAAATTCCCCGACTCCCATACCTAGTGCTGGCGCGTTGCCCGCGATTTGACGCGTGGGCGACGCGCCAGGCTTTTGTATGGATCGGGACAAATTTTGAAAGTTGGCTTTCTCCTTACCCGACAAATGTGGATATTTCAATACAGGTATGAATATGCTATGTGCTTAATTGAGAACACTCGAAACTAGTTTTGGATTAGAGAGATCCAACTTTTGAAACACCATTTACGGGAAAACACCAACTCATGTTTTCTAACTCTTGCCTCTAGCCAAGGCTTTTCTAAACTTAGGGAGTTTATATATTTCAGGTAACATCACATGAAAGCATCCATATGCTCATATCCCGTGCTTACGTCTTCTCTAATCACGTAATAGGTTTACTCCCTTATTGGTCAAACTAAGTCAAAGGTCACTTTGCGTAAACGCATCCTTTCCAACTTGGGTTATGCTTTATATCATGGCAAAGCACTTGGCTTATTTGTACCAAGGTGTTAGTTGAGTACGTCGAGTCGTGGAAAGTAACGAGTTATGAAACTATGGATTCTCGACGTTGTGTTACTTGGACTTATAAGTAACCTATGATTTTCTCAACTCATAATCTTAATTGTCTAAACCTTTTCTTCTTAATGACAATTAGATTATTTCTTAATCTCTTGTTAATCTTATTTTTACAAAAGTTAAATTACCAAACTTCCCACAATCCTTCCCAAAAATACTTTCCCAACAACCTCTTACATATTCCCTTACACCTCTTACACACTCATACCTTTTTGACTCACACACTCTCCCACATAAGATTCCCCCCACTTTATACATTTCATATACACCCTTCTCATACACCAATACATACACTTCCCTATACACACATACTCTCTTTTCTACACACACCTTTATAATCAAAATACACGTACTTCACTCGCATACCTCTCTTCACACACACAAGGCTCCCCATCATATCAACCTTACACATTCCTTACACATACAACTCATTCTTACACACATCATATCCAATCCAACTCATTCCCTCACAACCCCAACAACTTTATATTCAAAATACACACACTACTCATAACCATCCCATTCTCTACACACACTAGGCTCCCCATCACATCCAACTCTTACATATTATTTTACACACTCTTACACCTCCAACAACTTTATTTTCAAATTTACACACACTACTCACAAACATCTCATTCTCTACACACACTAGGCTCCCCATCACATCCCACACTTACATATTCCCTTACACACATCTCTTCACACTTATACAATCCAACTCATACCCTACACACTCTTCATCTCAACCATTCTTTCTCTTACAACACATCTCAACCATCCATTTTTCCTTCCTCCCCAAGAAATGGAATATTCTTTGGAATATGCTTCTCTAAACCCAACCATGGTTTACTTCTAACCAAACTATGGTTAGTTCCCAACTTACTCCATTCTCACCCAGCTATGGTTAACTCTTAACCACACCAAGGATGGAACATCCCCTTGGATACACCCTTTAGCCTAACCATGGTTCACCTTCTAACCTAACCATGCATGGTTTATTCTCTTTACACTTCTTTCTAAACCTAACCATGGTTACTTCTTAAGCTAACCTCTCACACTCTTCCCTTTAGAGGAATATCCCATGGCATATTCTTTCTCTCTTTTCTATGCCATGTGAGGAATACCCATTCTACCCCTACCCAATTATCTCTTCTTTCTTTCTATCTTTGATAATTGATTTTCTAATAAACACTTCACAAAACATTTTCCAAATTGGCTATTTGAGTTGGTAAACCTTAGATTGTTTAATGATAAGGTTTAGTGTGTGAAGTACAATTGGGGGTTTAGGAAGGGTATGTATTTACAAGACCAACACCCAACATTTGGGAAATATTCACTAGGCCTGGCGCGACACCCACGTGTTGAGGCGTGGGCATCGTGCCGGCCTTGTTAAATAATTCCCAAGTTTGGGTCTTGGCCTATAAATACCCCCTTGGCTCTTGTATTGCTCACCCCTTGCCATTATTCTTTCTCTCTAATCCTCTAATTCTCTCTTGTGTTCTTAGTTAAACACACTAACATTCTTTGAAAGAACACATCTCATTGCAAGGGAAGAATCACAAGAACCTAATCCACTCTTGTGATTGTGTCGAGGGTCTTCTTATCTTTACCCTTTCTATTACAATCGAGTCTCTAGGTTAGGTTAGGGCTTGGTTGAACAAATATTTATTCTATCATTCATTTTTTTGTAAGGGAAGTCTTGTGTCTTGGTGACCAAGCCTATATCATTGGGGATCTAGTTGGGGTTTGATACTTTCGGGTGGAAGTTTTTGGTTGTGGTCTGGGTGACCTAGTGTAAGTCGAATCACGAGATTCTTTAGGTGATTTCCGAGGGAACCGTGGGAGTAACTCCTTCTTTGTGAGCATCGATATTGGTGAATATCGGTGAAGTGAATTGTAACGGTTTGTAGTCCACCGAAAGGATTATGCTAGTGGAATAGTATCATGTCGTGGATTTGCAACTAGACGTACGGATGGAATAAACCCCTCATCCCGAACCAGTATATATCGTGGTGTCTCTTTACTTGTTTTATATACTTTGGTTCTGTTTGTAGTTATTGGATTATTGTACAACCACTTGGTGACTCTTACGGCTTAAAGTTTTTAAACATTCAAAAAGCCTAAGAAACCGTATTCACCCCCCCCCCTCTGCGGTTCTACAAGGATGATTTATGTAATTAACACTTCATTTTTTACAAATAAGCTCAAATCTTGGTATATTAGCTTCGAACCAAAGTCGGCATAATTAGGGTTTTGTAAAGTCGGTATATTCGAATTCCATCTTCTTTCCCAATCTCGGTAATTCGAATAAGACAAACTTTTCAAATCGATTAAAGTTGAAATTTCTTATGTTTTACACTCAAATTTTTTGGTATAAACCTTCACTAATCAACTTAAACGTGAAGAAGTGAGCTTTTTGAACCTTTTTTTGAAGAACAATAAAAACGCAAAAATGACTAAAAAGCCTTTTAAAAACTACGTTTTCTGTAAAGATTTTTGCATAAATCTTTTATAAAACACAAAACCAATCACAAAAGGGTCTCCTTTCGTAATTGTTCCATAAAAAGTGCAAATTTGAAGCAAAAAAGTTCAAAGTTTTAGCTAATAGGTACGAACTCGAAATAAATGACCAAAAACTTGTAATAAGTTGACGTTTTTTTTTAGAATTTTTAGCACAACTCGAATCTAAAACACAAACACACAAAAAAAGGTCTTTTTTGTGATATAATCCATGAAATGAATGACTTTTGAATCAAAAAAGTCACGGCTTGATATGGTACTACACGAACTCGGTAAATTTTGAAAGTTTTGATTTGATTTTCGAAAATAAAGCACCTCCTAAATCATCATATGGCTCTTGATACCATTTGTAGGTCTCTACAATATATCATTTCACACATAAAATTTTTTTAGGAATGATTTTTAAAGAGAGAGGGGAAGAAATAAAGAGATAAAGTAGTTGAGAGAATTCGAGTGAGAGGGAAAGTTGAATGAGAATAATCCACACACACATCCTATTGTGGACGTGTATATGTAGGTATACAAATAAGAAGTGATTTGCACACTCAATTTATTGATTTGGACACTCACAGTACAAGAGGTCCACTGTTAAAGATATTATGGGCATTGATGGCTTGGTGTGGCCTACTGATTGGGGCGTGAAGTACACGTCTCTTGGTTCGATTATTGCCCTGACTCTTGTTCTTAATATCGCTGATTCTTTAATTAGTAAGGCCAACGATGGGGTTGTTAAAACATTTTTGGTTGCTACGGTCTGGGAAAGTTTTAAGCCGTGTGGTAATCAAGTGGAGTGGTTTTATTTAGTCTAGTTCTCTCATTGTATTTCGTGCCATGCATTATACTTGTGGTCGGTTATAAAACGGTAGTTGAAGACTCAGGACATGTTGAGACAATGGGATGTTAGTAATGAAACTAACTTAAACCTGTTTCAATGTCCTTTATGTGAGTTACAATCGGACTCACACGATCACCTATTCTTTGATTGTACATTTTCTTTTCAGGTTTGAGATTCATTGAAGACATTCACTGGCCTATCTATGATTCCATGCTCATTAGATGAGATCGTTAATTTTCTCATTCCTAATTCAAGGTCTAGGTCTAGGTCTGCTAGAAGTGTTGTTTCTAAGCTTGTGTTGGTTGCTGCTACTTGTTTCATCTGGCAAGAAAGGAACAATAGGATATTCAAAAAGCAAAAGAGACCTGAAGCTCAAGTCTACCATTCGTATCAAGCTTCTTACGTGTAAATTTAAGAAGACGAAGAATGTTGAAGCTCTTTTGCATATTTGGAAGTTACCTCAGTCTCTTATTTGGTCTATCCAATGAAGAATTCCCTATTTTAAGATTGGTTGAATAGTTGGGTGTCGGATACTTGTTCGATTTCTATGGATATTTTGGTTGGCGTGTCTCATTGTTCGACAGAGTTCCGATTGAGGGCTATACTCTTTTTTCCTTCACCAAGGTTTTTTCCTCTGGGTTTTTCTTGGAAAGGTTTTTTAAGGAGGCAGCCTCAATTGGTGCATTATACTCCGAAGAGGCGGCGTATGGATTGTTGTGGTGACTCATGCTTTTTGAAGTGGGACACGACACAATAAATGACACGAACCCGACACGAAGTTAAACAGGTTTGGGTAAAAAAACAAGTCAACTCGTCTAACCCGTTTAATTAATGGGCCGTGTTTTGTTTAAATAAGTATTAAACAGGTCAACCCGTGAACCCGTTTAAGTATATAAGCTACTAAAATTAAAGTATATAAGCCACTAAAATTAAAGTACGTAACTTTGATTTTATGTTGGATTTGTATTAATTTATTTTGTTATGTCCTTAACATATGAGTGAATTACGATTATATTCAGATATCATTGAAATCATTGCATATTTTTGTCATACATGTTATACAACTTATACATCCGAGAGATGTGAGAATCCAAAAACTTTATGTGATATGACAGGAAGAGAGTGTTTTATTTTCCAGTTTCCATACATGTTATACAACTTATACACCCAAGAGATGTAAGAATCCAAACACTTTATGTGAGGTGCTAGTATATAATTTTTGTGCTTGTAATGATTATTGTGGAATGAATGTGTGTTGTAATTACTTTTAAACTAATGCTAAATGCCCCTAACTTGTAAATTGATTAGGATAAAAATACGTTTGCTTGAGGACAAGCAAATCCTAAGTGTAGGGATATTTGATGAGGTTGAAAAACATGTGTTTTAAGCGATCATTTTGACTCTAAACTCGTCACATATTTGATCAATTATTATCCTAAATCATTTTTTTTCGAGTTTTAGTGAACGATGGAAAAGGGCAAGTTTTTGGCTTATTTGTACAAGAAAACAACCAAATCACGAAAACGTCAGGAAAAGGAGGCCTGACGGTGTCACAATCCCAATGTGATGCTGTCACTTGCAAGTCGACATGATGATTCAGTTATACATTTTACAAGTAACGGTTCGGCCAATGGTGACGATCTAGAGTCGACTGTGTCACTACCAGAGAAACAGTGCATGACGGCGTCACAACCTATAAGGTGACGCCGTCACAACGGCGACACAACTAAGGACGAAATCCTAATGTCGGCGAGCTGACGGCGTCACACCCATAAAGTGACGCCGTCACGTACGTAAATCTATATATATTTTTCGTACTTTTCTCATTCAATGTAACATCTTGGAGAGGTATCTTGGCAACACTTAGGGTGACGAATTTTACAGATCTTGTAAGGATTTATACCCCCGAACTCCATGTTTTATTGAAGATAAGTGATTCCTCTTTAATCATTCAGTATGTCTATGTGTTGTTTGATTATATGTGTTTCTTCTCTTCTCTTTAACATGCTCGGTTAAATTAATTAGTGTTTGCTTAGGATTGAATGAAACCTAGTTATTGATTATTGATTGCCGTCTCTTGTTTAATTAGTTGTATCGCGTTAGGAGTAGGAAAACTGACTTTATCATTAGTATATTAGCTTGAACGTCCGACTAAACGCTTCTTCACTAGAGTGCACTAGCTGTTTTTATTCGTTGTATTTATTGCGTGAATTGCGGATTGTTGACATTAAGAAGTCTTAACGAGACTGCATAATTGCGGATTGGTGACATTAAGATCTCTTAGCGAGACCAATATATTCATAGAGGTAGGGAATTTGGCACCACCCTACGACCGATATTAAGGAATAAATCGCGCTAATTAAAACAAGAACGTGACAATTTGACTAATCAATAAGAGATAACTAGGGAGTAATAAGATTCTAAGTAAACACCTTTACCTATCATAAGAGTTTACCACTTTACTTTTCCGCATAATTAGTTTAATTTAATTTGAAGTAGTTTAATTAGTAGTTTAAAATCCAACTGTTCAAACCCCGAGATTATTAACTTTCTTTCTAAAAAATATAAAAATACAAAAAGAATCATCTCTCACCTCTAGACCTAATTCGTCATACACTTCGACCTTCACAACACTATTCCCCTTAGAGAATGATCAATCCCCCATGTCTTACCTATACTACACTACAACAGTTATGTACACTGCCTAGGAGGATTGTAAAACTTAGTGGTTTTGCAAAATTCCACATCAGTTATGTAACATTTTATGAAAATTATACAAATAAAAATACATTTAAAACACAATTCATTCATATATTTTTCATCAAGTATTACATAATAGAAATAAAATAATTTAAAGTTAAAGTTAAAAAAAAAAAAAAAAAAAAAAAAAACCTTTAAAAGCCAATAGTGGATTATTTTTTAAGGACGGAGGGAGTATATAACTAAGATTTAGGGTTATAACTAATGGGCTAGTGTTCTATCCATAAATTGAAATTGGCTTGAAATCGGATGCAATGTCAGCACCGGGAAAGTCATCCAGAGTCTTTATCTTCTTAGTTTAGACGCAAAATTGTAGCAGCCAAATCCGCGTACGAGCCGAAGAGAGCGAAAGAACTTGCAACATATGTATTTTATTTGCCTTATGTTTTTTATTTTTTGTTACGTTTTTTTTTCGTAAGTTTTTTTCGTATCATTTTTTAGTTTCGTATTGTATTTTTATTTGAATAAATGGAATTTAGTTTGTTTAAAAAAAAGGAAAACGAAAATAAAATTGTGGGTGGGTGGGGCGCAAATGGCTATGTTGATGTTGGCAATATAGACACTACCAGATGACGCTAAAACCGCTATTTTAAAACACCCACTATGTTTAAACGTTATATGATATTACATGTCAAAAACAACTAGCAATAGTGATGACCACCGTTTTCGTATCGTCGTTGCATCGTGATGCACGGGTTGTCTGCCATTTTTATGAAATAGTGCGCAATAAAGTTGTTCCCTAAAGTTATCACCATGCGTAAAGTTAGCATCATGAAAAACATATAATCGCACAACCCAAATTTTGATTACATGGTGCCCACCGCCGTAATGAGCATGTACCATGTACAAGCTTTTTATAATGTTACTAAATGCATAAGCAAGAAAACAAACTAATTTTCAATTAATAACGTTGGACATTCTTTTTTTTTCCTTTTATAAAAGCAATCCATCGAAGAAACCTTGCTATCTTTGAAAAATATAATCACACGGGTAACCGCCGCCGTAACGCGCCAGTACCCGGCTAGTTACTCTTTAAAGTTTAAATATGGATATCGAAAAAAACATTCTTTAAGGGTCATTACATGCTATTAAACACGCATAATGTCTAAAATATAATATCAAAAGTAAATTTAAATATCAAGCTCAACATCATGCCATTTAACAACGTTAAATCACTTATCCAACAAAAATCTATACAAAATATTAATCAATGTTAATACATAATAAAAAATTTATCCAAAAAACCACTCATACACGAATATTATAACTATATAAGTATAAAATATTTAACATAATGTTATATAAAAAAATATTATTTAACAACTCTATATATGAATTTGGGTAGACTTTACAATGCAAAAAATGAAATTTATAAGATAGAATTTTACATTTTTTTAAAACTTAATTAACTAAGATAATATAGAATTTATATGCACCAATAATTAAAATTTATATGTATTATGACTTATACCAAAACGAATTAATTAAGCTTTATGCCAAAATCTCATGCGTAAACGGTTTATAAATAGTTTCAGTAGAAAAGACAATTATTTTGAGAGATAGACGAATTAAAAAAAAATAGAACGACAATTTTATTTAACGATTTCACAATATCACAAATCAATCTCACATGTACTAAACATGACTCGAACCAACAATCATTTGATTGGGGAATGAGTAGCTTCTCAAATAACATGAGGTACGCCACAAGCCCTTTGGTAGTTGTATAACTAGAACAACTTACATAACACCTAAACTTTAAATTAATCAAGATTAAGAAATCAAATACGGAGTAGTTGTTTTGAGAAGGCTACACGAGTTTTACACTACTAAAAATCCTGTGATTAGCGATGCCAAACTGCTATTATCTTGTTTTTATCAACATTTAGGGATGTACAAATATATTATAAGAATGATGATATTTGTGTTTTGAATTCATTCAGTGTTGTAAGTTACTTGAGATCGAGTCGAATTGATATAAAACCAAATACTATGCACGAGCTTTTTAAAAAAAAATATATATAAATGGCTATAAAATTTTCGTGCAATGTATATAGTGTGTGGGTCATATTATCATTATTTTTGTTTGTCATTGAATACTTTTTTTAGTTAAAGATAGAAGGGTATAGACCGATGGTCTCTAAACCATGAACCATCGTATCTTTGTGTCTACTCTACCTACATACAACATACAGATACTATCTCAATTTAATATAGTGAATTTGACCGAACACTGGCTTTATTATTTATGTACTTTTTGCAAGGAAAAACGCGTATTTCAAAGAAAGGAGATGGTCATTGAATGTTTAGGCGGGGCAGGTTATTTAGACCCATTGAATGTTTAGGCGGGGCAGGTTATTTAGACCCCCATATGAAGTGTTTTCAATCATTACACGTATCGCCGGTTTGTATGGTATGGATCACGAGTTGTACTATAACATTTCACTAAACCTCCTCTAATGTAACAATATAGAAAGTGTTTGTAATAACACAACCCTTTATAGGTACGTGATTTACACAATCTATATTTTATATTTGGACAGTGTGCCTAGGAAAGGGAAATGAAAAGGAAGATATTCTCCCCAATTTATTGGGTAATCGCTCATTACCCACTACAGTAAAACCTCTGTAAATTAATACTCGATAAATTAATAATTCGTCCAGTCCCAACTTGAGACCAGTACAAATTTGGATCCCAATCGATAAAATAATAAGATAATAATTTTTTTAAACCCTAGTGTATATATATTAGTCTCAACGAAACTATAAATTAATAATTATTAAAAATTTCATATATATGTATATATGTGTGTGTGAGAGATACACTTTAAAATCCTAAGATTGTTTAGTAAAAAATGAATTCATTGTCACTTGTAATTTTTTGTTGAACTTCAAATCTATATTAAGTTTATCTCAAAATCTTCTTATTGCACTAAAGTGTTGGTGTGTTGTCTTCTCGTATTGCAACAAAAAATGTTAATTTTATTTTCATAAAGAGTGTATATTAATTTATAAAATTTTAATTGAAACTTGTTTTTCAAATTTACTTTTTATCTATAACAAGTATACATTGTAACTAGTATATTACACTTAAAAATTTAAAGGCCATATGTAAAACCTCTTTAAATTAATAAATTATTAATTTATCGATATAATAATATCTCGCTAAATTAATAAAATATTTCGATCCCAACACTATTAATTTATAGATGTTTTACTGTATTTGGTAATGGATCGTTGCATTATAGTTAGCCAAACACATTTTTTTATTACCTTAGGCATTACTCACCCCCAAAATCTTCTACCAAGCACGCCCTAATTAAAATAGAATTCAATATTGTACAAATACCTAATCTATAGATTAGAGTGTGTTCTAATCAATAGTTGATGTACGCAAATTTACCTAAATACACTTTAGGCATTACAATTAAAAAAATACTACTTACAGCTATTTAAAGCATAATTACATTTATTAAACACATACAGTAATCACTCATGCACTAAAAAAATACAACTCTTTTATCACACGGTACAACATAATCAATCTACTAATAATCAATTGTTAAAATTCAATAAGCCAAACACTTTATAAAATATCATTAAGCATTTGATATACTGATTTTTTGCGTGTGACTGACATACAGACACGCTACTAGGTATTTGGTGTTGTGAACATTTTATTTTAGGGTGCCGCCGCAACGCGCGGATACAACACTAGTTAACAAATACAAGTTTTATAGTATCATTAACCTTAAGAAAATTTATTAGTATCTGGTGAAAAACACAAACAAAATTAGAACAAATTTCTTTAAGAAAAGTTGCAGGATTTCAAAATGAGATAAATGTTTGCATCAAAGTTTTGTACCCATGCGCGTGAGAATGTTCACCTACTGGCTAAGAAATACAAGTTTTAAAATATTGATAAAGGGTAGAGAAGATAACATCGTATCTACATTAACCTTTGAGAATTCAATAATATATTTAGCTTGGAAGTAACTCAAAATATTGATATAGTGTAGAGATGTTGCATACATAAAGACCAGGGAGAAAACAGCTAATTATATCTATCCAACCCCCACGACAATATACAAATGTATGATCATTCAATAGGTCAATCTTCGTATCTTGAATACATCTAGCTACCTCGTAATAAATTTCTTTGACCCATGTATATTTTTATAGAGTTCCCAAGAGTTTTTACCCAACCAATCTGAAAAGGTATTGACCAAAGTGTAACAAAAATTAAAAGTATCAAGTGTTAAGAGTACCTTGCTTCATTGTCTCACCATCAGATATTCAGATACTTGGATTGGCTCCTCATCACTTTCACTTTCTTCCAAGTAGTACAAGTGAGCTTTATTTGGTTCACTAGAATAAAGGGAAAGGACATCAATTTTCACTACTCAATTAATACATGTATAATATGGTCATTTCTAATAATAATACACCACTTTATCCAATGGCACTTCCTTCTTATAAAATGAGTCCCAACTGAATCAAGCAACAAACACTTCCTTTCCCATATTAAAGAAACTATAAGTCTTCATCTCACTCTGTCCAGTTTCATCTAATTCATTAGTATACTCTCATTTGAACCCCCCTTTTTCGGCTATAGATCTTCCCCTGCTGACGTTGAGGCATGTTGATCAAAGTTGGAACCATTCGTTTTGTTGTCCATCTAGTGGATGCTTTCTTGGAGATGATTTTGAATGTTTCTCGGCCAAGGTTTCCCTGTTTAAATGAGTTGGTGTGGCTGCTTCTCTTATTCGAAGGTATAACTTTCATGAATTGCAGTTGGTATTTTATTGTTGGTGCTATTGCTATCAGAGTCAATCTTTGTTTTTAAACAAATTTGCAAACCAGACAACCTTAGTTTTTTTTTTTTTTTTTTTTTTGCAGCGGTATGTAATTTTTGAACAACCAACCAGTAGATACTAAAATTATTTGGGCTAGTTTATCCACAATAAAATATTTCTTTTGTTTGTTTGTAAAAGAGTGATTCAAGAGCTTGCCAGGTTAGTTTTTTATATGTATCCTCAAAAAGCTAGTACTATCAAACAGGGCAGTTTGATTGTTATAAAAAACAAACCTTGCCAGGTTAAAACCGTTGAAATGACTAATCATATCTTGAAGCTCTTACTCAGTTAGAGGTTGTGGTCATGTCTTACTGCCTCTTATCGCCTTATTCCTTGTTTGAATGTGTTTTTCAAGTTTAAGTTTGAGTAACGAGTTCTTTGTTTGATTGGATTACGTGACTACTGTATTATTTATGTAGTTTTCGTCTCTGGTTAATCATTGCAGTTGCTAAAAAACTCACAGATGGCAGGAATTGAGAGGGTGAAAACATCTATTCGTCTAAAGACTCCACATGTAGAGAATCAAAGCGAAGAAATCTCATGTTTCGCTTTGGCAGTGACGGATGCGGTAGGCACATGTCATCATATAGAGTACGGGGGAAAATAGGTGAGTTCACCACAAGCACTTGCCACCAAAAATTGTTCAAATTTTCTTCAAAAAAGGACAAAAAAAATCTTTTAAGCAAGGGGCTTCAGCGTAAGAAAAATTCTGCTTTTACTAGGATAAGTGAGCATATGAGCAACCCGCCTCTTTTTACGAAAGATCCTACAAAAAGAATCAACTTACTTTCCTATAAGTTGTATGATAAATCGCGGGAACAGATGGAGCGTAAAATAGCTAAAAATTTTGGAGAAAAGGGTCGAAAAGATCCGATAGTGGCAACCTTAATGATAGGTAATCTTGCCCACCCAAAGGTAGCGAAAGATGCTTATACAAAAGTGCCGTTTCACCATCCTGGAGATGACGACTATCAAGCAAGACTCAAAAAGGAGTCGCTTCATGCTGTTCTAATGACGACTATCAAGTGAGACTCAAAAAGGAGTCGCTTCATGCTGTTCTAATTGACGACTATCAAGCGAGACTCAAAGATGCTGGGTTATTAAGGATTTCTGGTTTAAATTAAGTTTCATGTTAGCTTTATTTTGATGTTGTTGTTAGCTAGCTAGGGTGGTAATCTAGTTCTCTCTTATTAATGTTAGGGTTTTAAGTTTCATGTTGTTTACAGTAATTAATCAGGTTATTATTATCTTACAATCCTTTTATGCATGTGTTTTACCTCGATGATTGTTTTGATCCCTTTCATTTGTTTTATAATGGGTCAAAGTCAAAGATATATAACAAATACGGAAAGAAAACCAGCATGTATGATGTATTGAAGATTTGAAGGTACGATTTATTGCAACTTTTTTGCTACTAAGTTGAGACATGTTTGAAATGTAACTTCAATTCAAGCATGCATTTTCTTGAACCGTAGATAAACAACTTTGATCATGTATCTCATAATTAACTTTGAACAAGTTATGAAAATGTTTTACTCGTATATATTTAGAGGTGTGAACGAGTCGAGTTTGAGCATGAGTCTACCAATTAAAGGCACAAAGTTTAAACTTGAATTGTTCAAGTTTACAAAGCGTAAGCTCAAGCTCGGCTAGCTCCTTTCAAAATTCATGCATATAACCCGATCTTAGCTCGGGACACATTATTCAAGCTCGGCTTGGCTTGTTTTTCTTATAAACGAGATAAATTTTGATAAGAGGCGGGCTGATTAAGTTAATTAAACTCGAGCTCGTTTATTAATTTTGACATTGACATATATATAATACTTGTATATCTGAAGCCTATTTGATCTTCGGATATGATGCTCGGGCTCAATCTCGTTTAGGCTCACCTCGTTTCAAACTATCACCGTTCAATCCCGATAAACTTATAAACAATTCCATGTCTTACATCTTTACTTGCATTGCAGCTAGCGTTAAATAAAGTTGCATTATAGCACAAATAACCTTTATCATCATTTAATGCCATGTACCAAAAAAAATAGTTTTGCTCCTCATTTGATCGTCTTGATGTTTTATTGTCACTTAATGCATCAACTACCCGTTTAACAAAGTTCTTCTCAAAGCCGCTCCGAGTTTACAAAAAGACGTGAAATAAGGCGGCTTGGCGGCATGATCAAGCCTCACGACTTTGCTTGCGGAGCCTTTTGTCATCTAACAAAAAAAAGCTACATAGAATATTTGTCTTAAGCAATAAAGTATTACATTTAACATTTTTAATCATTAAAAGGTTAGATGTTATAAATGATTCCATAATTAAACGGCTGATTGCTTGCAAAAAAGTTTAGTTGAAATGAATAAGTTGTAGTTCAATACAGACCTAGGAACTTATCAGGGTGGGGGGAGTGCTCCACTCAATCCCCTTCCCTTCACTCACTCACAACCAATCCCATTCCGCCACATCATCTCTCACTTTATCCTTCACTCACTTCATTTTTGGGGGCGACACCTTCACTCACCCTTCACTCACTTTTTCCTTCCCCAACGTCTCTTTTTCCTCACTTTTTCCTTCCCCGCATGCGTGAAAATCTCCCGCAAAAGCTCTCCCCGTGCGGGGTTCCCCGCGAGGCGGCGGTGTTCCCGTGCGGGGGTTCACCCTCCCCGCAGTCTTCCCGCATGCACTCCCTCTCCTCTCATGATTTTTATTACTGATTACTGAAACATCATTATTTTTTTTCATTTTCTTTTTGAAATTAAAAATAGTATTTATAATAAAAATAGTTCTATTACAAAAGTTTATTATGAAATTAAAGATACAAAAATAATATTTATAATGATGCGTTATAGAAGGGATCGCTTGTGACGTTTGGGTTGGAGAAGAACACGTATATATTTTGTTTCATGTATAGTTATGTACTTTACATGCAAATGCATGCATTAGTGTAATATTAAAAACACATTTGTTTTTGCTTGATTTTCTTATAAACATTAATTTTCCTTTTCGATATTAGAAGGTCAATTGCTTAAAACTCCAAACTTGTATTTGTGAGGAATAACATTTCACCGGGTGCTTGTCAATTGTCATGGAGCAAGTAAAGGAACAACTAGGACGTCATGGAAAAATTAGAACCATATTAATTCAAACATAATTTTAATTATTTTTCTTTAGATAAAATTAAAAAAAAAAAAAAAAAAAAAAAAAAAAAAAAAAAAAAAAAAAAAAAAGTCGTTAGATTGATTATGGGGTTTTGTTGTCTCATGAATATTGCTTAGTAGTCTATGGTGACGGAGACACACTATCAAATATGAAATGAAAGACACTCACTGCGTATGGACGATAGATGTTTCTCATATTTCATAAACTTTACGCTTTTGTTAATAAAGTAAATGAATTAATATAGTATATTAAATTCATAAATACATATTTTCTCAGATAAAATTTAAAAATGCATTACATTTATTGATGCATCAACTTCTTATTTGAATGAGTTGTCCTAACAAATCTATGAATTTTAAATAGTTTTATATTGGTACGGAAACCTAGTTTCCAATTTAAGAAACAATAGCTTCTTCTTTTTCCATTAAGTCATCTGAAAACTAGTGCTTTTATAGAATTTGTGGAATCAAATTTATGTTTGCTTGCATCAACTAGAACATTGCTCCTATAAATTTCTTTTGCTGTAAGAAGTAATTTGTTGAGTAAATTCACACGCTTTATGATTTCCAACGCTTGAATTATTGCCTTCACATGTTCCTATCTTGATGTATGCTTGCATGTCACATCAAGAAGATTATGTTGATATTTCGGTTGGATCATTATCTAATTGGACAATTTCAAATTGAATCTATTATGGTAAAACCCAATCCATCTCTAATGCAAGTGAGACGTGATCCAAACTTTATTTGTGGAACTTACAAAAATGTGTTTTTCGACGACAAAAAAAAAAAAAAAAAAAGAAAAAAAATCCATTTCACCTGCTACTTGAATTTGAAAGTCACTGCTATGCCGACAATTTATTTCCAAACTATGTTGTGGAAAAAGAAACCATCCAGATTTAAAATGAATGTTACCAAAAACTATGAACTCTTATCCGCACGAGGTAAAAATTTTTATGGGTTAAATTAAATAGACGTGTATTTTTCTTTTAATTTTGTAGCCATATTACGTTTCTATCCGAAGCTGATGAACCTAATAGCTTTTTGTTAAGTATACCATTTCAACGACTGCATTTTATTTTCTAAGTTTTCATTCACCTACTTTACATCTATTTTGGCATTCAAATCACGAGTATATATATCTTCATGTGTGTCCTTCCTCTAATGTCCTTCCTCTAATGTTAATTAAGGTGCATTATTTCAGTCTACATGCATCGTAAAACACTTGCACATGTTAACATTACTACTTATGTATTCGAAACAAATCAGAATTTTTTGGACTTAATACTACCATAAATATTTTATGACACTATCTTGACCACATATACAGGTTCATTAAAAACAAAACAATGAACTGATATATATCTTCTAAAATGTTGGTCACCATGTGGATGAGTGTTGTAGCTAAGTGAGACTTCGAAAAGAGTAGAAGCAGGAATCTAACAATAAAATCATAACAGGGAAATGTGGACCAAGCTGTAAGCTTACTCCATATTAATGAGAATCTGTTTTCCATGACAAATATGTTTCTTCTACTCAAGTAGAGTACTTAGTAGCATTGAATCATAACAACTACCTCTATGCATTGCATTTTTAAAGTCTCTCACACACACACACACACACACACACACACACACACACACACACACACACACATATATATATATATATATATATATATATATATATATATATATATATATCTTTCATAGTACCTTGACAAGAGTAACATTCTTACTCCATTTTTTGTTCTAACTATCTTCACATACCCACCAAATATGTCTTATAACATACCAGACGTCAATAACTTTGTTCGTCATTGGTGGATCATCATAAGTGTAACAACCCGCCTTATATACCACAATATTGTCCGCTTTGCCCGTAGGCTCACGGCTTGCTTTTGTGGCTCTCGTGTGAAGACTTCCCGGAAGGTCACCAAGCCACTACTACTCTCACATGAGCACGCTTAACCGTATGGGCGATTAACCGTTAGATCACAAAACGCGTTGTTGTCATATAAAAAAAAATGTTAACTTATGTCCCAGCATCACTCCAAGTCATGGCAGATGTGGGATTTGCCTAGGGTGTTACATTCACTGCCCTTAGGGGAATCCTGTCCCGGGATTCAAGTTGGGCGATAAACCGTTAGACCACAAAACGTGTTGTTGTCGTATAAGGAGAATGTTAACTTATGTCCCAACATCACTCCAAATCACGGCTGATGTGGGATTTTCCTATTGTGTTACTGATGAGTGCTCAAACACTTATCATTTTTTGTCAATCTGAACTGCAAAAACATACAAAAACACTCAGAAATGCATCAAGATACTAAAAATGATCCAAAATTGTGTTTTATATGTTTTAGATGCAAAACGAGTAAAAACGGATGAAAAACGTACAAAGTTTGCATAATTGGCAGTTTCAGTCCCCCAACTTTCAAAATTTGACAAAAATAGTCCCTGAGCACTTATTTTAAAAGAAAAGTCACCAAAGGTCCTTTTGAAATCATAAGTTGTCATATTTAGTCATTTGGTGAAAAATTTCAAAAGTTTTGAGAATTTACAAATTTAGTCTCTGTACTTTCAAAGTTTTCAAAAATGGCCTCTGGGATTAAAATTTTGGAGATTATCAATCATGGTCCTTGTGTTATTGAACTTTGGCAAAAATGATCTTTGGGAGAAAAGTTTGGAAAATTTACAAAATAGGTCCCTCAAGTTTCAAAAGTAGCAGATTTGATCCTTGGGAAATTCAAAAGTGGAAAAATCAACAAAGTTCCTTGGGAAATTATAAGTTTGCAAGAATGGTCCTAGTTATAACTTTGGAAGGTCGGCAGCTATGGTCCCTGAATAATCAGCTTGTACAAACTTAGTCCTTGGGCTAATTTTATTAAACACAAATCAAACAAAAAACCAACACCAACCCAATCCACCCTTATACCTCCAAGCCCATCTCCATAGGCCCAACTCCTTCACCCCCATTTTAATATTAAACCCACGGGGTCAAACAATAAGTCAACCCCACCCCTGACCTCTTTTTCCCTCCTTCCCAAACACACCCAGACAACCATCCCTGCAACTCCAACAAGATTGTCTCCCTTCCACTCTCCAACACACCTACACTAACCACCCTATAACACCAAATGTCAACCCCCACTTGCTAATAAACTTTCCCCCTCCACTGCCATGTCATCCATCCACACAAACCCTTGGGCGCCAAAAGTAATTATACGACTGAGATCATCTTAAAACCTAATTGATGGCTGGGATTTGTTGGAAGAAGCACAAGCATCATCTCAGAGCTATTTACACACTCAGAGAAAGCACAAAGGGCAAAAAAGACATTATTTTTAGTATTTTTAGTATAAATAGGAGGTCTTGTATGCCATTTGAGAGTAGTAGGTAATAGTAGTGTAGAATTAGCTTTAGTTTAATTTTAGTTGAGCTCTTTAATCTCAGTTGTAATCCCTTTTTTTAACTCAATAAAAGATTTAAACTTGGTTCATGTATATCTACTTTTCCATATCTGCTTATTTAAATATGTTTATTATTGTGAAGTTTATGCTTATTTGTTCATTATTCAAGTTTATATATGCTTATATTATTTACTTAGGAATGCTAGGTAATTGTTTCACTTGCATTTACTTTACAACTGCCTTTTAGCCTAAATTTAGCTCCTACCATTAGCTTATTAATTCTTGCTTATTATTAATTTGATTTTGATTACTAATTGTCAAATTACCTTTTTCAATTTTTAAATTTAGGATTTGTTGCAAATTTCAGTTGAAGAAAGCTTAAGTACCAAGGCAGTTATGCCTTAATAGGGGTGTTTGGCTTGACTGACTTTTTTTAGTCATAGTTATTTATAGTCTTTTTGCTACATTCAATCCTTCCCAGGTTAGTGAATTAAGCTGTTTTGAGTTGGAAGTTAGTAGAAATAGATAGCTTGTAAGATCATACAACAGATTTCAAAAGTTGGTGGTTTAGGCTCTTTTGAAACAGTCAACAGTTGAAGGCGTAGCTAAGGGTCACTTTGTGAGTAATAAATGGATGCAATAGAGTCTAGTAGGTTTGATTGAGTTGTTCTTAAACTGGTCTTAGTTTTGCATTAAGGTCCAAACCATTTTTACCACCTTTGCATACCGACTGCACCAACCTGTCAAACAGTCACTATTGGAATCAATAGGTCTTAGGTGCTTTTGTTAGATATTTTCTCCAAGTTATTTTAGCGTACACGCTTTTAAGATGTGTGACAAAAGTTTTAGGTTTGAACTAGTTTAGATCCATTTTTACCCAAAACCACTCACTGCATCAGTAGGTATAAATGCCCTGTTCCACTTTTTCATTGCAATTTCAGTCAGGTTTAAATAAAATTTAGATTTGGTTATTTTTTTCTTTTTCAAGCAGCTAGTAATGTAGGTTTTGTACTTCTGAGCTTATTTCATAGCTTATGGCTTATTTGAGCCTACAAGTGCTATGTCTGGACTTGCAGTTCCAAACATATCCCCACAGCCCCTCAATTTTCTTGTTCGAAGTTTAGCATTAAGTAGGATTTGGGTTTTTAGTTATGTTATACCAGTAGATTGTAGGTAAAGCTTGAGCCATTTAAGCTTGATTTAGGTTTTTAAGCTTATTTTTTGGATTATTAGTGGTCTAAAAAAGCTTACATCAGGACTGCTGTTCCAAATCAAACTCCAACAAATCCTGCTATTTTGCTTAGTCTTGTGCTTCAACTTTCTATATTTGGCTGTTCATTTAGGTTAGATAGCTGAATCTAGTTACACTTGAATCAGTAGTAGCTTATTGAGTTTTATAATTGGCATATCGCCTGTTTAGATTAGCTTGTTGGGTTTTAAAGCCTAGCTGGTGCATCTTTTGCTTATTTCGGTGTTTCTTTGCTTATTCTAGCGTAAAATTTTAATCTCCTTAGCTTATTTAGGTTTAGTGTAGGTCCTGGTAGTTTTTTCAAGTTTTGCACAGGCTTGTGCAAGCCTGTGAAATCAACAGCAGCCCTGCACATTCTTCGTTCAAAACAGGTTTTGGTAGGAATTTTCATTTGTCCAATATAAGTCTTCGTAAGCTCAAACTTGGTTTAAACTGTCTTTGGCAACTTGTTTTCGTACTACTAATTTTATTTTATTTTTTTTTTATAATTTTTCTGTTAGCTTATTTGATCTCTAAAGTTCCCCCTTCAGTCACTTTTTACCCAGCACCCTTTTTCTGACCCGTCTTTTTATCCATCATATCTAGTTCATTAGTTGACCATTCTCGTTGAAATTTATTGCTTTGAGATCCCCATAGTGCTGTATGTGTTCATGTACTTTTAGCTTTCTTTTATTTGCGTATTTACTAGCTTGTATTCGCTCCTTTTTGTTGCTTTTCGACCCCATTTCTGCTGATGAGCTCAGTATGAACTGAGCTTGTTTGATCTCATTGTATTTTTCATTCTAGTTGTTTAAATGATTGATGGTATGTTGTTTACTTATGTGTGGGACTGTGTTTGCCTGCTTTTAGTTTTGTTCTAGCTTATATGCTTATTTAATTAGCTTTTAGCTTCTCACTAAATCACTTGAAACACTTAAAACCTTTACTGTTGGCTTTTAAGCTTTGCATAAGCTTGTTTCCTGATTTTCAGCAAAAGCTCTTTCACAAAAAATGTTCATATTTGTTGTTTAAATCAGTTTGCAAAAGAAAATTTGAAAAAGAAAAATAATTGCAAAAAGTTGTGTTGCTAGGAATCGAATTCTGGTCTCACTGCTCATACACACACCCCTTACCACTCGCCCTTGGGTCTTTTTCAATAAATCATTGCAACATTTAATGTATAACTAGTTGTGTTTGTTTTGCTTGTTAGCTTATCAGTTTTTGGTAGCTTAATTCCAACTTATTTTTCTACTGTGCCACCACTTTATTATTTTTCTTAGGTTCATTTTAACTTGTATTATTTTCCAAAAAAGTTTCAGTTTTTTTAAGATAGTTTTAGTATTTATTATAATTTAATTAGTAATAAATTGTTTTTAAATCATAATAAATAGAATTTTTATTGAAATTTAAATTTTCTTTTTTCTAAAATTTTCTTTTGTCTTCTAGTACGTAGGAAAATTAATTGTACACCCGTAGGATTAGCGTAGCATAGAATTCACGTTTTATTTTGCGCACTCGCGTTTTATTTAAATAACTTTTATGTTTTTAAATTTAGATTACGTTAGTAAAAGTAGTTTGTAAAATAAAGAAAAACCAAAAATAAAAAAAGTGATAGCTTCTATTTAAGCCCTTTTGGCTTATTTTTCCTGCTTATTTATAAGCAAACACTAATTTTAAATTTAGATTACGTTTTAGGTTAATTAGGTTTCACGTTATTGTTAATATAGTTTGTTTAAATCGTTCTCATTCGTATTTCCTTAGTGTAATCGTTCAAACCCTTATATACCCTTTCCTGTCCAAATTCACCCGATCACAAACCCGTTTTGATTACCATCACACCTCGTCGGGACATAACGACCCGGGGAAACCCTATACTTCCACGAAGATTGACTCTAGGCTGTTTGACTTTGTTGACCGTTTAGGGCCAATCAGTTACATTCACCCCCCTTAGGGGAATCCTGTCCTGGGATTCAGGTTGGGAAACAACCCTGTATAAGGGACTCATCGTCCTCGAATGATGATGAGGTTTGCCCCACATCTCGAACGGCTTGGAGTGGCTCTAATTCCACTTGTAACACCCCGCCTTATAGACCAAAATATTGTTTGCTTTGTCCGTAGGTTCATGGCTTTGCTTTTGTGGCCCTCGTGTGAAGACTTCTCGGATGGTCACCCAACCCATTACTACTCTCACACGAGTATGCTTAACTGTATGGGCGATTAACTATTAGACCACAAAACGCGTTGTTATTGTATAAGGCGAATGTTAACTTATGTCCCAGCATCACTCCAAGTCACGGCCGATGTGGGATTTCCCTAGGGTGTTACAATAAGAATGAGGGGACATGTTTTGCCTCTGCCATAGTGATGAGTGTGTAAATACTCATCATTTTTACCTATTCTGAGCTGCCAAAACATCTAAAAATAAAGTTTGCATAATTGGCAGTTTCAGTCCCTCATCTTTCAAAAGTTGTCAAAACTAGTCCTTGGTTATTCTAAAAACATGAAAAACTCACCAAAGGTCCTTTTTGAATCACAAATTACATAATTAGTCCTTTGGTGTATAGTTTCATAAAATTACAAGTTTAGTCCCTCAACTTTGCAAAATTGACAAAAATGGTCCCTGGGATATAAAAACTTTGAGAAAAACAATTTTTGTCCTTGTACTTCTCATCTATGGCAGGAATGGTCCTTGGTTGGAAAGTTTGGTGAAATTACAAGATTGGTCCTCGAAGTTTCAAGTTTGGCAGATTTAGTCCCTGGGGAATTCAAAAATGGAAAATTCAACATATAATCCTTGGACTATGGAAACTTGGCAGGATTTAACCTTAAAAAAACTTTGAGAAATTGTCAAACCAAGTCTCCCAAACTTTTGGTGAATTACAAAAGAGGTCCTTGTGATAACTACTATACCAAATCGGACCCTTAATATTACAGACACCCCAAAACCAAAACCCAATCCAAACTAAAACATCACCAGCCCACTCCTTTACCCTTGGCCCAACCCCTAAGCCCACCATCCCTTTAAACCGTTCTAAATAATCAAACCAGGGTCAAAGCTAGTCAAACACCCTTCCCTCTCACACAAACTCACTACTTGCAGCCATCACTTCACCACCTCCCACCATCACTGTCCCATCCAAACCGCCCAAACCACTACCTACCTAACAAGACAACCATAATTAACGCTGCCACCCCTTGTCTGATAACAGAGGCAATTTGCAAAATATTTTTTTGGCGCCAAAACGTGTGAACGGCCAAGACTGAATATCACTCATCCAATGGTCCATTTTATTGATGGGATATGCTCAAAAGGCCTCCAGGAACCCTAATCAGCAGCTATTTAAGACAGAAGATGCAAGGAGAAAGGAGTAGTTCATTTTTAGCTTAATTAGAGTCGTTTTAATTGTAACTTGTTGTTTTAGTCAAATCTTAAGCTTTTATGCATTGTATTAGTCAATTCAAGTGTAATCTCAACTGTTTTCAGTAATACATTTCAAGTTTCAGTATCTTATTTAGTTTATGCAATTTTTACTTTCTCAAAATTACTATTAAGCTCTATTATTGTTTCTGTGTAATGCTATGGACTCTTAGGACCATATAAGCTCCTAGATAGCTTATATAAGCTATTAGTAACCTTAAAAGTCATATTAGTATCAAAAATCAAAAATACCAAAAAAAAAGTCAACGAAAGTCAAACACTCAAGTTTCATGGTGATTATAGCTGGAGCAGGGTAAATGTTGGATGGCCCTGGGTTAGAGGTTTGTGGAAACCTATAGGATTGGATTTTGGTTCCTTGGTTCATGGTTTTAGCAGGATTGGACCTTGTAAGCTCTTAAACTTATTTCTGTGTTTCTACTGTAGCATATCTTATTTCACTGCTTATTTGGTTTGTTTGTACTTATTTGGTGTTACTTAGACATATTGCAGCTTAAAATAGAGAGGTTTAGTTGTTGTTTTAAGGTCTGACATATCACTTTAGGTTCTAATGATTTAGTTCAAGCATAAAATCCATTGGTCTTTCATCAAAAAGTCAAAATAGCTTTTGATTTAATCCCATTTGTTGTCTGTCAAGAGATTTCAGTTCAAACCTCATCAAATCCTTTCACAAGTAGTTGTTCTAGCTTACTTTAGTCTTATCCTAGCTTATCATAACTTAATCAATGCTTAAGTCTAGGTAGAATCTCACAAAAGTCAACTTAAGTTCATTATTTCAAAAAGTCAAAAGTTCCCACACCAAAGCTACAAGTTCCCACACCCAGCTTATTGTGATTTTTATTTTGGCTTATACAATAGCTTATTTTGACCAGCAGGGTAAGTGCATGCCCTGTGCACACGTTTTTTTTTGCCATAATTCAATTCCTTTTGTGATTACCCTAGTGGACCCCACACCATGTACCCTGGCTTTTTGGAAAGCCAATAAGCTAAACTCCAAGGTTTAGTGCTTATTTTTGGGTTTAGAGCTTATTTGATAGGGCTGCAACTCCCAAGAAGATTGTCCCATTTGACTGTGAACACTAAGTCACTCAGTGTTTGAGACCAAGTTCCAAGCACCACCCAGTGCTCATTAATAAGCCATAAGCCTAGCTTATTGGCTTATTTGAGAGTTGACCAGTCCACCTTCAAGGTTCAATCCTCATTTTGGACCCCCTTAATTTCTGTGGACCCCACAGAGGTCCAAAGTTCATGTGTTTGGCCTGTTTTGGCCTATTGTTTTGTTAAGTGCTTATTTGCTTACCACAGCTTATCCAGAGTGCTTATTATTTCCCATTTGTCTTATTTCAAGTTGTTAGTCATCTGTTTATTCTTAGTTGTTCATTTCTCAGCTTTTTCAAATAGTGCATAAGTCCTAATAAGCTAATAAGTCCACTGTTAAGCACAAGGGGGTGCACATAGCTTATTTATAAGCTATTTCAAAAGTATTTTCACAAAAGTTATTTCTTTTTAGCTTATAGTCATCTGTCAATAAGAAAAACCAACAAAAACCAAATTTAAAAATAGTGATAGCTTCTATTTAATAGAATTTATCTTTTTAATTTTTTTTCAACTTATTAATAAGCACTTCATCATTTTTATATTTTTCTTAATTTTCTTTTACCTTAAAGTATTTTCAGTAATTTTCTTAGATTTTTCTCTTTTCATTTAATAATTACTAGAATTAATATTAGTTTAATTAAGTAATTAAGTAATATTAGTAATTAAATAGCTTTATCAATTTTTAATTAACAACAGTAGTTTTTATATTTTTACTAGGTTTTGTAAATCATTTAGGATTTTTAGAAAATAGTTTCTTAAACTCTACTATTCACTTTTTAATTTTCTTAATTAATTTAGTTAAATTAGATATTAATTAATAATTAAGTAAATAATTAGTAAAATAGTCTAAGTGTAATTTTTAGAAACTTTTTATAATTTTTTAGGATTCCTGAGATGGTTAATTAGATTTATAATTTTTTCTTTAATTTTCTAAGTCATTTTTAGTATTATTAGTAATTTAAATTAGTTTAAATAGTTTAATTAATATTATTAGTATTTAATTAATAAAAAATCCACAAAAAGACAAAAAATACATATTTCTAATTTTTAATTTTATTTTTAGTTATTTTAGAATTTTAGAAAATAATTTTGCAATTTCCTAGTTTAAATTTGTATTATTAAGTTTTTAAGTTAATTAGTTTTAATTAAATAGTTAAATAGTTTTATTTAAATAATTAATATTAAATAAAAAAAATTCAAAAAAAATAATTTTCTTTTTAATTCCGTTTTCTTTTATAGTTAAGTTTGTTAAATTTTCATTTGCACCCCCTGTAGTTATAAAATTGTCTAAATCTCACCTTTTTCTCTGTTTGTAAACAAATCTGATTTCCAATTTGTGTTTGTGTGATTATATCTGTGTCTCTGTTATTGTTAATACTTTTTTAATTATCCAAATACCAAGCAATCAGTAGTATAATCACTTTCCAATCATCTTTGGTTACTTTCCTCAGTGCCACTCATTCTCAAAAACGTTTTCAAACACCATTGCAATCTCGTCGGGACATAACGACCCGGGGAAAACTATACTATCCACGGAGCATTGACTCTAGGCAATCTAACTGTGTTGACCAAATCACTTGGTCAATTTAGTTGACCGTTTAGGCTCAATCAAAATTTGGCGCCGCTGCCGGGGAGGTTGTTGCGTGTTTTAAAATCGTTTCAAGTTTAGTGGATTTCAAAACCCTTCCTATACAAATTTAACCACTTTTGTAAAATGTTTTTGTAAAAATATCAATCATATCAAAAAGTTCATTAACACTTTTCCTGAAGTGTTAAAAACACCAAAAAAAAAAAAAAATCAAAAACAACAAAACAATCGTGAAGTTAAATTACTTCGGTTTCTTTAAGATTACAACCTACACAGGTGGAATACGGAAGTTCTGACATTAAATTGCGAATTGAAGAGAGATCAATTCTTCTCTCCCGCCACCCTGCGAGTAATTTTAAAAAGGTCGATTTCGGTTAACAAATCGATACCAAAAATAATTCCCAAAGTTTTCTGCACACACACCCGAAAAGCCCAAAAACAATTTTTCTGTTAATAATAAATACATAAAATCTTACCACCGCAAACCAAGGCAGAACACCTACCAACTGGGGGTGTGAACATAATAAGTTCCCAAACATAAGATTAAAACTTTCCATTGGATCCCTGTGAGTGGTGTACCTTTTTCAAAAAAAGCCATTCACTTCTGATTATTGGTTTAAGTTCCCTGTTGTTTTGCCTCGAATTTGTTTTGAAAAATTGTTTTTAGTGCATGCGCACTCGTTCACAAACAAAGCGTAAAAATCAGAAAAACATACCCGAGCTACGTACTGTTATTGAAGAACCAAAAACAGAAATAGACGACGGGCCACCACCACCCCCTGACCCTCCCAAGGATGAGCCAGCTCCCGATCTCCGAACGAAGGAGGAGTTGTGTCAGCCTACCATGCAAGGGAGGGGCGGACCTATTGCACCACTCACTATTGAGGCTACGGACTTTGGCCTCAAGCACCACATGATCCAACAATACTGGGTGACGATGCTAACAAGCATCTTGACGAATACCTTACCGTCACCCAAAGCATGAAACAACACGGTGTCACCGATGATGCCCTCCGTCTGTATCTCTTCCACTATTCTCTCACCCATCATGCCACTGCTTGGTTTGACCGACTCCTCAAGAATTCTATTCGTACCTTTGGATGAAAAGGTAACCAAGTTTTTAGCCAAATATTTTCCACCTTCCATGGTTACCAAGTTACGAAATGATATCAGCGTCCCGATGAGTCTCTATTCGAGGCTTGGGAACGTTATAAGCTCGCAATTGATCGGTGCCCCAACCACAATATTTTACAAGTTACCATCATAGATACCTTCTATGATGGTCTAACATTGAGGCAACGGGATATTCTCAATGCTGCTGCTAGTGGGACCTTCATGAAAAGGCGCCCCGAAGAATGCTATGATCTAATTGAGAACATGACTGCCCACCATAACTTTTGGGATTCCTCTGCGGAGAGGGATGAGTCATGTAAATTAGTCATTCCTTCATCATCAACTCCTGATATCGCGGTTCTCACTAAAAAGATGGACGACTTTGCTACGGCTATGTTGAGGATGAATCAAACCCTCCAAAATCAACAAGTGAAAGCCGTAGCCTAAAGTTGTGAAACTTGTGGAGGCCCACATCTGTATTCCGAGTGTCCAGGTACTGCTGGTTATCCTCAAGAGAACGTTTATGCTGCTCAAGGTTCCTACAATATGGGGGGTAATTCTTACCAACCACAAGGGGACCGTAATCTCGTAAGCTATCGTTCAAACAATTTTCTCAGACCTCCCGGTTTTAACCAAAATCAAAACCGTAACTTGAATCAAAATCAAAATCGAGGAGATTTTAATCAAGGTCAAAACCCGAATTTCCAAAACCCGAACCAAAATCAAGGTCATTTTAATCAAAATAATTTCCAAAATGGCAATCAAAATCAAGGTTTTCAAGGAAATTTTCAAAGAAACCAAGGTCAAGGGAATTAGAATCAGGGTAATTTCAATCAGAGAAACAATTTTCAGGGTAACAACAACCAAAACCAAGGAAATTTTCAAAACAACCGTGTTCAAAATTTTCCTAACCAAAATCAAAATGTTGTTCAACCTCAACCTTCCTCCGATGAAGTTTTAAAACAATTCATGAAAGCACAAGAGGAAACGAATCGGTTTTTGGTCAGCAAGATCTCTGAACTTCAGAAGTCTTTAAATGATTGACTCTCGGGCTCAGGTACACTACTGAGCAACACGATCGCTAACCCGAGGGGCGATGTTAAGGCGATCACTACCCGAAGTGGAGTATCATACAATGGACCCACGGCTCCCTCTACCTCTTCTTCTCCTCCTACCAAGGTAGCGAAACGTGAACCTGAGGTTACCACGGACACGGTGCTTCCTACTAATAACGGAGGTACCAACAACGTCCACCCTCAAGTTGTCCCGGTCCCGACTCTCAAGTCAAAAGTTGTATTTGATCCTCCGGAAATTCCTGATGAAATTCCAAAGAACAATCCCAAGACTTCAATTCCATATCCTTCACGTTTGAATGATCAAAAGAACCGCGAAAAAGCTAATCCTCAGATGGAAAAATTCTACCAAATTTTCCAAGAATTACATTTCGATATTAGCTTCGCGGATGCTCTTCTTCTGATGCCTAAATTTGCATCAACAATCAAAAGTTTGTTAAGTAACAAGGAAAAACTCTGTGAGATGGCTAAAACTCCACTGAATGAGCACTACTCAGTAGTACTCTTGAAAATGCTTCCCGAAAAGCTTGGAGATCCCGGGAAATTTCTCATTCCTTGCATTTTCCCGGGGATGGTTGAATGCTTTGCCTTGGCCGATCTTGGTGCAAGCATTAACCTTATGCCTCACTCAGTCTGGAAGAAACTCTCTCTTCCTGAGCTCACTCCTACCTGCATGACTCTCGAGCTTGCAGACCATACTATATCTCGTCCCCTCGGCATTGCCGAAGATATCTTCGTGAAAGTAGGAAAGTTCCATTTTCTGACAGATTTCGTGATTGTTGATTTCGATGCTGACCCAAGAGTTCCTCTCATTCCCGGGAGGGGATTCTTAAGAACGGGTCGTGCTCTAATCGATGTTTTCGAAGAAGAAATCACTTTGCGTGTTGGTAATGAAGCCGTCACATTCAACCTTGATCAGACTTCAAGATACTCCTCCAACTATGACTTTGAAATGGTGAACCGAATTGACATCATCGATGTTGCTTCAGAGGAGTATTCTCAAGAAGTTCTGGGTTTCTCATCAAGTGGTAGTACCACTCTTTCTTCTGAGCCTATCATATCCGACTCTTCCCCTTCTCTCACTCCGTTTGAGGGGAGTGACTTCCTTTTGGAAGAGGTCGAGGCTTTTCTTGCTCAAGATAGCTCAATCTCAAATGAGATTGATGAAAACTATCTTGACCCGGAAGAGGATATTCTTCTTCTTAAAAGATTGTTAAATGACGATCCTTCACCCTCTCCGTCTCCAAAAGAACTTCATAAAGCGGAAATTAAGTCTACTGAAAAATCTGAAGAATTTCCCGAGGTTGAGCTCAAGGACTTGCCTCCTCATCTTGAGTCTGCATTTTTGGAGGGTGATGATAAATTACCCGTCATTATTGCTATAGACTTGAAAGAGCAGGAAAAAACTGCACTCATAAAGGTTCTTAAGTCACACAAGCAAGCAATTGCTTGGAAACTCTCCGACATTAAGGGTATTAGCTCGGACTTTTGTACACACAAAATTTTAATGGAGGATGACTTTAAGCCAGTAGTGCAATGTCAGAGGAGGGTAAACCCTAAAATCCACGAAGTTATCAAACAAGAAGTTCTAAAACTTCTTGATGCGGGATTGATTTACCCTATATCTTACAGTCCTTGGGTTAGCCCAATTCATTGCGTTCCTAAAAAGGGTGGCATAACCGTTGTCACAAACGAGGAAAATGAGTTAATTCCAACTCATTTGGTCACAGGTTGACGAGTATGCATTGACTATGGTAAGTTGAATGAAGCCACCCGTAAAAACCATTTTCCTCAGCCTTTTATGGACCAAATACTCGAATGACTAGCGGGGAATGAATACTACTGTTTCCTCAATGGTTTCTCAGATTACTTCCAAATCCCCATTGATCCACAGGATCAAGATAAAACTACCTTCACATGCCCCTACGGAACTTTTGCCTACAGACGTATGCCTTTCGGCTTATGTAATGTACCTGGCACGTTCCAAAGGTGCATGATGTCAATATTTTCCGACATGATCGGGAAAACCATGGAGGTATTTATGGATGAATTCTCAGTCATCGGGGATTCGTTCCAGTCTTGTCTCTCCCACTTGGAAAAGATGCTAAAACATTGTAAAGAAATGAACTTCAGTCTCAGCTGGGAGAAGAGCCATTTTATGGTTAAAGAGGGCATTGTCCTCGGCCATAAAATTTCAAAAAATGGGATTGAGGTTTACAAAGCAGAAATTGATGTCATCACGAAATTACCTCATCCCACTACCGTCAAGGGTATTAGGAGCTTTTTGGGTCATGCCGACTTCTATCGTAGGTTTATTCAAGATTTCTCCAAAATTGCCCGGCCTATGACCCATCTCCTCAAGAAGGATGCTCCTTTTATCTTCTCACCTGAGTGCATCGAAGCTTTTGAAACTTTGAAGAAAAAGCTTACTGAGGCACCGATTCTTGTTGCCCCCGATTGGGACCTACCTTTTGAGCTTATGTGCGATGCTAGTGATTTTGCCATAGGTGCGGTCTTGGGGCAACGAAAAGCAAAATACTTTCAGCCTATACACTATGCAAGCAAAACTATGACCGAGGCTCAGAGTCATTACACCACCACTGAAAAAGAACTATTAGTTGTGGTGTATGCCTTTGAAAAATTCTGGCCATATTTGATACTGACCAAATGCGTAGTGTATACGGATCACTCAGCTTTGAAGTACCTATTTGCAAAAGAAGATACAAAGCCGAGGCTACTCCGTTGGGTTCTCCTCCTCCAAGAATTTGATATCATTATCAGTGATAAAAAAGGAGCCGAGAACCTTGCTGCTGATCATCTCTCACGATTAGAAAACCCTCACCAGGATGTGTCCGAGAAACAGGAAATGAATGAAACATTTCCTCTTGAGACACTCAAAGTGGGTTCTTTTTGTGGTGACTCTTCTACCCCATGGTTTTCCGACTTTGCAAACTACCATGCGGGTAACTTCATTGTGAAGGGGATGTCGTCCCAACAGAAAAACAAATTCTTTAAAGACGTTAAACATTACTTCTAGGACGACCCTTATTTGTTCAAAATATGTGCCGATCAAGTCATCAGCCGATGTGTTTACGGACAGGAAGCCACTGATATTCTCAAGGTTTGCCATGCTGGACCCACCGGGGGCCACCATAGTCCTAACTACGCCGCCAAAAAGGTGTTTGACTCTGGTTTCTATTGGCCCAAAATTTATAAGGATGCCCACGAATTAGTCAAAGCTTGTGATGCTTGTCAGCGTTACGGGAATATTTCACAAAAGAACGAAATGCCACAAAATGCCATTCAAGTTTGTGAAATCTTTGACGTCTGGGGCATTGATTTTATGGGGCCATTCCCATCTTCTCGTGGAAACAAGTACATACTCGTGGCTGTTGACTATTTGTCAAAATGGGTTGAGGCAAAAGCCTTACCCACCAACGATGCCCGAGTTATTGTGAAATTCTTGAAATCCCTCTTTGCTCATTTTCGAACTCCCCGTGCCATCATTAGTGATCGCGGTACACACTTTTGCAATGTCAATTCGCAAAAGTCATGGTTAAGTACGGTGTTACTCACCGTCTTTCTACCGCGTATCACCAATAAACAAGTGGGCAAGTCGAAGTTTCCAACCGTGGTATTAAACGGATTCTTTAGAGGACCGTAGGTGAAAACCGTGCCTCCTGGTCGGACAAACTAGATGATGCACTCTGGGCCTTCTGTACAGCTTACAAAACACCCATCGGGTGTACTCCATACAAGCTAGTATATGGGAAGGCGTGTCATTTACCGATCGAGCTCGAGCACAAAGCCTATTGGGCCTTGAAACATGCAAACTACGAACTTCATAAAGCGGGTGATCACCGTAAAGTTCAACTCAATGAATTAAATGAACTTCGTGATCAAGCCTACGGGAACTCTTTGATCTACAAATAAAAGACAAAGAAGATCCATGACTCCAAAATTAAGAACCGCATTTTCAACGTCGGTGACAGAGTCCTTCTTTTTAATTCAAGGTTAAAGATCTTCTCGGGGAAATTAAAAACCCGATGGACTGGACCATTCACTGTTGCAAAAGTATACCTATACGGAACTGTTGAGTTATCTCAACCCGAAGGTCCTAACTTCAAAGTGAATGGTCATCGTTTGAAACACTATTTTGGAGAGGAAATACCATCCATGGTTGTCCGGATCTCCAAACTTTCCCCATGGACAACTGAATTCGGGGATCGAGTCAAGCTAGTGACTCGGTAAACAAAAATTAGCAAAACATGGGTTTTCCCCCATATCTCTGACTTCTTTCTACTGTCTACCAAACTAGTGTGGGGGAGTCCCCCATGCTGTTGTAAATAAAGTAATCTAAAAAAAAAAAAAAAAAAAAAAAAAAAAAAAAAAGAAAAAAAAAATCCTATTTCCACACTTGCCCAAGTTTCAAATTTGAAATCAAAGTTTTTCAAAATATCGGCATAATGGCCGGTAATTTGAATATTGAGGGCAATATTCAGTTCTAGTGTGTGGGGTGGGGGGGGGGGGGGGGGGAATTCTGGCGAATTTTATCACATTTTTACCCTATAAGTGCCATAATACCCCCGTTTTAGCCCAAAAACTTTTTTTAGTGGAAGTGCTTCGCACTAAACACAACAAATGGTAATCAGTCCACCATGTCTAATTCACACAAGGACTAGCTAATCCAGGAGCAAACGGCTCTTGGTAAAGATATCTAAAAACCGTTGATGGCTGCCAATTTGCCAAAAATTGTATGGGATCCAGCTCACCATATCCTTAATCGTGAAGAGTTGGCTAGTCCAGAAGCAAACGGCTTTTGGTAAAGACAAATCAAATCCGTTTACAGCTTATGATTTGCTCAAAATCATATGGTTATCAGTGTACCATATTTCTTACTTGAACTGAAACATTTGGCTACTCCAGAAGTAATGGCTTTTGGTAAACAGGCCTCAAATCCATTAAGTTTTCTCAAAAGATTGCTAGGGACTAGCGATGTTTTAGTGTGGGGGATTGATGAGTGTGTAAATACACATCATTTTTACCTATTTTGAGCTGCCAAAATATCTAAAAACACTCAAATATGCATCATAATACTGAAAATATCCCAGGAATGTGTTTTATATGTTTCAGATGCAAAATAATAAAAAACAAATGAAAATTGAACAAAGTTTGCATAATTGGCAGTTTCAGTCCCTCATCTTTCAAAATTTGTCAAAACTAGTCCCTGGTTATTCTAAACACATGAAAAAGTCACCAAAGGTCCTTTTTGACTCACAAATTACATAATTAGTCCTTTGGTGTAAAGTTTCACAAAATTACAAGTTTAGTCCCTCAACTTTGCAAAATTGACAAAAATGGTCCCTGGGATATAAAAACTTTGAGAAAAACAATATTTTCCTTGTATTTCTCATCTATGGCAGGAATGGTCCTTGTTTGGAAAGTTTGGTGAAATTACAAGATTGGTCCCTGAAGTTTCAAGTTTGGCAGATTTAGTCCCTAGGGAATTCAAAAGTGGAAAATTCAACATATAATCCTTGGACTATGGAAACTTGGCAGGATTTAACCTTAAAACAATTTTGAGAAATTGTCAAACCAAGCCCCCCAAACTTTCGGTGAATTACAAAAGAGGTCCTTGTGATAACTACTATAGCAAACCGGACCCTTAATATTACAGATACCCCAAAACCTAAACCCCAAACTAAAACATCACCAGCCCACTCCCTTACCCTTGGCCCAACCCCTAAGCCCACCATCCCTTTAAACCGTTCTAAATAATCAAACCAGGGTCAAACCTAGTCAAACACCCTTCCCTCTTACACAAACTCACCACTTGCAACCATCACTTCACCACCTCCCACCATCACTGTCCCATCCAAACCGCCCAAACCACTACCTACCTAACAATACAACCATAATTAATGTTGCCACCCCCTTGTCTGATAACAGAGGCAATTTGCAAAAAAAAAAAAAAAAATAAAAAAAATAAAAAATAAATAAAATTGGCGCCAAAACGTGTGAACGGCCGAAATTGAATATCACTCATCCAATGGTCCATTTTATTGATGGGATATGCTCAGAAGGCCTCCAGGAACCCTAATCAGCAGCTATTTAAGACAGAAGATGCAAGGAGAAAGGAGTAGTTCATTTTTAGCTTAATTAGAGACGTTTTAATTGTAACTTGTTGTTTTAGTCAAATATTAAGCTTTAAAGCATTGTATTAGTCAATTCAAGTGTAATCTCAACTGTTTTCAGTAATACATTTCAAGTTTCAGTATCTTATTTAGTTTATGCAATTTTTACTTTCTCAAAAATTACTATTAAGCTCTATTATTGTTTCTGTGTAATGCTATGGACTCTTAGGACCATATAAGCTCCTAGATAGCTTATATAAGCTATTAGTAACCTTAAAAGTCATATTAGTATCAAAAATCAAAAATACCAAAAAAAGTCAACAAAAGTCAAACACTTAAGTTTCATGGTGATTATAGCTGGAGCAGGGTAAATGTTGGATGGCCCTGGGTTGGAGGTTTGTGGAAACCTATAGGATTGGATTGTGGTTCCTTGGTTCATGGTTTTAGCAGGATTGCACCTTGTAAGCTCTTAAACTCAATTCTGTGTTTCTACTGTAGCATATCTTATTTCATTGCTTATTTGGTTCGTTTGTACTTATTTGGTGTTACTTAGTCATATTGCAGCTTAAAATTGAGAGCTTGTTCATTAAAATTTGTAGTTTCTAAAAATCCTAGTTACACAGTCACATTAGTATAATTGGTGATTAGTAGTAATTCTTGTTAAGTCTTGTTTCTATTTGTTCACTTCAGGTTAATTAATTAATACAAGTGCTTAATAGTCAGTTTAGTGGTCTAAATCTCATAATCCTTTTTGAAAATCAAGAATTGAATCTGCGTAAGGGGTGTTTGGCTCAGTTAGGTTCTGTGTGATCAAGGGAGGTTTAGTTGTTGTTTTAAGCTCTGACATATCACTTTAGGTTCTAATGATTTAGTTCAAGCATAAAATCCATTGGTCTTTCATCAAAAAGTCAAAATAGCTTTTGATTTAATCCCATTTGTTGTCTGTCAAGAGATTTCAGTTCAAACCTCATCAAATCCTTTCACAAGTAGTTGTTCTAGCTTACTTTAGTCTTATCCTAGTTTATCATAACTTAATCAGTGCTTAAATCTAGGTAGAATCTCACAAAAGTCAACTTAAGTTCATAATTTCAAAAAGTCAAAAGTATACATGTTTCAGAAATAAAAAAAAATAGGGAGATTTATTATGATTTTTATGTTAAGGTTGAGACCCTGAGCTTTTCACAAATTATTGTCTGTCACCAAAGCGACAAGTTCCCACACCCAACTTATTTTTGTGATTTTTATTTTGGCTTATACAATAGCTTATTTTGACCAGCAGGGCAAGTACATGCCATGTGCACAGGTTTTTGGCCATAATTCCAATTCCTTTTGTGATTACCCTAGTGGACCCCACACCCTGTACCCTGGCTTTTTGGAAAGCCAATAAGCTAAACTCCAAGGTTCAGTGCTTATTTTGGGTCTAGAGCTTATTTGATAGGGCTGCAAGTCCCAAGAAGATTGTCCCATTTGACTATGAACACTAAGTCACTCAGTGTTTGAGACCAAGTTCCAAGCACCACCCAGTGCTCATTAATAAGCCATAAGCCTAGCTTATTGCCTTATTTGAGAGTTGACCAGTCCACCTTCAAGGTTCAATCCTCATTTTGGACCCCCTTAATTTCTGTGGACCCCACAGAGGTCCAAAGTTCATGTATTTGGCCTGTTTTAGCCTATTGTTTTGTTAAGTGCTTATTTGCTTACCACAGCTTATCCAGAGTGCTTATTTGTTCCCATTTCTCTTATTTCAAGTTGTTAGTCATCTGTTTATGCTTAGTTGTTCATTTCTCAGCTTTTTCAAATAGTGCATAAGTCCTAATAAGCTAATAAGTCCACTGTTAAGCACAAGTGGGGGTGCACATAGCTTATTTATAAGCTATTTCAAAAGTGTTTTCACAAAAGTTATTTATTTTTAGCTTATAGTCATCTGTCAATAAGAAAAACCAACAAAAACCAAATTTAAAAATAGTGATAGCTTATATTTAATAGAATTTAACTTTTTAATTTTTCTTTTTAGCTTATTAATAAGCACTTCATCATTTTTATATTTTTCTTAATTTTCTTTTACCTTAAAGTATTTTCAGTAATTCTCCTAGATTTTTCTCTTTTCATTTAATAATTATTAGAATTAATATTAGTTTAATTATGTAATTAAGTAATATTAGTAATTAAATAGCTTTATCAATTTTTAATTAACAACAGTAGTTTTTATATTTTTTCTAGGTTTTATAAATTATATAGGATTTTTAAAAAATAGTTGCTTAAACTCTACTGTTCACTTTTTATTTTTCTTAATTAATTTATTTAAATTAGATATTAATTAATAATTAAGTAAATAATTAGTAAAATAGTCTAATTATAATTTTTAGAAATGTTTTATAATTTTTTAGGATTCCTGAGATGGTTAATTAGATTTATAATTTTTTCTTTAATTTTCTAAGTCATTTTTAGTATTATTAGTAATTTAAATTAGTTTAAATAGTTTAATTAATATTATTAGTATGTAATTAATAAAAAAATCCACAAAAAGAAAAAAATACATATTTCTAATTTTTATTTTTATTTTTAGTTATTTTAGAATTTTAGAAAATAATTTTGCAATTTTCTAGTTTAAATTTGTATTATTAAGTTTTTAAGTTAATTAGTTTTAATTAAATAGTTAAATTGTTTTATTTAAATAATTAATATTAAATAAAAAAAGATTCAAAAAAAAATAATTTTCTTTTTAATTCCATTTTCTTTTATAATTAAGTTTGTTGAATTTTCATTTGCACCCCCTGTAGTTATAAAATTGTCTAAATCTCACATTTTTCTCTGTCTGTTAACAAATCTGATTTCCAATTTGTGTTTGTGTGATTATATCTGTGTATCTATTATTGTTAATACTGTTTCAATTGTTCAAATACCAAGCAATCAGTAGTATAATCACTTTCCAATCATCTTTGGTTACTGTCCTCAGTGCCACTCATTCTCAAAAACGTTTTCAAACACCATTGCAATCTCGTCAGGACATAACGACCCGGGGAAAACTATACTATCCACGGAGCATTGACTCTAGGCAGTCTGACTGTGTTGACCAAATTACTTGGTCAATTTAGTTGACCGTTTAGGCTCAATCACATAGCATACATGATCGGAACAATTTACCATATGAAAGGAGTGACAAGTTTTTTGGCATCACCACAACCAATAATTGACTTAGGGTTAATTGATATTAGCAAAACACGTCTGTATCTTTGTAGTAAAGAATACGGCCTTCAATCCGTAGAAGATTATTTCTTTGCAACAGGAAGAGAAGGGGTTTGGTTTAGAGACCCAGGCAAAACACATTATGCTGAGAATCGACCAAGATATTTGATTGGAGATGTCAAGACAAGTGACGATGTGACTGATACGTGATTTGCAACCTCGCAAAAGGTTTTACCTCTCAAGGGATCTTGAGATATTTTGCAATCCACCAGGCAGTGTACCTGATCATTGTAGTGTAGTATATGGTACGTCCAGGGGATTGATCGTTCTCTAGGGGATTAGTGTCGTTAGGAATGAGATATTGGTTAACTAGGTCTAAAGGTGGGGGATAATTCTTTTTGTATTTTTATATTTTATGAAAGGCAATAGAATCTCGGGTATTGGAAGAGTGGGCGAAATTAGTTACTAGTCAACTAACCCAAAATTACTAATTAAACTAAAAACAATAAAATAAATGACAGGGAAAAGTAAATGTGGTGAACTTCTATATGAGACAAGCGTGTTTACTTAGATTTCACTACTCCTTAGTTATCTCTTATTGAATTATTGATTTGTTACAATTGTTTAGTTGAAGGATTGTATTACTTAATACCAGTCGTGAAGGCGTGTACGTCCTTCCCCAACTCTATGAGCATCTATTTCTTCTTATGATGACACCTTTAGTATCCTATCATAGAATCATCAACATCTACCCATGCATTAAATACAATCAATAAAACCGTAGTACACATCCGATTAGGTTTCTTAAGACGTTCAAGCTTGTTACCGTATAGGAAGTTAGCCAGTTTTCTTAAGCTTAACGTGAGTCAATCATCCCAACAATCAATAACAAATCAACAATCAATAATTAATAACTAGGTTTCATTAGATCTAAGCAAACACTAAGAAATCTAAGCTAACATGTTAATGTAAAGAAAAGACAAACAATTAATCAAACAACACATAGTCATATTGAATGATTAAAGGAATAACTTATCTTTAATTCAACATGGAAGAAAAGAGGGTATGAAACCCTAAAAATGCAATGAAATTCGGACTAGGTTTTTCTTCTAAAGTTCCACACAAAGTTCCACCACACTAATGAAAAAAATCCAAAAGTATATATAGAGATACAAAGGTGACGGCGTCACGTTTAAGGTTGTGACGTCGTCATCTCGCCGCAATTAGGGTTTCGTGATGCCTAATCAAGCTTCTTGACGTCATCACTCATTAATTCTTCTGGGCCGTCTCTTGTTAGCTTTGTATGTGATGGCCTACTCCAAATAACACGTGACACCGTCATGTGTTAATCCTCCTAAAGTTTTCTGGAGCGTCACTTGCAAATATTTCCACCACTTGAATCTTCAAGTGACGGCGTCACCTTGTAAAGCGTGACGTTGTCAGGTGTAATTTCCAGCTTAGTTTCTTGATTTTGTCGCTTTCTTCACTTTTGACTCTAAAAACGCCCAAAATGCTCCATTTTACAGAATTCTTGTCCCAAGTACCTAAAATGACAAAAGAAGCGATTTAAGGTAATATTTTACCATATATTTAAGATTTAGGGCTTAATTAACCCCCTAAAAACGTATCAAATAAATCCTTATCAGTGACGACACTAGAATATATGCTGGCAACAAATTTTAAGCAAGGTGGTCTGTGTTATCCCATGCTTGGTTTTCTAAAAATAGGTGATCTAGAGGATCCCGAAGTTGCGAGGAGGGCTTACCTAAGTGAACCGCTCCGCCATCTTAGGACACCAACATATGAGGCCGAAAGTCATGTTGTGCTGGTTGTTGGTTTTAGCAACACAAAAGAATTTAAGTATGATCCCTACTGCGGAATAAAGAACTCGTGGGGGACTTAATAGGGAGATGGGGGCTTTTCCGAGGTTTCAATTGAAGCGCTTCATTCCATGGCTTTTTACCAGTAGTATTATTATCGATTTCATTTTTCTAAATTCTAATGCACATTTTGTAATCAGTATTGTCATGCAACTATGTTTCTACTACAATTCTTTGATTACTATAAATGGTTTATCTAGGAAACTATCTTGAGCATTGTTTGGTTACAGCTTGCTATTAATATTACGTTACTAAAACTATGTATGTTACTGCTAATCGGCTCGTTATGTCAAAACTATAACGTTAGAAACAACCTGCTTAACTAGCAGTTTTTACATGGAATTTGAGGAAATCAGAAATAGGGCTACTTAAAACATAAAGGAGTGAAATATTAGAATTTATAAGCTTAATTGGAAAGCAAAAAACATTAATTACAGTAGAAACTCGATATATTAATACTCGATTATTTAATAAACTCTCTAAGACAGTATTTTTTGCCGGTCCCGACTCGGGGATAGGGTGCTAGATTAATAATTCTCTAAAATTATAAGATAATACATTTTTGATAATTTCTTTAGACCCCATATAAAATATAAATTAATAATTCCTTATATATAGCATATTACATGAATGATTTATGAAGGTTTCTTGAAAAATGACTCAATTGTCTTTTGTATTTTGTTGAAATCAATTTCCCCTTGAATCTCGTCTCTAATTTTCTTTAGCATGGTAAGAACTTCTGGTGTTGTTTTCTCATAGCTCAACAAGAAATTGTTCAATGTGATTGCCGCTTTAATAGCTTCGTTTCGCGAAGGGGGCTCCATTGTAGAACTTTCATCATCTTCTTCATCGATATCATCTTTATTAATTCCAATAACGCTTTCAATAATTTCTTCATCAGTCAACAACTGTGCAACTACATTTTCTTCTGGGTGAGTCAGAACATCTTCGACATCCATTGCATTGCGATAACCCAACTCTTTGATCAAATTCTGGAGTTCTTGAGTGCTTTCACCACCTTCATCTGAGTTCTCAAAAGTCATGTTATCTGTTGATCGAAGTTTACAATGACGAAAGCAGTTCGCAATTGTATTTGCACGAACATCCATAGTCCATGCTGAAATTGCAAGATAAGGTGGGAGATTGAAGGTTTCTTTCAAATTGGGCAGTTCATTTGATATACATGCATAATAAGGTGGGAGATTGAAGGTTTCTTTCAAATTGGGTCGTTCATTTGATATACATGCATTGTATACAATAATTAAGTGGAAGCTTGAAAGGTGTTTGTAAACTAAGTATTCTACTATAAATTAATAAAATATTAATTAATATATAAATTAATAATTATTAATTTATCGATTAATTAATAACTCTTTTAATTAATAAATTTTGGTGTAAGTGTATTATATTATAGAGTTTCTACTGTAATTTGCTAAGTACATATATATAACTTCACTGTTTGAATTTATGTTGACATACTTTGGTCTTCAAGCATGTTATTCTTACCATAGCTGTTAAGATCGCAAAAGATTGTAATACCTTATGGTCCCATAAGCACATAACGGCGGGATCGTGCACATCACAAGTAAGATCGTGGCGTATAGGATCGTCTAACAATCCGATCATACCAAAAGCTTAAGTCAAATTTTCAATTAAAAATTAGGAAAGAATATAGGCCCTCGGTTACTTTCGGACTTTGCCCAATAAAGTAAAATTTACAAAATCCTTTTTATGAGGGAATTACAACTAACGCACCAATACAAATTATAGATTGATGATTTATGTATTAGACTTTGGGCATCATATGGATCGTGAATTGACCACGTATATGTATCACTCTGTGTTGTTTATCTTGCTAATCATTATTTTGATGAATGAATCTTGAATCAATTTGATGTATTGCTCTAATACCATTCTATACCATACCATATATGTGTTTAATTTTTCAAATTTGACACGTTTATAAGGTTATTTTATGGAATCTTATTTAATTTGATGTATTGCACTATTACCATTTTACCATATGTTTTATGTTTGTGCTCCATAATTTGAACTTGAAAGAAAATAGAACAAATTAAAGATGATGAATGTTAAATCAAGGAATACTCACATAAAGCCTTGAACTGATTATTTAAGTTCAATTTCCAAATTCATTAACATTTCTGGAAACACGATGATGTCCAGCTAACCAAAAATCAATGAAAAGAAGGTGATAATAAGAAAAGGGAAATCAATTCATGATACTAAAACCCAGATAATAAGCAAATGAAACAACGAACACCCAACTAATTTAAAAGCCACAATTACAAAGAAACTATACACAACATGTAGTGGAGATTAAAATCGATGAAGACTATACAACAGCTACCATTGAGACTAAAATCAAGTTGGAAGAGAATACGAGCAGAAACCCCAAAGTCACCATGAGAGAGGAGTAAAAAGAGCTCTGGGTTTCATTCAATATTTTAGAAACTTGCAAAATGTGCTAGTCACGTGCTTTTTTTTTTTCTTTTTTTTAGCCTCTTTCGTCAAAGAGTAATGTAATTCTAACCGAGAATGGGGAGGGCTGGTGCTCTGCTTTTTTTATTAGATTCTCACCTTTCTTTACTTTTTATAGAGAATGAATTACGTTGAAAGAGAGTGGATATTTGTTTCTCTATTTCCATTATGTGCATCAAACAAACGACAGAAAGAGTACGCATTTCGTTTCTTCCCTTTCCATTCATGCGTACCAAACGTCCCCTAAAGTAGATTCTAGTAAGCCAAAATGTCATCATAATAGAATTGTTTAAGTTAATTTGAGTATTTTAATTTCCAAATTCCATAAAACTCAAACATATATACATTCATTTTTGAGTTAATTACATAAATCGTCCTTTTGGTTTGCTGATTTTTACGGATCTTGTCCTTGTGCTTTTTTTTAAGCGGGATTGGTCCCTGTGGTTTTTGATTTTTACGGATCCTGTCCAAATTCCGACTTGACTCCTAACGATCGTTAAAAAGGACCTAACCTGACATTAATGAACTAACGTAAGGGCTAACCTAGTAATTTGGGTTTTCCCTCTCAAAATACAAACCACAAGGATGATTTATGTAATTTACTCTTTAAAAAAAGAAACAAAAGAAAAAAATAGTTTTATTATAGGAAATTTTTAAAATTTTATTATTATAAAAAATTTTAATTAAAAAAAATTGTGCTTATGTACTAAACGATTTTTAATACGTTTTTGGATTTTTTTTTATAAGTTTTATACATTTTAATCATTTTTATATGTTTTTATAGTTTTTCTAAGATTTTTGTACGTTTTTATACGATTTTTTTTCCTTTTTGGAAGTTTTTATACGTATTATACGTTTTCATCCGTTTTATACGTATTTATAAAACATGTATAAAAACAAATAGAAGCCATAAGAAAATGTATGAAAACAACGAATAAAACGGTTGAAAACGTATAATGACGTCCAAAAACGAAAAAAATAGTAGAAAGACATCCAAAAATCATATAAAAAGTATAAAACATACAAATACGTATAAAAACGGACGAAAACATATAAAAACGAATGAAAACGTATAAAAATGAACTAAAACGTATAAAGACGTCCTTTTTATATGCTATCATCCGTTTTTATAATAAAATTAAAACAAGATTTTTTTTAATTCATTATAAATTTTCTTTTAAAAAACTATTTTTACAAAAAAGAACAATTAAAAAAAAAAACATTATAATAAAATTAAAATTATTTTTTTAATTTTATTAGAATTTTTTTAAGAGTAAATTACATAAAGAGTAAATTATTTTTTTAACGAAAATACTAATCTCATACTCCATTATCATTAAAACTATTCATGTTGTAACCTACGAGTAAATTACATAAATCGTCCTTGTGGTTTGTATTTTGAGAGGGAAAACCCAAATTACTAGGTTAGCCCTTACGTTAGTTCATCAATGTCAAGTTAGGTCCTTTTCAACAATTGTTAGGAGTCGGGTCAAAATTTGGACATGATCCGTAAAAATCAAAAACCAGATGGACCAAGCCCGCTTAAAAAGCACAAGGACAAGATTCGTAAAAATCAGCAAACCACAAGGACTGTTGAGGCAACATTGTCATGATCTCCTAATGTTTTAATGATGACAAATAAACCTTTAAAACACATAAAATAACAAACGGTAGCCAAAACTCCCCGACTCCCATACCTGGTGCTGGCGCGTTGCCCGCGCGTTGACGCGTGGGCGACGCGCCAGGCTTCTGTATGGATCGGGACGAATTTTGAAAGTCAGCTTTCCCCTTACCCGAAAAATGTGGATCTTTCAATATAGGTATGAATATGCTTTGTGCTTAATTGAGAACACTTGAAACGAGTATTGGGATTAGAGAGATCCACATTTTGAAACACCCGTTTACGGGAAAACACTAACTCATGTTTTCTAACTCTTGCCTCTAGCCAAGGCTTTTCTAAACTTAGGGAGTTTATAGATTTCACGTAACATCACGTGAAAGCATCCGTATACTCATATCCCGTGCTTACATCTTCTCTAATCACGTAACGGGTTTACTCCCTTATTGGTCAAACTAAGTCAAAGGTCACTTTGCGTAAACGCATCCTTTCCTGCTTGGGTTATGCTTTACATCATGGCAAAGCATTTGGCTTATTTTTACCAAGGTGTTAGTTGAGTACGTCGAGTCGTGGAAAGTAACGAGTTATGAAACTATGGATTCTCAACGTTGTGTTACTTGGACTTATAAGTAACCTATGATTTTCTTAACTCATAATCTTAATTGTCTAAACCTTTTCTTCTTAATGACAATTAGATTATTTCTTAATCTCTTCTTAATCTTATTTTTACAAAAGTCAAATTACCAAACTTCCCACAATCCTTCCTAAAAATCCTTTCCCAACAACCTCTTACATATTCCCTTACACCTCTTACACACTCATACCTTTTTGACTCACACACTCTCCCACACAAGATTCCCCCCACTTTATGCATTTCCTATACACCCTTCTCATACACCAATACATACACTTCCCTATACACACATACACTCTTTTCTACACACAACTTTATAATCAAAATACACGCACTTCACTCACATACCTCTCATTCTTACATACAAGGCTCCCCATCATATCAACCCCAACAACTTTATATTCAAAATACACACACTACTCACAACCATCCCATTCTCTACACACACTAGGCTCCCCATCACATCCAACTCTTACATATTCGCCTACACACTCTTACACCTCCAACAACTTTATTTTCAAATTTACACACACTACTCACAACCATCTCATTCTCTACACACACTAGGCTCCCTATCACATCACACACTTACATATTCCCTTACACACATCTCTTCACACTTACACAATCCAACTCATACCCTACACACTCTTCATCTCAACCATTCATTCTCTTACAACACATGTCAACCATCCATTTCTCCTTCCTCCCCAAGAAATGGAATACTCTTTGGAATATGTTTCTCTAAACCCAACCATGGTTCACTTCTAACTAAACTATGGTTAGTTCCTAACTTACTCCATTCTCACCCAACAATGGTTAACTCTTAACCACACCAAGGATGGAACATTCCCTTGGATACACCCTTTAACCTATCCATGGTTCACCTTCTAACCTAACCATGGTTTATTCTCTTTACACTTCTTTCTAAACCTAACCATGGTTAGTTCTTAACCTAACCTCTCACACTCTTCCCTTTAGAGGAATATCCCATGGAATATTCTCTCTCTTTTCTATGCCATGTGAGGAATACCTATTCTACCCCTACCTAATTATCTCTTCTTTCTTTCTATATTTGATAATTGGTTTTCTAATAAACACTTCACAAAATATTTTCCGAATTGGCTATTTGAGTTGGTAAACCTTAGATTGATTAATGATAAGGTTTAGTGTGTGAAGTACAATTGGGGGTTTAGCAAGGGTAGGTATTTACAAGACCAACACCCAACATTTGGGAAATATTCACTTGGCCTGGCGCGACACCCGCGCATTGACGCATGGGCATCGCTGATGAGTGCTCAAACACTCATCATTTTTGGTCAAATGTTAACTGCAAAACATACAAAAACACTCAGTAATGCATCAAAATACTGAAAATATTTCAAAATTGTGTTTTATATGTTTTAGATGCAAAACGAGTAAAAACAAATGAAAAACGTACAAAGTTTGCAAAATTGGCAGTTTCAGTCCCCCAACTTTCGTAAAATAACAAAACTAGTCCCTCGTCATTCAAAATATGGAAAATTATCACCAAAGGTCATTTTGAAATCATAAATTGTCATATTTAGTCCTTTGGTGAAACATTGAAAAAGTTTTGAGAATTTACAGTTTGGTCCCTAGAGTTTCAGATTTTGGCAGATTTGGTCCCTGGGAAATATTTTTGGATTGAAAAGTCAACAAAAGTCTTTGAAAAATCAAAAGTTGACAAATATGGCCCTTGGGTAAAAGATTTGGAAAATTTACATGTTTGGTCCCTGAGTTTCATAATTTGGCAATTTTGGTCCCTGAAGTTATGGAAATTTACAAAAGTGGTCCCTGGGTTATTTAGTTTGGTAAAAACAATCATTGTAAGAACCTTTGGAAATATTACATTTGCAGCCCTCAACTTTCAGGTTATTACATATATGGTCCTTGTGATTTGTTACTTACCAAATGGACCCTTGATATTTGTAATTCCAAATCCAAAAACCTGATCCAAAATAAACCCACTACATATCCAAGTCCACCCAATACTCACCCCAAGCCCAATCATTCCCAAGCTCATTTCCAAACCCTTCCTCATTTTATTATAACCTGAGGTCAAACACCACAACCCATGGTCAAACTCAAACCCTTATCCCTCCACCTCATCTTCCCTCCTTCACGTGCCCTGCCACAACCTGTAAACACCCAACAATCCATCATCACCCCTACCCTCTGCAATCACCACCCTATTTCACCCTCTCCAAACATTTGTGTCCAAAACATCACTCCCTGCCAAAAAGATGACTGCCAAAAAGCTTAATACCCCATTTTCCCGCCCAAAAGCAATTGAAGGGTCAGGATCCAATTTGCTAATCCAACAATCCAAAAACAAGGTGGGGATGAGAGAGAAACTCACAAGGAGTCTATAAATTGAAGGAATGCAGCAGAATGGAGATTAGTAGTGTATTAGTTAGCTAATTAGTAGATTTTAGTGTAGTTTTATAGTCGATTTTATGTAAGAATAATTTATTAGTGTAATTTTAGCTTAACTTTTAATTTATTGTTTAAGATATCAGTGTTGTACTTTTGATTTCAAGTTAATATAAATTTTCAAGTTTGCCAAAAATAGAATCTAAAACTAAGTGCTTATTGTCTGTTTGGTTTTTACTGTGCTTATTCTCTATTTGAATCTGCTTATGTATGCATGTACTGCTTTTCATTCTTAGTTTATGGTTTCTAAGTCATTAGTTCAAGTTTTAGTAACTTCAGTACAATTAGTCCCCATACTGCTTATTATTGTTTTGCTTATTAAACTGCTTATTTTAAAGTGAAATGTACTGAGTAAGTAATCTTAGACTTAGTTAATGCTTTGTGTTCCATAGTTTGGGATTGAAACAGTCTTTTCGTTTACTTATGCAAAATCAGGTTCACTAAACTAGTGTTTGGTACAATAGGGTTTAGGAACTTTTACCACTTTTGGTCATACAATGAAGTTGATTCAGCCTTTCTTTAATCATTTTAGTAGTTTGCAAATCAATTTTACACTTTCATTTAGATTTTCAGCTTTTGTATTGTATTTCTTAGTCTCATGCTTTTCAACAACTTTAGACAGCCAAGGATTGATCACATAAGGATTCAAGTGTTTTTGTTATGTCTATTCACTTATCACAGTTCATTCATATGCTTCTTAGCTTCTGTGTTAAAAGTTTTTAAGTTGTAACTAGTTTCAACCATTGTTGCCCATTCACTCACCCACTTTCACATAACTGCTGCTAATGCCCCATTTTGATACCAATTCCAGTTGAATTAGAGTAGGATTTAGAGGTTTGATTTAGATTCTATTAGCAGTTCGTAGTATAGGTTCTATCTTTTTGAGCTTATTTTCCATTTTAGAGTTTATTTTCTTGCTTAAATCTAGGGCTGCAAAACCCCCCACATCTCCCCTGCTGCACCAGTTTGAGGCAGGTTCCAAATTCACTTTTCCATCCCTAATCTAGATAAGTTAGAGTTAGGATTATTGTACGACATTTGTGCGATTAGTTGATTTTAGTTCAAGTTGAAATTCCTTGGGATTTTGAGTTTTCAGTTAGGGTCTTAGTACTCTAGTGGATCTTTCAAGTTTGAACTCAGTTTGTTGGCTTGTCCTTGGGCTGCAAATCCTTATATGCAGGCCTGCTGTTCCAACAAATTTGTCCCAACCAGCAGCTTACTCAAGCTCGGATAAGCTCCACTTTAGCTGTAAGTTGGTGAGATGTTTTCATGCATTTCAAGTTTTTTTTTTATTGCAATTGCTTATGATTTGGTGGATTATCTCAGCTCTTGATAACCTGAATGAACCTCACCCAACTAGGCCTGCATTTTTAACCCCTCCACAGCCACTTGGTGGAATATTTTTACTTTGCTCAAAACTTAGTTTCTAGGTTTGGAAATTGATTTGTAGATTAGTTAGCAGCTTGCCTACATGCTCCCATTTTTATTTTATTTTTCATATTTTTTCTGCTTGGCTTATTAGAACTCTTAAGTACCCCCCCCCAACTAATTTGGTGGCTGCTTAACAGCTATCTGTCTCACCCATCCACTTAGGTAGCTTAAGACTTAGGGCTAAAGGAGCTTATCTCTACCTCACTTTGGCTTTTACAAATAGCCCTTAGTATGGAGTTTAGCTTCTTGAAGCTTTTATAGATTAAGCTTATGAATTAGTAGCTTATTCTTGGGCCTTGAGCAACCCTTTTGACTCTGCCCTGCATATGTCCCAGTGAATCAACTTCATAAGCTCATTGTGAGCTGATTAGTGGATCCCATGGTGAGCTTTTTGGTTTTCTGAGTTTCCCTTCTAGCTGGCTTGTTGGTTCTTGGGTCACTTTGGACCTATGAGCTTGTTTGGTGGGCCCCTCAGTGGCCTGTTTGACCAATTAGTCCCCTGCATCCTCAGTTTTGAAAAAAATTGAGTAGGGTGTGGAATGTTCATTAGTTGGTGTTAGGCCTAGGTGATTGTAGTTTTAGAAAGCCCCTTAGGTGTAGTGATCATCACAGCTTTTAGTTTAGGATTAGTTGTTTATATAGACTGCTTATTAGGGCTTTCTTTTGGCCTATTTGGACACTGCAGCTGCTACTTTTTTTTATGTTCTTAATGTACTTGCTTAATCTGCTTGTTGCTGTTACTCTTAGTTGTTGTTCCTGCTTAAATTCTTGTTGTTGAATCTTGTCGTTGATAGAAATTTGTAGGGATACTAGTAGCTTAACTGCTTATTTGGTTTGGCTTTTGTGAAACCAAGTTTGAAAGAAAGAAAAAAGAAAAGGGTCAAAACTTTGATCTTTTAAATCTGATTTTGGAACTGAGTTGGAACAACCTGTGTTAAGATCAAATCCATTTTTAAAAGAGGTGTTTGTATTGTGATTTTGTGTTCAGCAAAGAAAGATAAATAAAAGAGAAGTAAAAAATAAATTTTGTGCAAAAAAAAGTTAAGGCTGAGGGTCGAACCCCAGACCTCAACTCACACAGGAACACATCACAACTCACAAATACCAACTGCCCTAGGGTCTTTAATCATTCCTTTCTTTCTTTCCTTTTTATTTAAATACACTTTGTTCTATAAAGCTTATATAAGCTGTTTTGTTATTTTCCAGCTTATTTATAAGCTTTTGTCCACTTTTTTATTTTTCTTAGCTTAATGTTATTATAAAGTAATTTTAGAAAAAGTTTCGTAATTTTCATAATTAGTTTAATATTTTTAATAATTAATTTTAGTTTAATTAGTATTTAATTAATAATAAATTATTAAAAGTCAAAAAAATAAATTTCCTTTTTCTAAAATTTCCTTTTATAATTAGCTTCGTTAAAATGTAATTTTCATGTCCGTAGGGTTAGCGTAGCTCAAAATTCACTTTTTATTTTGCGCACTCGCGTTTTATTTAATTAACTTTCGCGTTTTTAATTTTAAGTTACGTTTTAGGGTTCCCTAACTTTCTATTATCATTCCCATAGACTTTTAAGTAGTTTTTGAGTTTTAATTTTCATTCCTTGTTCGAATTCATGTCTTAGTTGCGTTAATTTTACTTTTCGTACGTTATTTGCAACTCGCGTCTTATTTTTAGGTTACGTAGTTTGTAAAATAAAGAAAAACCAAAAACATAAATAAAGTGATAGCTTCTATTTAAGCCGTTTGGCTTATTTTTCTGCTTATCTTTAAGCAAATTCTGATTTTAAGTTTTTAGATTATGTTTAGGTTCACTAGGTTTCACGTTATTGTTAATATAGGTTGTTTAAATCGTTCTCATTCGTATTTCCTTAGTGTAATCATTTAACTCACTTAAACCCCTTTCCCGTCCAAATTCACCCGATCACAAACCCGTTTTGATTACCATCCACTCCTTGTCGGGACATAACGACCCGGGGAAACCACTATATTCCGCGGAGCATTGACTCTTTGGTTGTTTGACCTGGTTGACCATTATTTGGTCAATTTAAGTTGACTGTTTAGCATCAATCAATCACGCCGACCTCGGTAAATAATTCCCAAGTTTGGGTCTTGGCCTATAAATACCGCCTTGGCTCTTGTATTCCTCACCCCTTGCCATTATTTTTTCTCTCTACATTCTTTCTCTCTAATCCTCTAATTCTCTCTTGTGTTCTTACTTAAACATACAGAGGGCCTTCTTATCTTTACCCTTTCTATTACAATCGAGTCTCTAGGTTAGGTTAGGGCTTGGTTGAACAAATATTTATTCTATCATTCATTTGTTTGTAAGGGAAGTCTTGTGTCTTGGTGACCAAGCCTAGATCATTGGGGATCTAGTTGGGGTTTGATACTTCCGGGTGGAAGTTTTGGTTGTGGTCTAGGTGACCTAGTGTTAGTCGAATCACGAGTTTCTTTAGGGTGTTTTCCGAGGGCAGAATACCGTGGGAGTAACTCATTCTTTATGAGCATCGATATTGGTGAATATCGGTGGAGTGAATTGTAACGGTTTGTAGTCCACCGAAAGGATTATACTAGTGGAATAGTATCATGTCGTGGATTTGCAACTGGACATATGAATGGTATAAACCCCACATCCCAAACTAGTATATATCGTGGTGTCTCCTTACTTGCTTTATATACTTTGGTTGTGTTTGTAGTTATTGGATTATTGTACAACCACTTGGTGACTCTTACTGCTTAAAGTTTTTAAACATTCAAAAAGCCTAAGAAACTGTATTCACCCCCCCCCCCAAGAGGAATACTCAAGTTTTTGAGTGTTAAAACCTTCCCGAGAAGTCGTTTTAAGTCAAAAACTTCTTTTCCTAAAATCTAAAATCCTAACAAAGATTTTTGGGAAAAGTAGAGTATAGATCCATGGCTCAAGAGAACTATGTTAAGGGGTGTTCTATGCAAAGACCGCCTTTGCTAGAGACCGATGGGTTTTGCTTTTGGAAAACCCGATTATGTTAGGTCCAGAGATCTTGATTTGTGGGAAATCATCCAAAATTGCAACTTTGTGTTCAAGGTGGAAGACCCCGAAACAAAGTTGTTGGTGGAAAAGCCACACTCGGATCTAAAAGATGATGAGAGGAAAAAGCTTGGCAAGAATGATGAAGCCAAGATGTTGATCTATAATGCTCTACCTCGAAGGGAGTTCGAGAGAGTCCATGTTTGCAAGACCGCCAAGGAGATTTATCATTCTCTCATCATTACTCATCAAGGCAATTCACAAGTCAAGGATTGCAAGATTGACTTACTCATTCAACAATATGAGAAGTTTTCAATCTCCGATGAAGAAACCATTGACAATGGCTACACAAGGTTCAATGCTATTATCACAAGCCTCACAGCTCTAGATTCTAGCTTCTACAACAAGAACCATGTGAGAAAATTTCTTCGTGCTCTTCCGGTCAAGTGGCGGAATAAGGTGGCAGCCATTGAAGAAGCCAAGAACTTAGTGGAGCTTTCTCTAGACGAGCTCATCGGGAAACTTAAAGTTTATGAAATGATTCTCGAAAGTGACAAGGCTACGACCAAGGACAAGAAGGAAAAAGTAAAGTCTTTGGCCCTTAAAGCTAAAGTCACTAAAAGTCAAGCAAGTGAAGGTGGTGGTAGCATTGAAGGAAGTGATGAAGAAGAGATGAATGATGAAGAATTCAATCTCATGGCTAGAAGCTTTAGGAATTCTTTTAGAAGAGGTGGAAAATTTCAACGAGGGAATCGGTTTAGTAATCGTACTAATGATCCTAGAAACAAGGATGGATGCTTCAATTGCGGTGACAAAGACCACTTCGTTAGTAATTGCCCAAAGCTTCTGCATTACAAAGCATTTATTGGCGGTGTATGGAGTGACAATGAAGATGGGAATCAAGCAAACAAGGAAGCAACATGTCTTATGGCAATTGAATCTCATAAGGTACAACATAACTTCATTACTAGCAAAACATCTTTTGATATAAATGAATAGTAAGAGGAAAATGAGGAATTACTTAATAATTACGAAGAAGTATTTAGAAAATTAAATTAACTATTAAAGAAAAACGCTCTTTTCAAAAGGAACTTTCTAAAGCACTCCATAAAAACAATGAACTTGAAATTGAAATAAAGAGACTCACCACTCTCCATGAGAATGTTGAACCATGTAAAGATTGTGAGAATCTCACACTTAAGGTTGTCTCTTTGAGTGAAGAAATCTCGGAACTTCAACAAAAGTCATTAAATCTTACAAAATTCAAAAAGAGTATTAATGATTTGAATGAGATGATGAATCATCAAAAAGTGTCGCAAGATAAGGAAGGTCTTGGATTTACAAACAACAAGAAAACCACTTCCGAGAGTCTAGCTAAACCCCTTGATTTTGTGAAAACAAATGGAAATAAAATTCTCGAAACCTCCGAGGCTGACGCTTCAACGCGCCAGGACTCTGAGGAAAAGAGAAGCTCAAACTAAAAACTTTATTAAACCTATCACTCCTCAAGTTCCTCTTGTAAACACTAGACGTAATCAAAGACCCATTGTATGGAATGCAACCACAAAACCATATTACAACCCGGTTTCACACAATGGTCTTAATTATACCCCAATTCGAGTTGACGAAAGACCCCTCTTGCCTACTCCAAACATGAGACCTTCATACTCTTTGAATCAAAGAAATGTAAGACCCAACCTTCAAAATAAAACATATTTTCAAAACAACCCATGGTCTACCCTTTCAAAATACGGCATTGAACAATTATATTTATTGCTTCAAGACCCAAGAGTATTCAATATGGGATTTTTGTGTGCTAACCATGTAGGACCCAAGAAACAATGGGTACCAAAAGTTTGAGTTGCATTTCAAATTTTAGGTATGCTTCAAGGAGAATCCACTTACAAGATCTCAACCTAGTAAAGATGTTGATTGTAAGCATACCATAATTGAAATCATCTCTAAGGAAAAGAATACAAAACTAGGTAATGTATCTTGTATCTCCAAAACAAATCTTGCATCCATTATAGATAATTCCAATCTTTGGCATAGGAGATTAGGTCATGCTAACATGCGATTAATTCACAACATTGCTTCTAAGGAATTAGTTAGGAAACTACCTAAGGAGAAATTTGATAATCATTTTTGTGATGCATGTAAAGTAGGTAAACTAGTCCATGCAAGTTATAAGCTTATAAACATGATTTCAACATCAAGAGTTTTAGAACTTTTACACATGGATTTGTTTGGACCATCCGCTATTCAAAGCTATAGAGGAAACTTCTACACTTTGGTAATTGTGGATGACTATTCAAGATATACTTGGAAATTATTTTTAAAAGCTAAAAATGAAGCATTTAATAAATTTAAAGTCTTGGGGAAATTTTTTTAAAACCTACCTGGATGTTGATGCGTGGGGATTGCACCAGGCTTTACCTCTCGAGGGATCTCGAGAAGCTTACAACCCCCACCAGGCAGTGTACCTGATCGTTGCAGTATAGTATAGTGACAAGTACTGGGGGATTGATCGTTCAGCTAGGAATAGTGTCGCTAGGATTAGAAAACCTAAATACTAGTTCTAAGGATGAGGGATGATTATTTTTGTATTTTTATATTTTTTAGAAAGCAAGTAAATATCTCGGGTTTGAAGGATTTGGGCGGAATTAGTTGCTAGTCAACTAACCCAATACTAAAGATGCAATCAAAATAAAATACTAGAAATGAAAATAAAACTAAATTAAACTAAGGTTTTGAGCAATGAGTGGAGAAATTGTGTTTACTTAGATTTCACTACTCCCTAGATATCTTTTACACGTTAATTACTTGTTATAGTTGCGTGGATGACGGATTGTATTCCTTAATACCATTCATGGGGTGGCGCACTTAATTCCCCAATCCTATGAGTGCCTACTTCACTCCTATGTCGAGCCGGCTAAGAAGCTCCTAACATGGGATCATTAGAATTTACTCATGCATTAAATACAACCAATAAAACCTAGTGCACATCGGTTCGTGTTTCCTAAGACGTTCAAGCATGTTACCATTTGGAGATCTGCCAGTTTTCTTAAGCCTAACATCGAAATCATTCATCCAAAACAACCATAAACAAGTAATCAACACATAATCAACATCTAGGTTTCATTAGATCTAAGCAAACACAAGATAGATCTAGCCTAGCATGGTGGAATTAAGACAAGAACAAGATATAGACAACCAACACATAGACATATTGATTGAATTAGAAGAACACTTATCTCAATTACACATGTAAGGGTTCAAGGGCTGAAAACCCTTGAAAAACCTGTAAAATTCGTAATAGGTTCGGCCTTAGGGTTTCTCCAAAACTTCTCCTTTTTTATGAATGAAAATTAGAAAACTATATATAGGAAATTGAGGCTGACGGCGTCAAGACCAAATAGGTGACGCCGTCATCTCGCCGCCAAAATAATTCTCGGACTGCCTTGATCTACATCTGACGCCGTCATGTGTTTGCTTCATCCAGGCCGTCACGTGTTTTACTCTTGACGCTCTACTTGTGACGCCTTCATGTTTGCACTGGGCCGTCATGCAATTGACTCTTGACGCCGTCAGGATGGTACTCTTGACGCCGTCACCTACTGTTCCCAGCAAGGAAAATTAAAACTTTGGCGTTTTCTTCACTTTTATGCTCCAAAAACGTCCGAATTGCTTCCTTTTCCAGATTTCACTCCCAAAGTACCTAAAATCACAAAAGGAATGATTTAGGGCAATATTTGATCAAATAAATTCAATTCCGGGCTTAAATGACCCCCTAAAAGTGGTTCACTTTTTGCCTCATCAGATGTTCAATTGTCTCAATTCGAACGGATCATGGTAGAGAATTTGATAATGAAATACAATTTGGAGTCTTTTGTGATAAACATGGAATCTCTCATAACTTCTCGGCTCCTCGCACTCCTCAATCTAATGGGATAGTTGAAAGGAAGAACTGAACACTACAAGAGATGAGTCGTACAATGTTAAATGAACAATCCATACCACAAATATTTTGGTGTCATGCCGTAGATACTGCATCTTACATACTTAATAGAGTTTTGATTAGGAAGACCATCAATAAAACACCTTATGAGATTCTTAGAGGTAAAAGGCCATCCCTAGTGTACTTTAGAGTCTTTGGTTGTAAATGCTTAATCCCCAACTCCTTAGAACACTCCAACTTGTGTGATACTATAAATTATAATGGAATATTTTTAGGGTATTCACAAACATCAAAGGCCTACATTCTACTTAACAAGGAAACCCTAAAATTTGAAGAATCATGTAATGTAATTTTTGATGAAACTCCTCCAAAATCTAGGACATTACCTTTACTAGATGATGACATCATAGAAGAAGATGCTTGTCAAAATAAGATAGAATTACCAAATAATGATCTAGAGGAAGTATTAGCTAGAGTAGAAAGCATTAAGGAAGTTACAGATCATCCCATAGATCAAGTCATAGGAGAATTAGATGAAGGAACTCTTAGATCACATGCCCAAGACAAAAGTAATTACTTTGAATTTGTTTCAATAATAGAACCCAAGAATATTAAGGAGGCCATAAAATATGAAAGTTGGGTAATGGCAATGCAAGAGGAATTAGATCAATTCTTAAGAAATGATGTATGGATCTTAGTTCCATGTCCTAGTGGTTACACTATTATAGGAACCAAGTGGTCTGTAAAAATAAACTTGATGAAAATGGAGTAGTTTGTAGGAATAAAGCTAGGTTAGTAGCCCAAGGATATAATCAACAAGAAGGGATTGATTATGATGAAACTTATGCACCCGTTGCGCGATTAGAGTCCATAAGAATTTTACTTGCATATGCATGTAGTCATAATTTTAAACTTTTTCAAATGGATGTAAAAAGTGCATTTCTAAATGGAGTCATCGAAGAGGAAGTGTATGTTGCACAACCTCCCAGTTTTATAGATTTTCAAAAACCTAATCATGTTTATAAGCTCAAAAAGGCTTTGTATGGACTTAAACAAGCTCCTAAAGCCTGGTATGATAGGTTGCAATCTTTTCTCTTACTTAATCAATATAAAATGGGTATGGTGGATAACACTTTGTTCACCAAAATAAAAGGAAAGCGTCTTATTATTATTAAAATCTATGTGGATGATATCATTTTGGGTCAACATGCCAATCGCTTTGCGATGAATTTACAAAACTAATGCATAATGAATTTGAAATAAGTATGATGGGTGAACTCAGTTTCTTTCAAGGATTGCAAATCAAACAATTAAGTAATGGGATATTTTTCTATCAAGCTAAATATATCGGTGAAATGCTTAAGAAGTTTGGGTTGGAAAATTCTAAGGCTACAAAAACCCCTATCTCTAGAAAAAAAGTACTCACGCTAGACAAAGAAAACAAATCCATTGGTAATACTAAGTATAGGGGGATGATATGTAGTTTACTCTACCTAATGGCAAGTAGGTCGGATATAATGTTTAGTGTTTGTCTTTATGCTAGGTTTCAAGAAGACCCTAAGATTTCACACTTAGAGGACGTTAAGAGAATATTTAGGTACGTTAAGGGAACTCAACATCTAGGTCTTTGGTACCCAAAGGATACGGGGGTAAAAGTGTTGGTTTATGCCAACTCCGATCATGTGGGAGATATAGTTGATATGAAAAGCACTAGTGGAATATGAACTTTTGTAGGTGCATGTTTAACATCATGGTTCTCTAAGAAACAAACGTCTTTTGCCAATTCCATAACCGAATCTGATTATATTGCGGCCGGAAGGGCTTGTCAACAAGCATTATGGATGAAGCAAGCGTTTGTCGATTATAACGTCATGTTAAATGAAGTACCTATTCTATGTGACGACACGTGCTCTATCAATCTTGACTCAAATCCAATTTATTACCCTCAGACAAAGCATATTGAAATTAGACATCACTTTTTAAGAGACAACATTATGAAAAACCATATCACTATAGAGAAAATTCCTTGTATAGATAACACATCTGAGATCCTAGCAAAACCACTTGATAAAGATCAATTCAATTATTTGGGATTAGGACTAGGAATGAGATTTCTAGAAGATGAGGAGGATGTAAATGGTAAGAAAGAAGTGTTGAAGGAATCTTAAGTACAAATCTTTTCTTAAAATCCACCAAATCATACTTTTCACAAGTAATCATGCTAATTTGTGTCCTTTAGATCTATTACCCAAACAAAGCAATTTTAAACCATTGGACACATACCAATCATCTTCTCTATAAAAACTTCAAGAAGTCTTTCAAACCTAATACATCCTCCACTACACTTTGAAAAATACCTCTCACAAAAGGAAGTATGTCTCTTTCAGAAAGGTTCGTTAACGAAAATCAAGGAAATCAAAAACCGGAGAGCTCTAAGAGATTGAAAAGTTTATTCATGGATATGATGAAAAATGAAGGGGATAATAGGATTATGTTTGAGTATGAGCTAAGGACCTTTGCGAAAAGTGAAATGTGGGACTTAATTAAGGAACCATTAAGTCCAAGGTTATATGAACATGAGTACTCCATTTGTTGCGAAAACACCGCACACATGGTCAATGCTCTCAAAGACTTAAGGATTGAGTCTAGGGTGATGCTCTTATCCATCCATGAAGGACTCATGGAGTTGCTAGCCACTATCTCCAAGATGAATAGGAAGTTGGAAGATGATAAGGTGAAAGGGAAAGGGAAGATGGTGAAAAAAGAAGTCAACCTTGGCCTAAACCTAGGAAACTAGACATCATATTTGAAGGTTGTTATCAAGTACTAGTATAGTGCTTTTAGATAAAGTACTAGGATAGTTCTTGTCTAATAAAATGTGGAGCATATTTTGTTCACGTATGCTTGAAATGAAATACAATCCTTTGGAATCTATCTAACTTGTCAAGCATATACATACATACATTGTTGTAAACTAACCCATGTTGCAAGTATCCAAATGTTAACCTAACCCAGTTTGGACTTCCACATGTGAGCATTGTTTGGTTATTTCGTGTTGTTATATGTCTTATGTAGCTAGGCCACCACAAAGGAGAGACTTTGACCCATGGATCCCCGCCTTGAGACAAGGGGGAGCAACGATCTAGGGGGAGCTATGTACAAGCTACTTTCCCATTCGAATGGAAGTCCCGCCTTTTTGATTCGACAAAAGGGGGAGAAAGAAAGCAAGAGTGTGAAGACCTATTCATGTTAAAGAAGCAAAGGCTTCACCAAATTACAAGGCAAGGTCAAGACGCAAGCTACATCAAAGGTGCGCTTTGTCTTCGCTATGTTTTGTAATTTTATTTGCTTTCGGTTTTTATTTGTCATCATCAAAAAGGGGGAGGTTGTTGAGGCAACATTGTCAAGATCTCCTAATGTTTTAATGATGAAAAATAAACCTTATAAACACATAAAATAACAAACGGTAGCCAAAATTCCCCGACTCCCATACCTGGTGCTGGCGCGTTACCCGCGCGTTGACACGTGTGTAGGCGACACGCTAGGCTTCTGTATGGATCGGGACAAATTTTGAAAGTCGGCTTTCTCCTTACCCGACAAATGTAGTGTTGGGATATAAAGTTCAAGGTACTTCTGTATTTCAAAGTACTGCTGTGTCAAAGTGCTGCTTAAAGATCAAAGTCAAAGTACTGCTGCTTGAAGATCAAAGTCAAAGTACTGCTACATATTGAAGATCATTCAAAGTACTTCGAAGAGTATAAGGACTTAATTGCAATATTTATTAAAGGATTATTATGTAATATTGTATGAATATTCTAGAATTAGTTATGGATAATTACTTGTCGTTTAAGTAGATGATGTAAACCGACTTAAGGTTATCTATATAAGGAGCCTTATGATGGTATTAGGGATATAAGTTTTTTAGTCGAAGTTCTAAGAGCCTTAGAGCTTTACAAGTCAATAATAGTTAGGGATTGTTAGTGAATCTGTGTAATCAAGCAGGTTCAAGTTTGGTTTAATATAAAAGTTCTTCTTAAGCTTTGTGTTAGTAGATTCCGCATACTTTACAAGGTCAAAACAGTGTTTCAATATTAATAGTGTTGAGTTTAATCAATATTGTTAAACCCTTACAAGCTACAAAGTAGTTTGGTCAGAGTATATCGATCCAACAAGTGGTATCAGAGCTTGTGTTGGAAACTCTGATTAAGAAGATAATCTTTTAAACCGATTCTACTACAAACCCTTCAAGATGTCGACAGAGGCTGCACCTGCTCCATCCATCACTGCTGTTAGAATTCCTATTGTCAAGAAGGGAGAATATGACTTATGGGCCATGAAGATGAGGCAGTACATTGCCATCATAGACCATGCTTTATGGGATGTGATTGTCAATGGCAATATGGTACTTGAAGAACCAGTAGAGCTCCCAAGACAACCTAAACCACCAAAACCAACCATCCTAGCTGCTACAAAGAGAAATCAAGACAAAGCTCTCAACATATTACTGTCTGCTATTCCTGATGGACACCTATTGAAGTTTCATGATGCTCAGGATGCAAAACAACTATTGGCTGCAATTAAGAAAAAGTTTGGAGGTAGTGATGCTTCCAAGAAGATGCACAGGAACTTGTTGAAGCAACAATTTAAAACTTTCACTGTTGGTGAAAGAGAAGGTCTTGATTCTGCTTATGAAAGATTCCAAAATCTTCTGAGTATGCTAGAACTATATGGAGCTGAGGCATCAGTTGAAGATGCTAACTTGAAGTTCTTGAGAAGCTTTCCATCCGCATGGCATGTTGTTGCTACTATGATAAGAGGACAACCAGGTTTGGACACAATGGACTTTGATGATCTCTACAACAATCTGAAGGTATATGAGCATGAGATGAATGGTACTACAGGTTCAAGCACACATCAGAAACCCCAAAACATTGCTTTTGTATCTTCTGAAAACAGAAGCAGTACTTCCAATAAAGGTACTACTTTTCCTGTCCAAAGTACTGTGACTGAAACTCAACTTCCATGTACAACTTTGGTCACTACCACTTCATCACCATCAAACACCCCCACCTCAGATGATGTTTTATGTTCATTCTTTGCTCAACAAGCAAGTCTACCTATAACCTATCAAGAAGATGTCCTACAAATTGATGATGATGCTATGGAAGAGATTGATATCAGATGGCAAGTTGCCATGATCACTGCAAGGATCAAAAAGTTCATGAATAAGACAGGAAGAGGCATTAATTTCACAGCTAAGCAGGGAATAACATTTGATAAGTCCAAAATTGAGTGCTTCAATTGTCAAAGGACTGGTCACTTTGCTAGGGAATGCAAATTTGCAAAGTATCAAGGAAACAAGATGATTGAACAACCCAAGACTGAAAGAAAAGAGGTTCCTATTACTAAACCAAAACCAAAAGCTTTGGTTGCTCAAGAGAATCTATCAGAGATTGTTTGGTCCAATGAGTTTGATGATGAACCTGTAACCTACTCAATGGTTGCATTAGAAGATTGGAGCACAACTTTTGATGAAGAGCCTGGATATGTTGCTTTGGAGTCAAGAGATGGTCTAGGAAGCTTTGATTGGAGCATGGAGTTTGAAGAAGATCATGTTCAGCTTGCTATGGTAGCTACTTCACCAAGTTCATCCACTATCTCTGAGGTATGCTCTAAGTGCAATGATATGTATCAAAAGTTACTTAGTGAATATGTAGCTGAAAGAGATAAATTTCAAAGGGCTAGGTCTGAGATAGCTGGCTACCAATTGACTTTAGAGTCAATGGAAGCCAAAATAATAACTCATGAAAACAATGAAGTAGCATGGGCTGAAAGATATAAGCAACAAGAGTACCAAGTAAAATTGAGTAAATGGAAACTAGGATGTAAGGTGTCTGAACTAGAGAAAGTTACTGGTGAGAGGGATAAGTTGTTAGAAAAACTTGCTGTTTGGAATGAATTAGGTCTGTCACATGTTCAATTTGTTGAAAAACAAAGAATGGCAAACATTAAAACTGGCCTAGGTTATGATAATGATAGCATAGAAGGTATTCCATTTAAGAGTAAGGAACTAAATCTTACAGTAGATACCTCAACTAGTGATGAAGAATTCATAAGTTTGGATGAAAACACTTCTAGTGATAAGGAATACCCTAGTCCAACACCTCCTGAATATAAGAATGACAAGGGATACAATGCAGTTCCTAATCCCCCAGGTAGTTTTCAACCACCTAGGAAAGATGTCTCTTGTTATGGGGTAGATAACCTAGAGTTTAGGAAAAAGCTTAAAGGTCAATCAAATTCTGAGCCTTTAGGAGAGTCTGTTGAAGCACCTAGGGTTCCTGAGAAAAAGTTTTCAAAACAAGCAGTACCTTCAAACACTGCTGATCACTCTGCAATGCCTCCAAGAAAATATTTTAAAATACCGCTAATTTTAGAAAACCTTTTGGAAACGGATTTGGGAATATTGGTCCAAAGGTCTGTTATGTATGTTATAGTCCTCACCATTTGATTATGGACTGTGATTATCACTCAGAATACTTAACCAAATACCCAAAGACCAGATCTGCAAATCCAAGTCACAGGGAGAATAAGCCAAGAGATAACAAACCAGTTTGGAATTACACAAATAGGGTTAACCATAGTAATTTCTCAAAAGACTATAGGTACCCTCATCAGAAAAGACCATTCTCCAAACCCACAGTACCTTCTCAAAGTACTGACAGAAAGTCCCCTAACCAAGGTGCTGATAACAAATACTCAAGTGTAAGACCTAGGAGATTCAATTACTACAAACCTAGAAGGCCTTACAACACAAGAAAAGATGCTAGAACACAGAACCCAACTCTAAAAGTTACAACTAAATGGGTTAAGAAAGAAAGTACTGCTGGGGAAGAATCAGTACTTTCATAGGCTAAGGGTGAAAAAGGGAAAATTGATAAGAATGAACCAAAAGTTTTGGAAACAAAAACACTAATTCTTGATCATGTTTTTAAAGAAAGTGGTGATTACATACTCACAGAATTTGAGTATGTCACTCCACAAGGGGAACACAAGTCAGTAATGGCTTGGGTTCCTAAAAGAAACTAACCTTTTTCATGTGTATGCAGGGCAACCCAGAAGAGGAGCTTAAAGATCATCTTATTGTTGATAGTGGTTGCTCTGGGAGTATGACAGGAGAAAAGGAGCTCTTGTCAGATTTTAAAGTTTATTTTGGAGGAAAAGTTGCATTTGGGAATAATCCTGATGGAGGAAGAATCACTGGTAAAGGAACTATCAAGGCTGGAAACATTGATTTTGAGAATGTTAGATATGTGAAGGAGCTTAAATTCAATCTTTTGTCAATCTCTCAGATTTGTGATAAGAAGTATCCTGTGTTATTCTTTGACACAGAATGTCTTATACTTTCTCATGATTTTAAGTTAGAAGATAGAAACTTGGTGATGCTGAGAGCACCAAGAACTAATGATGTGTATAGCATAGACTTGAAGAACATCAATTCTGCTGAAAGAGCAACATGCTTGATTGCAAGAGCAACAATGGAAGAACCACATCAATGGCACAGAAGATTGGGGCATGTAAATTTCAAGAACATCAATAAGCTGGTCAAAGGAAATTTATTCAGAGGTTTACCTTCTAAAACATTCAAGAATGATCACTCATGTCTTGCTTGCAAAAAGGGTAAATAGCACAAGGCTTCCAGTAAGAAGATTAAAGAGAAAACCATTAGAGAGCCTTTGGAATTGCTGCATATGGATCTGTTTGGACCTGTTTTAGTTGTTAGTTTGAACAAGAAGAAGTACTGTTTGGTTGTGACAGATGACTGTAGCAGATTTAGTTGGGTCTTTTTCTTATGTTTCAATGATGAAACTTTTGATGCTATTCATGATCTTATAATAGCACTTGAAAATCAGTTAAGACTCAAGGTTATAGGCATTAGATGTGATAATGGGACTAAGTTCAAGAATCAGCTAATGGATGACTTTTGTGCCAAGAAAGGAATTAAAAGAGAATTCACTATTGCCAGAACTCCTCAGCAAAATGGAGTTGCAGAAAGAAAGAATAGAACTCTGATAGAAGCAGCAAGGACAATGCTTGCAGATTCCCAACTACCTGTTACATTCTGGGCTGAAGCTATAAGTGCTGCTTGTTATGTGTTGAACAGAGTATCAGTGACAAAACCTCAAATGAAGACACCTTATAAGCTACTCATGGGAAAGAAACCTAGCATCAAATTTATGAAACCTTTTGGATGTCCCTTGACTATTTTGAACACTGCTGATAATTTGGGCAAATTTGATGGGAAATCAGATGAAGGATACTTATTGGGATATTGTACCAATAGCAAAGGATTCAGAGTGTACAACAGGGCTACAAAGAAGGTTCAAGAATGTCTTCATATTGAATTTCTAGAAGAGCAAGAAAATCATAAAGGTAAAGGTCCTGATTGTATGTTTGATCTTGATTTAATGTCTTCATCCATGAACTATGTACCTGTTAGGGAAGAAAATCAAGTTGCTCTCACTGAAGAAGAAACACAGTACATTGTTCATGATGTTAATTTAAGATCTGAAGATAAGTCTAGTGATAAATTCAATGATGAGAAGAAAAGTACTTCTGAGCCTCAAAGTACTGTTGAACCTCAAAGTATTGTTGATCCTCAAAGTACTGCTCCACCAAAGACCACAGTATTTGATGAAGACCAAGCCATCCAAGATGAACTTAGTAGGATGCTTATTCAAGAAACAATGGCTAAGTCCTATGAAGTTGATCAAAGGAGAGCTTATGAAGCAGAAAAGAAGAAGGCTAAAGGCACTGACAATACTTTGCCCCAAAGTACTTCTGATCCATTTGAAAGTACTTTTCAACCTTTGGATACTTCAAATTGGATAAATACTGATTATTTGAATGATCCAAACATGCCTGCCTTAGAAGATACTGATGATGATCCAAACAAGCCTGCTTTAGAAGACACTGATGATGAATTGGATCAAGAAGGTATTTTCTCAGTATCTAATGAAGATTCTGAAATCACTAATTTGGAAGATAATCTTGAAGTCTCACCAACTCCTACTCTAAGAATTCACAAAGATCATCCTGTCAGCAAGATAATTGGACCCTCAGCTTCAGGAGTGCTCACAAGAACTAAAGCTAAGAATATGTCTCAACAACATACCTCTTTACTTAGCTTTATTTACAAGCAAAACAGGGTGAATCACAAGAATCGGAAATTATGTTTATTTGCTTGTAGTCTGTCTCAAGAAGAACCTAAGAATATAAAACAAGCATTAGCCAAGGAGAGTTGGGTTGAAGCTATGCAAGAAGAACTCTTACAATTTAAACTTCAAGAAGTATGGGTATTATGTGATTTACCTGATGGTAAGAGACTGATTGGAACAAAATGGGACTTCAGGGTAAAAAGATATGAAAGAGGGAATGTTATTAAGAATAAAGCAAGGTTAGTGGCTCAAGGATATAGATAGGAAGAAGGAGTAGACTATGATGAAGTCTTTGCTCCTGTGGCAAGGATTGAAGCCATAAGGCTATTTTTGGCTTTTGCATCTTATATGGGATTTCCTGTATACCAAATGGATGTTAAAAGTGCTTTTCTATATGGCACTATCACAGAAGAAGTTTATGTCAAACAGTCTCCTGGTTTTGAAGATCCTGCACACCCAAACAAAGTCTACAAGGTTATCAAGGCTCTGTATGGCCTTCATGAAGCTCCAAGAGCATGGTATGAAAGACTCTCAAATGTTCTATTACAGCATTGTTATAGGAGAGGAGCTATTGACAAGACCTTGTTCATCAAAAGAGATAAGAAGGATATCATGCTTGTCCAAGTTTATGTAGATGATATTATTTTTGGTGCTACTAAGCAATCTATGGTGAAGTAATTTGAAGATCTTATGCAAAAAGAATTTCAGATGAGTTCAATGGGAGAATTAACATTCTTCTTGGGACTTCAAGTGCAACAATCAAGCAGTGGAATCTTTGTTAGTCAAGATAAGTATGTTGCAGACATTCTTAAGAGATTCAATTTCACAACTGTCAAGCCAACTTCTACACCTGTTGATACAAATAAGCCTTTGGGAAAAGATGAAGAAGGAGAAGAAGTTGATGTCAAATTATACAAGTCTATGATTGGATGTCTCATGTATTTAACTGCATCTAGGCCTGACATTACTTTTGCTGTATGTTTATGTGCAAGACATCAAGTTCACCCCAAGGTATCACACTTGAATGCTGTCAAAAGGATTTTTAGGTACCTTAGGCAACAACCTAAGCTAGGATTATGGTATCCTAGGGAGTCCCCTTTTCATCTACAAGCCTTTTCAGATAGTGATTATACTGGAGATAACTATGACAGAAGATCTACAACTGGAGGGTGTCAGTACCTTGGAGGTAGATTAGTCTCATGGCAATGCAAAAAGCAAACAATTGTAGCAACATCTTCTACAGAAGCAAAGTATGTAGCTGCTGCAAGTTGTTGTGCACAAGTACTTTGGTTGCAAAATCAGCTTTTGGATTATGGATTCAACTTCAAGAATACTCCTATCAACATTGATAATGAGAGTACTATTTGTATTGTGAAGAATCCAGTCTCTCACTCCAAAACAAAGCACATTCAGATTAGACATCATTTTATCAGAGATTGCTATGAGCATAGGCTTATCAATGTGGTTAAAGTCCATACAGATGATAATGTAGCAGATTTACTGACAAAGGGCTTTGATGTTTCAAGATTTACTTTTTTATTTGTGAGTATTGGTATGATTAACAATTAAGCTACTTTTGAGGGGAGGCATTAGTAGTTAGTCATTATTTGAGGGAAGGCTACATATATCATTCAAAGGATAAAGATTTTTATTCATAATTCAGAAAGTTACATTCATTCTTGCAAAAGAAACAGTCAACCATGACATAGACAGAGATGAACCACAGACATTCACAAGACACACAGATAACTACCACAACACAACCTACTTATCCTACCCAACACACCTACTCCATTGGCCTTTTTCCTTTGCCCTCATAACTCTTCTTTCCCTTTTGAGCGATCTTTCTTTTGTCATCAAAAGAAGCGTGCTTCCTTGGGCAAGCCAGGCCAAGAACTTGCTTGGGAGGTCTCTCTTTTCTTGGAGCAGGCCACTTCATATTCTTTATTGCTGATTCCAGGGCTTGGATCAAAGCATGTGGAAGTTCATTAGCAAGAGATGAACCAGGAGCAGGGACAGACTTTTTCTTCTTGGGCTTTGGATTCGTAGTACTTGCTGCATCAGTAATGGTAGAGTTTGTTACACTCATTGATGAGGATGATACATTAGGAGGAAAGTACCCACTCCATCCTAGATCCTCAAAGTCAGAGTCAGAATAGTAGCTGATCTCTGAGTCTGTGGAACCATCTGAGTCAGATGATATGTATATCAATGGGAAGTGACTCATGTTTATAACTAGGGTTTTTGTGGTATATTGCAAATATGGATGAATGAAGTATGTTGGTGGAAAAGTTACTTTTATATGCAAGGAAAGGTATAAGGGTAATAAATGAAGTTCATTGAATTCTACTTGCCTTGGTAGCTTTGGGAATTAATTTGGGAAGGTATTAATTACCTCGGGTTGACTTTCAAAGATATTTTGGTCAAACAGTCAACTATAAAGATATTTTGCATGGAAAGTACTTTGGCAACGTACTGCTTTGGTTTACAACTGAAAGTACTGCTCCACATTCTATGGAACGTACTGCTTGGTGATATGAAGGTTACGCTGACGTGTCAGAATACTGTTCCAACGGTCAAATTTGCGGGTAACAAACTTTCGAAAGATATGGGGAAGATCACTTCCAAAAATAACGGTAAAATAATTAATTAACCGTGATTTTTTGTATAATATCCCTTTATAACTCATATCTTTTTCTTATTTACTCACCCGTATTCATTCGCCATTCTCATTCATCAAACCCACCAACATCATCAACGATTACCACTCTTCTCTCAAATTCTTATCACAATTGCACACCGACCAACCAACAACAAACACAACATGATTACCAACCTTGAGAAAATGCAGAGAAACATTAACTGGAACCACCATCAGTTACTCACTCTTAGTGAACCCAGAGATTATTGGTCCTTGGATACAGGCGTTTTGGGCCACGGCAAGGGCCGAGATTGAAGATGGAGAGGATGTTATTCATGCTACAGTTGCTGGGAGAGCTACTCGTGTTACTGAAGCAGCAATCAGGGAGGTTCTGTTGTTTGAAGATGAAGGAGGCTCTGTTTTGTTTGCTAAACAAGATATTTGGAATGCACTGAGAGACATTGGGTATAAAGGACCTTTGGATAAGCTTACTTTTCAAAAAGCAATGGTAAGTCCTCATTGGAAGTATCTTATTCATGTTTTACTTCATTGCTTAAGTCCAAAGAGTACTGCTTGGGATCAATTTGGACATGCTATAGCTTCTGCATTAGTTAGCCTCATTACCAATCAATCCTTCAACTTTTCTTACATGATCCTTGATGGTATGATCACACATATTAAGGCTGGATCATCTTTTCTGATGTATCCTAGATTCATTCAGCTTATCTTAGAGAATCCACTAGATGGGATCCAAAAACCTCAGGATTATGTACCTACTATTAGAATGCCACCTAAGGTGTTTACCTTTATGTTTCACAAGGGAGTTAATTTTTCTGGTAACAATACACCTCTCAATGCTTACATGTTAGACGTAGCAACGGCTGTTAGGGATGATGTTGACCATAGTGGTTCTGCTAATTCTGATAATGCTGATCAACCTGATCCTTCTGCGCATTCTGCATCAGTCCGTACACCTACACTACCTATTGTTTCACCTCAGCATGATGACTTAAGTGCAAGAACTCCCTCAGTGTCAGCTTTTTTGGAAAAACCTATTTTTGCTGAAGGTACTTCTCCACAAAGTACTTCTTCACGAGGTACTGCTTCAGAGCATACTCCAGTACCTTCTCCCAATGATTATACTCCCACAGGTGGGATTCAAACACCTGGAGGAGATAAGGGAGTTGGAGGTCCTTTGAATAATTATGCTTTGACTAGAGAGTTGGAGAGGATGAAGAAAGCTATGGATGCTCAGACTGCAGAAATCAAGAGTTTAAGAAAGAAGTTCAGAAGGTTAAAGAAGTTTGTCTGGCCTCTTGTACAAAATTTTAGGCTTTATGTGAAGGAAAAGAAACAATCTCAGAAGCAAAAGTCTAAATCATCCAAGAAAACTTCTAAATCCAAGAAGAAGCATAAGAAGTCATCATCTATCAAACTGGGAAGGAATCAAGATGAAAATTTAGATAGAGATGATGCTGAGATTCAATATTCAGAAGATGCTCACCTTTGGCACTATCCAGAAGATCCAAAGACTTTTGTGCCAAAGAAAAAGGTTGAAGAAGATATGAATATTGCACAAGAAGAAGTTGTTGAGCAAGATGCTGAAGCACAAAATATTCAAAGCACTCAACATCAAAGTACTAATGTTCAAATTACTATTGATGAAAGTACTGGTCTGCAAGGTACTGTTGCTATGAATATTGATGAAGTTGGAACTTCTACAGCTGGACCTTCTACAAAGAATTTTGAAGATGAAGCTGGTCCTTCCAATCTTATACAGAAAGAAGAAGTTAAGGTGCATACAGCAAGTGATGATGAAACTATAGCTCAGATTATGATTAATTTGAATAGACCTTCAGGAGGTATACATATTTCTGAGCCTGAACAACAAGTTTCAGATTCTTCTTCTGAAACTGAAGAGTTAGATCCTAAAGACAAAGGGAAAGGGATCATGAAGCAGAAAAATATTAAGAAGAAAAAGAAGAAATTTACTCTTGTACAGTTTAGAGAAATAAAGATAGCAGAGGATGCAGAGATTGCTAGAAAGCATAAGAATATTAAGAAGAAAAAGAAGAAATTTCCCGCTTGGGTTATGCTTTACATCATGGCAAAGAACTTGGCATATTTGTACCAAGGTGTTAGTTGAGTACGTCGAGTCATGGAAAATAACGAGTTATGAAACTATGGATTCTCGACGTTGTATTACTGGGACTTATAAGTAACCTATGATTTTCTCAACTCATAATCATAATTGTCTAAACCTTTTCTTCTTAATGACAATTAGATTATTTCTTAATCTTATTTTTACAAAAGTCAATTTACCAAACTTCCCACAATCCTTCCCAAAAATCCTTTCCCAACAACCTCTTACATATTCCCTTACACCTCTTACACACTCATACCTTTTTGACTCACACACTCTCTCACACAAGATTTCCCTCACTTTATACATTTCCTATACACCCTTCTCATACACCAATACATACACTTCCCTATACACACATACACTATTTTCTACACACACCTTTATAATCAAAATACACGCACTTCACTCACATACCTCTCTTCACACACACAAGGCTCCCCATCATATCAACCTTACACATTCCTTACACATACAACTCATTCTTACACACATAATATCCAATCCAACTCATTCCCTCACAACCCCAACAACTTTATATTCAAAATACACACACTACTCACAACCATCCCATTCTCTACACACACTAGGCTCCCCATCACATCCAACTCTTACATATTCTCTTACACACTCTTACACCTCCAACAACTTTATTTTCAAATTTACACACACTACTCACAACCATCTCATTCTCTATACACACTAGGCTCCCCATTACATCCCACACTTACATATTCCCTTACACACATCTCTTCATACTTACACAATCCAACTCATACCCTACACACTCTTCATCTCAACCATTCATTCTCTTACAACACATCTCAACCATCCATTTCTCCTTCCTCCCCAAGAAATGGAATATTCTTTGGAATATGCTTCTCTATACCTAACCATGGTTCACTTCTAACCAAACTATTGTTAGTTCCCAACTTACTCCATTCTCACCCAGCTATGGTTAACTCTTAACCACACCAAGGATGGAACATTCTCTTGGATACACCTTTAACCTAACCATGGTTCACCTTCTAACCTAACCATGGTTTATTCTCTTTTACTTCTTTCTAAACCTAACCATGGTTACTTCTTAACCTAACCTCTCACACTCTTCCCTTTAGAGGAATATCCCATGGCATATTCTTTCTCTATTTTCTATGCCATGTAAGGAATACCTGACTCCTCCCAAACTAACCAGTCAACCGTGTGCAGTTGATAGGCCCACCTAGGAGAAAGTGCAAGTTATTATTGTCCGTGGAAATATAGGGAAATCCCCGGGTCGTTAAGTCCCAACGAGATTGAAATTGTATTTTGAACGTTTAAGGGAATGAGTGGTACTGAGGACAGTAACCAAAATGATTGGGAAATGATTATACTACTGATTACTTGGTATTTGGATAATATGAAATGATATAAACAATAACAGAGATACACACAAAAAGACAAATTAGAAAATCAGATAACAGAGAAAAGTGGGTTTTAACAAATTACAAACTACAGGGTGTATAATTGAAACTTTTTAAAACTTAAAATTAAAAGAAAATTGAAAATGAAAATGAAATTATGAAAATGATTATTTTACTATTTAAATATTATTTAATTAATAAAACTAATTAAAATATAATTTAAAACTTAATTAAAATTATCTAAAAATAACAAGGATTACAAATTAAACTAAAAATTAACAAAAATATTTTCTAAACCTTAAAAAGAACTTGAAGAAAGTATAAAAAATGAAAATAAATACTTTTGTCTTTTTATGAGTTTTCTATTAATTAAAAACTATTTATCTTAATTAAACTAATTAAACTATTTTAAATTACTATTAATACTAAATTAACTTAGAAAATTATGATAAAATTTATCAAACTATTTAACCATCACAGGAATCTTAAAAAATTATAAAAACTTCTAAAAAATAAATTTTAGGCTATCTCACTAATTAATTACCTATTGATTATTTTAAATCTAATTTAATTAAATTAAATAAGAAAATTGGAAAATGGACAGTGGAAATTATGAAACTATTTTCTAAAAGTCTTGACTGCTTTATAAAACTTAGGAAAAATATAAAATTCTACATTTGTTAATTAAAATTAAAGAAAACTATTTAATTACTAATATTACCTATTTAATTATTTAAACTATTTTTAATTATAATAAATAGTAAACTGCTTAGGAAAAATCTAAGAAAATTATTTTAACTACTTAAAGGTAATAAGAAATTAAGAAAATTATAAAGATGGAAAAGTGCTTATTATTAAGCTGAAAGGAAAATTAAATAGATAAATTCTATTAAATAGAAGCTATCACTATAATTAGGTTTGGCTTTTTCTGGTTTTTCTTTTATAAAACTAATAAAATACTTAAATAATGAAATTTTTACAAAGACAACTAATTTAGAAACCAAGAATAAGCACTGTGAGTGCTTATTTGCTTATACAGTTGACTAAGTTTGACCACACAAAGAAATAAGCTCAAATGAGTTATGTGGGGCCCACACTGGTTAAATCTGATACACACAAGTTACTTGGACTTGTTTGAGCAAGTTTTAGTCAAATAAGCTATAAGATTAAGCTACAAGACCACAATAAGCAATTCCAAACTTAGTTTCTGAGACAAAAATGGGACAAAGTTATGAGGTTGATTTAGGTGGGGTCCACTGATGTACAGGTCAAACAAATGGTCAACTCTTGAACTCTGGTAGGAGGGGGGTTGGGAAAAACCAATTAGGGAGTGTGGACCCACTGGGGTAGCCACAAACAACCACCAAAGTGGTGGTGGTGATATGGTATGCTGTGTAGCAGGGCAAAGCCCTTTCCCTGCAGGTGTGTTCAAGGGGCAAAAAGGTCCTCAAAGAAAATTCACAAAATTGTAACAACGATGGAAATCTTAAGTTCTACTGATAAATATTACTCCCAACAAGTTTCAAAGCTTAAGATTGAACACAAAATTCTAGATAAATCATGCCATTTTGAGGATTTCTGAGGTAATATGAATTTGACTTTTTAAGATTATGATCTAAATTGACTTTAATGAGATTACAGCTGATCCTACTTATCAAATATGATGTAATAAGCCTAAATGAAACTAAATTAAGCAAGTACAAACACTTATGAGCTGATTTGCAAGTTTATGGATCCAAAATATCACCACAGTTAACTGTGGTGATGAATTGTTTGTGATTTTTGACTTTTATCAAATGGGACTTGAATATTTTTGTTGTTCTGAGATAATATTACCCTAGATGACTTGTATGAACCAAAAACAACAACAATAAAGCACTGGATCTCCTAGGATTATCTTGATCCAAACACACCTTATACCTAGACTGTTTTATGATTTAGGAAGCAAATGATTACAAGGGCTCTTATAACTGATCCACAATGACTTTTTATGTTATATTAAGTAAAAATAAGCACTTAGAAACAGGTTACAACCACAAATAATCAAGAATACTAATTATGCTTTGTTGACTGTTTTACTAAGATTTTTAAGCAACTAATGAATTTATCAAACAAGCTACTAATTTTATGTTGTCTTATCACTACTTAGGACTAAATAAGCACAAAAAACTGAATAAGCAAAAGAATAAGCACAACTACAGTAAAAAGACAGATATGAGATTTTGATGACTTACAACATGCTTTCCTGCTTAAAACTAATGAACCAAGGACTTCCACTCAATCCTATAGAATCTCCACAGATTCACTAACCCAAGGCCTTCCAGAATCAACCCTGCTCCATTGCATATCACCAAGAATTTGATACTTTGACTTTTGTTGACTGTTTTTATGTTTATGAGTTATTTATATCTAAATCTTGTTTTAAGGTTTCTAAAAGCTTTAATGAGCTTCCAAGGAGATTATGTGAGCTTAAGAGTCTTTATAATCTAACAATAACAAGAACACAGCTTATTAAGAAATTTGAAATGAAATTGAAAGTTGCATAATCTGAGATAACAAAACAAACTTGATTCTTATTAACTGAAAAGCTTACTAGTACACTGAGAATGATAACTTGAAACTTTTAAAGCTTAAATTACACTGGAACTTTTAAAAGAAACTAATTCGACATACAATTATTAAAACTAAACTAGATATGCTACCACATTGCTTCTCTTGATCTTTATAGGTGAGAATGAGCATCCAGGTGTCCTCAAAGACTTTTCCCACTTCATCTGAGCCTTTGATTTTGTCCAATTAATCTCCACCATTTAAACTAATTTTGGCGCCAAAAAGTCACATAGGTTGCTTGTCGCTGTTTCAGTTCAATTAAAGAACTTTGGAAGATTGTGGAGGTGTAAGGGACAGGTAAGAGTGGTTTGGAGACCAAGTTGGTGTTGTGGGTTGAAAAACAGAGGTGTAGTATGGATTGGAGGGAAAAAGGTGTGGAGATGCATTAATTGGAGTGTGGGCTGAATGACAAGGGGGAATGAGGTGTATGGCCAGCTGGGGATGTGAGGTAGTGGTGAAGAGGTGGCAATACTACCTGGTATTGGAGAAGGAGGCTGGGGGTGAGGTGAGTGAGCAGTGGTGGTGGTATTGGGGAAGAAGGGTCAACGGGGTCAAACCCCCGTTTTATTTATAAAGGTGTGGACTGGGCTTGGTTTGGGCTTAGGAAAAAGAAAGGGGTGGGCTGAGTATTGTTTTTTGGACTAGGCTTAGTTTTGGTTTATAAATACAAAGGGTCCGGTTGGTTTATAGTAGTAAACAAGGACCAATTTTGTAATTTTGGCAAAATAGAGGGGCTGGTTTAGCAACTTTCCCAAAGTATTTATAAGGACAATTTTTGTCATTTATGAATAACCCAAGGACCAAAGATATAATTTTTCTATTTTCAAAACCCAGGGACCTTTTCTGCCAATTTCTCAAAATCCAGGGACCAAACTTGTAATTTTTTGAAATTTGAAGGGTTGATGTTGTAATTTCTCAAAAGTTATCATATGGAGCAATTTTGTCATTTAAGAATAGTACAAGGTTTATTTTTCATATTTTTCCATTTACAAAACCTTAAGGACTATTTTTGACATTTTTCAAACTTTAGGGACTAAAGTTGTCATTTTGCAATTTTTTAACTTTAAAGGACTATACTTGACAACTTATGAATCCCTAAGGACCTTTGATGATATTTTTCATGTTTTGATTTACCAGGGACTAGTTTTGCCAATTTTTCAAAGTTCAGGGACTGAAACTGTAAATTATGTGAAATGTATTGTTTTTCATCAGTTTTCAATCCTTTTGCATAAAAACACAATCCAGGGATATTTTATGTATTTTAAGGCATTCCTGTGTGTTTTCATATGTTTTTGCATTTTAAATGTAACAGAAATGATGAGTATTTACACACTCATCAATACCCATTCTACCCCTACCCAATTATCTCTTCTTTCTTTCTATCTTTGATAATTGGTTTTCTAGTAAATACTTCACAAAACATTTTCCAAATTGGCTATTTGAGTTGGTAAACCTTAGATTGATTAATGATAAGGTTTAGTGTGTGAAGTACAATTGGGGGTTTAGCAAGGGTAGGTATTTACAAGACCAACACCCAACATTTAGGAAATATTCACTGGGCCTGGTGCGACACCCGCGCGTTGACGCGTGGGCATCGCACCGGCCTCGGTAAATAATTCCCAAGTTTGGGTCTTGGCCTATAAATACCCCCTTGGCTCTTGTATTCCTCACCCCTTGCCATTATTCTTTCTCTCTACATTCTTTCTCTCTAATCCTCTAATTCTCTCTTGTGTTCTTAGTTAAACACACTAACATTCTTTGAAAGAACACATCTCATTGCAATGGAAGAATTACAAGAACCTAATCCACTCTTGTGATTGTGTCGAGGGTCTTCTTATCTTTACCCTTTCTATTACAATCGAGTCTCTAGGTTAGGTTAGGGCTTGGTTGAACAAATATTTATTCTATCATTCATTTGTTTGTAAGGGAAGTCTTGTGTCTGGGTGACCAAACCTAGATTATTGGGGATCTAGTTGGGGTTTGATACTTCCGAGTGGAAGTTTTGGTTGTGGTCTAGATGACCTAGTGTAAGTCGAATCACGAGACTCTTTAGGGTGGTTTCCAAGGGTAGAATACCGTGGGAGCAACTCCTTCTTTGTGAGCATCGATATTGGTGAATATCGGTGGAGTGAATTGTAACGGTTTGTAGTCCACCGAAAGGATTATACTAGTGGAATAGTATCGTGTCGTGGATTTGCAACTGGACGTACGGATGGTATAAACCCCCCATCCTGAACCAGTATATATCGTGGTGTCTATTTACTTGCTTTATATACTTTGGTTATGTTTATGGTTATTGGATTATTGTACAACCACTTGGTGACTCTTACGGCTTAAGTTTTTAAACATTCAAAAAGCCTAAGAAACCGTATCCACCCCTCCCCCCCCCCCCCCCCTCTACGGTTCTACAAGGACGATTTATGTAATTAACTCTTCATTTTTTTCAAATAAGTTCAAATCTTTGTATATTAGCTTGGAACCAAAGTCGGCATAATTAGGGTTTGTAAAATCGGTATATTCGAATTCCATGTTCTTTCCTAATCTCGGTAATTCGAATAACACAAACTTTTCAAATCGATTAAAGTTGCAATTTTTTATGTTTTACACTCAAATTTTTTTGCATAAACCTTCACTAATCAACTTAAACGTGAAGAAGTGAGATTTTTGGACCTTTTTTTTTAAGAACACTAAAAATGCAAAAATGACTAAAAAAGCCTTTTAAAAACTACGTTTTCTGTAAAGATTTTTGCATAAATCTTTTATAAAACACAAAACCAATCACAAAAGGGTCTCCTTTCATAATTGTTCCATAAAAAGTGCAAATTTGAAGCAAAAAATTTCAAAGTTTTAGCTAATAGGTACGAACTCGAAATAAATGACCAAAAACTTGTAATAAGTTGACGTTTTATAGAACTTTTAGCACAACTCGAATCTAGAACACAAACACAAAAAAAAGGTCTTTTTTTGTGATATAATCCATGAAATGAATGACTTTTGAATAAAAAAAGTCACGGCTTGATATGGTACCACACGAACTCGGTAAATTTTGAAAGTTTTGATTTGATTTTCGAAAACAAAGCACCCCCTAAATCATCATATGGTTCTTGATACCATTTGTAGATCTCTACAATATATCATTTCACACATAAAAATTTTTAAGGAATGATTTTTAAAGAGAGAGGGGAAGAAATAAAGAGATAAAGTAGTTGAGAGAATTCGAGTGAGAGGAAAAGTTGAATGAGAATAATCCACACACACATCCTAGTGTGGACGTGTATATGTAGGTATACAAATAGGAAGTGGTTTGCACACTCAATTTATTGATTGGGACACTCACAGTACAAGAGGTCCACTATTAAAGATTTTATGGGCATTGATGGCTTGGTGTGGCCTACTGATTGGGGCGTGAAGTACACGTCTCTTGGTTCGATTATTGTCCTAACTCTTGTTCTTAATATCGCTTATTCTTTAATTAGTAAGGCCAATGATGGGGTTGTTAAAACATTTTTGGTTGCTACGGTCTGGGAAAGTTTTAGGCCGTGTGGTAATCAAGTGGAGTGGTTTTAATTAGTCTAGTTCTCTCATTGTATTCCGTGCCATGCGTTATACTTATTGTTGGTTATAAAACGGTAGTTGAAGACTCAGGACATGTTGAGACAATGGGATGTTAGTAATGATACTAACTTAAACCTGTTTCAATGTCCTTTGTGTGAGTTACAATCAGACTCACACGATCACCTATTCTTTGATTGTACATTTTCTTTTCAGGTTTGAGATTCATTGAAGACATTCGCTAGCCTATCTATGATTCCATCCTCATTAGATGAGATCGTGAATTTTCTCATTCCTAATTCAAGGTCTAGGTCAGCTAGAAGTGTTGTTTCTAAGCTTGTGTTGGTTTTTGCTACTTATTTCATCTGGCAAGAAAGGAACAATAGGATATTCAAAAAGCAAAAGAGACCTGAAGCTCAAGTCTACCATTCGTATCAAGCTTCTTACGTGTAAATTTAAGAAGACGAAGAATGTTGAAGCTCTTTTGCATATTTGGAAGTTACCTCGGTCTCTTATTTGGTCTATCCAATGACGAATTACCTATTTGAAGATTGGCTGAATAATTGGGTGTCGGATACTGGTTCGATTTCTATGGATGTTTTGGTTGGCGTGTCTCATTGTTCGACAGAGTTCCGATTGAGGGTTGTACTCTTTTTTCCTTCACCAAGTTTTTTTCCTCCGGGTTTTTCTTGGGAAGGTTTTTTAAAGAGGCAGCCTCAATTGGTGCATTATACTCCGAAGAGGCGACGTATGGATTGTTGTGGTGACTCATGCTTTTTGAAGTGGGACACGACACAATAAATGACACGAACTGTTAGCCTCACTCTTTTATAAAGATAACGTCACACAAGTGAATTGGACTACATTAGTAACTACAAGGACTACTTATGTAGAATAGGCAAACATGTAGGGTAATGAGCCTATAAATACCCCTCATGACTCTCCATGAGGGGTGTGGGAAAGTGTGTGTATTGTTTCATTTATTCTCTTTTAATATAAATCCTTTACTCCACCTTTCTCTCTCTACTTTCTCTCTTTAGAACCATGATTTATTTCCATCAACCGCGACCTCCCGAACGTGTTTCTTGGTCATAACAAGTGGTATCAGAACTAACCGGGGGCGAATCGTGGTATTTTTGGGTGAAAAATCGTGTTTTTAGTGTTTTTTCTCGGAAAAATTATGTTTTTTAGCGAGTTTGAAAAATTATTACCGAGTTTGAAAATTTTTTTCCGAGTTTGGAAATTTTTTTTACCGAGTTTGAAAATTTCTTACCGAGTTAGAAAACAATTTTACCGAGTTTGAAAACATTTTTACCGAGTTAGAAATCAAAGTTTGTGAGTTAGGATTTTGAGTTTCAAAGGTTACCGAGTTTGGTCAGATTTTACCGAGTTAGGTTATCTTACCGAGTTAGGTGATCTTACCGAGTTAGGTAATCTTACCGAGTTAGGTGATCTTACCGAGTTAGGTGGTGTTACCGAGTTAGGTGGTATTACTGAGTTAGGTGATCTTACCGAGTTAGGTGATCTTACCGAGTTTGGTGGTATTACCGAGTTTGGTCAACTTTACCGAGTTTGGGTTGATTTTCGAGCAATGGTTTCATGAGTTGAGTATGCTTCATATAATTTGCCGAGTTAGGCTGGTCAAACCTTATCGTTTATCGAGTAAGGATTTCTTTTGGACTAATCTAAACGAAACTCTGCCGAAATTGACTTAGGATATCGAGTAACGAGATGGGATTTTGAGCAAGGACATATCAAAGGATTATTATATAAACAAAACCCTTACCTCATCGAATAACCTAATGTCTATATACCCTAAAACCTAACTTTCACCTTACCTAAACACATGAGATTATTGGTAAATCAATATTATAGATCATGATTCATTTCCTTGTTTCATTATCATCAACACCAATATATCTCAAATCACATCAAAACACACCACAAATTGCTTAAACGATCCTGATCAAGAATCACAATCAAATGACAACGGCTAGTATCAAATTTTTGTGACTACGGAGTTTTTGTACGATATTGCTTATTTGGGTTTAAAGTTCATTTCAAAGGCATGTGTACTTATTTATCTCAAAGTCTAGGGGTGGATGGATGCATGACTTTTGGAGATACTTGTTTGGGCAAACACTGGTAGAGATAGTGATTAAGACTTGGATTATCTAGTTATACCCGATGTAAGGAGTTACATTGTAGTACTCATGGGTTATAGCTATCACTTTAAGGAGTTACATTGTAGTACTCAGTGTCACACGAAGTTATGGATAGTTCAAGAGGCGGAGATTTTATATACTGTTTGCTCGTTTAAGTATATGGATCAACCTATGTTTAAAGGAGTTACGTTGTAGTGCTCAGTATAGGTTCTTAGTCACACCATCATACAAGATTAAGTCACATACCTACGGGATGTATACTTCATTCTCAGATTGGTTATATTGGGTTGTATCCATACAGTGGTCATTTACTAGCTGGTTGGACTTTGAATAGGTCGCTTATAGGTTGAAGAGAAGAGATGAGATTGTAGAAAAAGAGAATCATATCTTAGCGACATATACTCACAGAATGTGCTTCAAAAAGCTGTTATGGCCTCTAAATTGCATCAAGTACAAGGTGATTCTACGGCATGTACACAACATTATGATGATTCCGATACCTCGCAACCATCAGGAGAGAGAAGAACATGCCAAAAGAAGTAGTGTTTCGTCTTCAGTGATTGGATTGACCGAGAGAATTGTGCTTTAACATCGTGAATGGAGAAGTAGTGTGTGCACATAAGGGCTTATCACCAACTTGAATGCAATGTTATGTGAGTTATGTTGTTATGCTGCTACCCGAACGACAACCATGGTACAAACACTTTACAATCTACTTTATCCACTGCGAGATGAAAAGAGAGTTGTCGGTTCAGGAGGGAGCAGGAAAAAGAATAAAGGCTCACTAGTTAGGAGGGAGTAATAACCTAACTAGACCATTACAGTTGAAGTTCAGAGCTACAATGACCTTTGTCGTCAGTGTCAAAGATCATACGCCGAGATCGTCGGAAGAGAGAACTTCAAGTCTGCCTCAGTATCTAGACTACAGAGACTTTGCGCTTCAACAACGTCAACATAGTTTACTATTGTTGTAATTTACATTTTTTATGTATTTATAGGTCTCATTGTAACCATTCACGTGTTACGATATCTTGGAGGGAGATTGTTAGCCTCACTCTTTTATAAAGATAACGTCACACAAGTGAATTGGACTAGATTAGTAACTACAAGGACTACTTATGTAGAATAGGCAAACATGTAGGGTAATGAGCCTATAAATACCCCTCATGACTCTCCATGAGGGGTGTGGGAAAGTGTGTGTATTTTTTCATTTATTCTCTTTTAATATAAACCCTTTACTCCACCTTTCTCTCTTTAGAACCATGATGTATTTCCATCAACCGCGACCTCCAGAACGTGTTTCTTGGTCATAACACGAACCCGACATGAAGTTAAACAGGTTTGGGTAAAAAACAAGTCAACTCGTCTAACCCGTTTAATTAACGGGTCGTGTTTGGTTTAAATAAGTATTAAACAGGTCAACCCGTGAACCCGTTTAAGTATATAAGCTACTAAAATTAAAGTATATAAGCCACTAAAATTAAAGTATGTAACTTTGATTTTATGTTGGGTTTGTATTAATGTATTTTGTTATGTACTTAACAAATGAGTGATTTATGATTATATTCAGATATCATTGAAATCATCGCATAGTTATTGGTAAGTCATTTTTGTCATACATGTTATACAACTTATACATCCGAGAGATGTGAGAATCCAAACACTTTATGTGCTATGACACGAAGAGAGTGTTTTATTTTCCAGTTTCCATACATGTTATACAACTTATACACCCGAGAGATGTGAGAATCCAAACACTTTATGTGAGGTGCTATTATCTAATTTTTGTGCTTGTTATGATTATTGTGGAATGAATGTCTGTTGTAATTACTTTTAAACTAATGCTAAATGCCCCCTAACTTGTAAATTGATTAGGATAAAAATACATTTGCTTGAGGATAAGCAAATCCCAAGTGTAGGGATATTTGATGAGGTTGAAAAACATGTGTTTTAAGCGGTCATTTAGACTCTAAACTCGTCACATATTTGATCAATTATTATCCTAAATTGTGTTTTTTTTTTTTTTTTTTTTTTTTTTTTTTTTGAGTTTTAGTTACTTTGGAAGTGAATGACGGAAAAGGGCAAGTTTTTGGCTTATTTGGACAAGAAAACGACCAAATCACGAAAACGTCAGGAAAAGGAGGCCTGACGGCGTCACAATCCCAATGTGATGCCGTCACTTGCAAGTCGACATGATGATTCAGTTATACATTTTACAAGTAACTGTTCAGCCAATGGTGATGATCTAGAGCCAACTGTGTCACTACCAGAGAAACAGTGCATGACGGCGTCACAACCTATAAGGTGACGCCGTCACAACGGAGACACAACTAAGGACGAAATCCAAATGTCGGCGAGCTGACGGCGTCACACCCATAAAGTGACGCCATCACGTACGTAAATCTATATATATTTTTCGTAGTTTTCTCATTCAATGTAACATTTTGGAGAGGTATCTTGGCAACACTTAGGGTGACGAATTTTACAGATCTTGTAAGGGTTTATACCCCCCCCCCCCCCCGAACTCCATGTTTTATTGAAGATAAGTGATTCCTCTTTAATCATTCAATATGTCTATGTGTTGTTTGATTATATATGTTTCTTCTCTTCTATTTAACATGCTCGATTAATTTAATTAGTGTTTGCTTAGGATTGAATGAAACATAGTTATTGATTATTGATTGTCGTCTCTTGTTTAATTAGTTTTATCGCGTTAGGAGTAGGAAAACTGACTTTATCATTAGTATATTAGCTTGAACGTCCGACTAAATGCTTCTTCACTAGAGTGCACTAGTTGTTTTTATTCATTGTATTTATTGCGTGAATTGCGGATTGTTGACATTAAGAAGTCTTAACGAGACTGCATAATTGCGGATTGGTGACATTAAGATCTCCTAACGAGACCAATATATTCTAGAGGTAGGGAATTTGGCACCACCCTACGACCGATATTAAGGAATACATCGCGCTAATTAAAACAAGAACGTGACAATTTAACTAATCAATAAGAGATAACTAGGGAGTTATAAGATTCTAAGTAAACACCTTTACCTATCATAAGAGTTTACCACTTTACTTTTTCGCATAATTAGTATAATTTAATTTTAAGTAGTTTAATTAGAGTTTAAAATCCAACTGTTCAAACCCCGAGATTTTTAACTTTCTTTCTAAAAAAATATAAAAATACAAAAAGAATTATTCCTTGCCTCTAGACCTAATTCGTCATACACTTCGACCTTCACAACATTATTCCCCTTAGAGAATGATCAATCCCCCGTGTCTTACCTATACTACACTACAACAGTTATGTACACACTGCCTAGGAGGATTGTAAAACTTATTGGTTTTGCAAAATTCCGCATCAGTTATGTAACATTTGATGAAAATTATACCAATAAAATACATTTAAAACACAATCCATTCATATATTTTTCATCAAGTATTACATAACACAAATAAAATAATTTAAGGTTAAGGTTAAAAAAAAAAAAAAAAAAAAAAAAAAAGGCCAGTAGTGGATACTTTTTTAGGCATGGAGGGAGTATATAACTAAGATTTAGGGTTATAACTAATGGGCTAGTGTTCTATCCGTAAATTGAAATTGGCTTGAAATCGGATGCAATGTCAGCACCGAGAAAGTCATCCAGAGTCTTTATCTTCGTAGTTTAGATGCAAAATTGTAGCAGCCAAATCCACGTACGAGCCGAAGAGAGCGAAAGAACTTGCAACATATGTATTTTATTTGCCGTATGTTTTTTATTTTTTGTTACGTTTTTTTCGTAAGTTTTTTTTGGTATTATTTTTTAGTTTCGTATTGTATTTTTATTTGAATGAATGGAATTTAGTTTGTTTGAAAAAATAAAAAATAAAATAAAATTGTGGGTGGGTGGGGCGCAAATGGCTATGTTGATGTTGGCAATATAGACACTACCAGATGACGCTAAAACCGCTACTTTAAAACACCCACTATGTTTAAATGTTATATGATATTACATGTCGAAAACAACTAGCAATAGTGATGACCACCGTTTTCGTATCGTGATGCACGGGTTATCTGCCTTTTTTATGAAATAGTGCGCGATAAAGTTGTTCCTTAAAGTTATCATCATGCGTAAAGTTAGCATAATGAAAAACATATAATCGCACAACCCAAATTTTGATTACATGGTGCCCACCGCCGTAATGAGCATGTACCGTGTACAAGCTATTTATAATGTTACTAAATGCATAAGCAAGAAAATAAACTAATTTTCAATTAATAACGTTGGACATTCTTTTTTTTTTCCTTCTATAAAAGCAATCCATCGAAGAAACCTTGCTATCTTTGAAAAATATAATCACACGGGTAACCGCCGCCGTAATGCACCGGTACCCGGCTAGTTACTCTTTAAAGTTTAAATATGGATATCCAAAAAAAAACATTCTTTAAGGGTCATTACGTGCTATTAAACACGTATAATGTTTAAAACATAATATCAAAAGTAAATTTAAATATCAAGATCAACATCATGCCTGTTAACAACGTTAAATCACTCATCCAACAAAAATCTATAAAAAATATTAATCAATATTAATACATAATAAAAAATTTATCCAAAAAACCACTCATACACGAGTATTATAACTATATAAGCATAAAAATATTTAACATAATGTTATATAAAAGAATCTTATTTAACAACTCTATATATGAATTTGGGTAGACTTTACAATGCAAAAAATGAAATTTATAAGATAGAATTTAACACATTTTTTTTAAACTTAATTAATTAAGATAATATAGAATTTATATGCACAAATAATTAAAATTTATATGTATTATGACTTATACCAAAACGAATTAATTAAGCTTTATGCCAAAATCTCATACGTACACGGTTTATAAATAGTTTCAGAAAAGACAATTATTTTGAGAGATAAAAAAAAATAATAATAAAAAATAAATAAATAAATAGAACGACAATTTTTTTTAACGATCTCACAATATCACAAATCAATCTCACATGTACTAAACATGACTCGAGCACACAATCATTTGATTGGGGAATGAGTAGCTTCTCAAATAATATGAGGTACGACACAAGCCTTTTGGTAGTTGTATAACTAGAACAACTTACATAACACCTAAACTTTAAATTAATCAAGATTAAGAAATCAAATACGGAGTAGTTGTTTCGAGAAGGCTACATGAGTTTTACACTACTAAAAATCCTGTGATTAGCGATGCCAAACTGCTATTATATTGTTTTTATCAACATTTAGGGATGTACAAATATATTATAAGAATGATTATATTTGTGTTTCGAATTCATTCAGTGTTGTAAGTTACTTGAGATCGAGTCGAATTGATATAAAACCAAATACTATGCACGAGCTTTTTTTTAAAAAAATATATGAATGGCTATAAAATTTTCGTGCAATGTATAGTGTCTGGGTCATATTATCATTATTTTTGTTTGTCATTGCATACTTTTTTTAGTTAAAGATAGAAGGGTATAGACCGATGGTCTCTAAACCATGAACCGTCGTATCTTTGTGTCTACTCTACCTACATACAACATACAGATACTATCTCAATTTAATATAGGGAATTTGATCGAACACTGGCTTTATCATTTGTGTACTTTTTGCAAGGAAAAACGCGTATTTCAAAGAAAGTACATGGTCATTGAATTTTTAGGTGGGGCAAGTTATTTAGACCCCTACACGCATCGCCGATTTGTACAGTGTGGATCACAGGTTGTACTATACTGTTTCACTAAACCCTTTCTGATGTGACAATATAGAGAGTGTTTGTATAACACAACCCTTTTTAGGTACATAATTTACACAATCTATATTTTATATTTGGACAATGTGTTTAGGAAAAGAAAAGGGAAAAGAATCTATTCTCCCTAATTTATTGGGTAATCGCTCATTAACTACTATTTGATAATGTATCATTGCATTATAGTTAGTCAAACGCCTTATTTTTTATTACCTTACGCATTACTCACCCCCAAAACCTTCTACCAAGCACGCCCTAATTAAAATAGAATTCAATATTGTACAAATACCTAATCTATAGATTAGAGTGTTCTAACCAATAGTTGATGTATGCAAATTTACCTAAATACACTTTAAGCATTACAATTAAAAAAATACTACTTACAACTATTTAAAGCACAATTACATTTATTAAACACATACAATAATCACTCATTCACTAGAAAAATACAACTCTTTTATCACACAGTACAACATAATCAATCTACTAATAATCAATTGTTAAAATCCAATAAGCCAAACATGTACTTTATAAAACTAGCAGGGTACCCGCGCGTTGCGGCGGCGGGTACCCTGAAATATAATTTTCTGATAAATCATATTTTAGTTTATTATATTTTTTTTTACAATAAATTTACGGATATTAAGAATTTCGTTTATCCCGTGCTCGAGCCCGTTTGGCCCGCGCCGTTCAGGCTAAATCCATTTACCCCATTGCCCGTTCAGGCTTGAATATTTGTATAATGTGCATTATTATTTGTATTAATGATGAATCGAATTTGCCAAATAAATCGAGTAGGCATAACCTAAAAAGCACGAAATGAATCGAATTTGCCAAATAAATTGGCTGTGAAAGTTATACGTATTTATATTCGTTTTTATTGAAAAAATTATTTCGAGAACAATGACGCAAGTTTCATAATTTTTCGAGTCCGTTTGGTACGTCAAATGGGTTCTTGTAGTACTTAAAGGAGGTCGACAGAAATGATGTACATGTACAAATACTTGTGCTTTAAATTCTTGTGCATTGTGTTTTATAACTTGTATTAATATGTGATGGGGTGTATTAATTGTAAGAGATGTAAGAGATATGTGGTCTTTAAAATATTATGCTTTAAATACTTGTTCTTTGTGTTTAATAACTTGTATTTTACTTAAAAATCTAAATATGGAAATCTTAAAAATTAAATAAGAGAGAAGGTGCAAAATGTATTATAAGTAGTATAGATATCATTAAGCATTTGATATACTGATTTTTTGCATGTGACGAACATACGGACATGCTACTAGGTATTTGGTGTTGTGAACATTTTATTTTAGGGTGCCGCCGCAACGCGCGGATACAACACTAGTTAATTCTTATTTATAAAGCGCATGTGTGAATTGATTTTCAGTTTTATATTACTATTATTAAGCTCTAAAAACTTGTGTATTAGCTAACAAATACAAGTTTTATAGTATCATTAACCTTAAGAAAATTTATTAGTATCTGGTGAAAAACACAAGCTAAATTAGAACAAATTTCTTTAAGAAAAGTTGTAGGATTTCAAAATGAGATAAATGTTTGCATCAATTTTGTACCCATGCGCGTGAGAATGTTCACATACTAGCTAAGAAATACAAGTTTTAAAATATTGATAAAGTGTAGAGAAGATAACATCGTATCTACATTAACCTTTGAGAATTCAATAATATATTTAGAGATGTTGCATACATGACCAGGGAGAAAACGATTTATCAAACAGCTAATTATATCTATCCAACCCCCACAACAATATACAAATGTATGAATTATGATCATTCAATAGGTCCATCTTCCTATCTTGGTATGCCTCTAGCTACCTCGTAATAAATTTCTTTGACCCATGTATATTTTTATAGAGTTCCCAAGAGTTTTTACCCAACCAATCTGAAAAGGTATTGACCAAAATGTAACAAAAATTAAAAGTATCAAGTGTTAAGAGTACCTTGCTTCATTGTTTCACCATCAGATATACAGATACTTGGATTGGCTCCTCATCACTTTCACTTTCTTCCAAGAACAAGTGAGCTTTATTTGGTTCACTAGAATAAAGAGAAAGGACATCAATTTTCACCTACTCAATTAATACATGTATAATATGGTCATTTCTAATAATAATACACCACTTTATCCAATGGCACTTCCTTCTTATAAAATGAGTCCCAACTGAATCAAGCAACAAACACTTCCTTTCCCATCTTAAAGAAACTATAAGTCTTCATCTCACTCTGTCCAGTTTCATCTAATTCATTAGTATACTCTCATTTGAACCCCCTTTTCAGGCTATAGATCTTCCCCTGCTGGCATTGAGTCATGTTGATCAAAGTTGGAACCTTTCGTTTTGTTGTCCATCTAGTGGATGCTTTCTTGGACATGATTTTGAATGTTTCTCGGCCATGGTTTCCCTGTTTAAATGAGTTCATGTGGTTGACACTCTGATCTCCTAATGATGAAGAACTCTTGTTGGTGAGTGCACTAGAGCTACCATTGGGTGACTCATTAGGTATTGAACTCATTAGGTATTGAAGCTCCTTTTGCAGAAACCGTATCATCATCCTCTTCATCTGAATCACTAAGGATAATGACACTCTCATATCTTAATGATGATGAACTTCTGTTGATGACTCTAGATGTCAAGTGATAAAGTTATACGGAGTAAAGTAAGTAAACAATATGATCAATACCTCCACCAACCTCACTCTATAGAAGTAACTTGCATTTAAAGAGAATATCTACCCGCTACTCCTATATAATATTTCCCTTTGCTAACCTTCTAAACACCAATCAAAACACTGTAAAACCTTGCCATTCTATCTCTCTAAATATCACCAACACTAAATCTTACATTTGCTGGCGTTGAGTCATGCTAATCAAAGTTGTAACCATTCGTTTTGTTGTCCATCTAGTGGATGCTTTCTTGGAGATGATTTTGAATGTTTCTCGGCCATGGTTTCCTTGTTTAAATGAGTTGGTGTGGCTGCTACTCTTATCCGAAGGTATAACTTTCATGAATTGCAGTTGGTATTTTATTGTTGGTGCTATTGCTATCAGTGTCAATCTTTGTTTTTAAACAAATTTGCAAACCAAACAACTTTAGTTTTTTTTGCAGCGGTACGTAAATTTTGAACTTGGGCTAGTTTATCCACAATAAAATATTTCTTTTGTTTGTTTGTAAATGATCGGTGATTCAAGAGCTTGCCAGGTTAGTTTTTTATACGTATCCTCAAAAAGCTCCTGAAAAAGCTAGTAACATCAAACAGGGCAGTTTGATTGTTATAAAAAACAAACCTTGCTAGGTTAAAACCGTTGAAAAGACTAATCATATCTTGAAGCTCTTACTCAGTTAGAGGTTATGGTCATGTCTTACTGCCTCTTATCGCCTTATTCCTTGTTTGAATGTGTTTTTCAAGTTTAAGTTTGAGTAACGAGTTCTTTGTTTGATTGGATTACGTGACTATTATTTATGTAGTTTTCGTCTCTGGTTAATCATTGTAGTTACTAAAAAACTCAAAGATGGCAGGAATTGAGAGGGTAAAAACATCTATTCGTCTAAAGACTCCACATGTAGAGAATCAAAGCGAGGAAACCTCATGTTTCGCTTTGGCAGTGACGGATGCGGTCGGCACATGTCGTCGTATAGAGTATGGGGGAAAATAGGTGAGTTCACCACAAGCACTTGCCACCAAAAATTGTTCGAATTTTCTTCAAAAAAGGACAATAAAATTTCTTTTAAGCAAGGGGCTTCAGCGTAAGAAAGATTCTGCTTTTACTAGGATAAGTGAGCATATGAGCAACCCGCCTCTTTTTACGAAAGATCCTACAAAAAGAATCAACTTACTTTCCTATAAGTTGTATGATAAATCGCGGGAACAGATGGAGCGTAAAATAGCTAAAATTTTTGGAGAAAAGGGTTGAAAAGATCCGATAGTGGCAACCTTACTGATGGGTAATCTTGCCCACCCAAAGGTAGCGAAAGATGCTTATATAAAAGTACTGTTTCACCGTCCAGGAGATGACGACTATCAAGCAAGACTCAAAAAGGAGTCGCTTCATGCTGTTCTAATGACGACTATCAAGCGAGACTCAAAAAGGAGTCGCTTCATGCTGTTCTAATTGACGACTGTCAAGCGAGACTCAAAGATGCGGGGTTATTAAGGATTTCTGGTTTAAATTAAGTTTCATGTTAGCTTTATTTTGATGTTGTTGTTAGCTAGCTAAGGTGGTAATCTAACTCTCTCTTATTAATGTCAGGGTTTTAAGTTTCATGTTGTTTACAGTAATTAATCAGGTTATTATTATCTTATAATCCTTATGCATGTGTTTTACCTCGATGATTCTTTTGATCCCTTTAATTTGTTTTATAATGGGTCAAAGTCAAAGATATATAACAAATACAACAAATACGGAAAGAAAACCAGCAGGTATGATGTATTGAAGATTTGAAGGTACGATTTATTGCAACTTTTTTACTACTAAGTTGAGACATGTTTGAAATGTAACTTCAATTCAAGCATGCATTTTCTTGAACCGTAGATAAACAACTTTGATCATGTATATCATAATTAACTTTGAACAAGTTATGAAAATGTTTTACTCGTATATATTTAGAGGTGTGAAACTGTGAACGAGTCGAGTTTGAGCATGAGTCTACCAATTAAAGGCACAAAGTTTAAACTTGAATTGTTCAAATTTACAAAGCGTAAGCTCAAGCTCGGCTAGCTCCTTTCAAAATTCATGCGTATAACCCGATCTTAGCTCGGGACACATTATTCAAGCTCGGGCTTGGCTTGTTCTTCTTATAAACGAGATAAATTTTGATAAAAGGCCGGCTGATTAAGTTAATTAAACTCGAGCTCGTTTATTAATTTTGTATATCTGAAGCCTATTCGATCTTCGGATATGATGCTCGGGCTCAATCTCGTTTAGGCTCACCTCGTTTCAAACTATCACCGTTCAATCCCGATAAATTTATAAACAATTCCATGTCTTACATCTTTACTTGCATTGCAGCTAGCGTTAAATAAAGTTGCATTATAGCACAAATAACCTTTATCATCATTTAATGCCATGTACCAAAAAAATAGTTTTGCTCCTCATTTGATCGTCTTGATGTTTTATTGTCACTTAATGCATCAACTACCATATCATAGTAAGTTTGAAAGAGATACATAAATGAGAATCTCATTAATTATTGCAGAAAAGGGAGTTTTGAATCTTGTTAGATAGATTTGCTTTTTAGTTTTCAACCTATCTATGCTTCCTTACATTTGAATATACGGGGCGGGTCGGCCATCCAATCCTCAAACCCGTTTACCAAAGTTCTTCTCAAAACCGCCCCGAGTTTACAAAAAGAAGTGAAATAAGGCGGCGTGGCGGCATGATCAAGCCTCACGCCTTTGCTTGCGGAGCTTTTTGGAACCATGGCAGCATACATAGAATATTTGTCTTAAGCAATATTTGTCTTAAGCAATAAAGTATTACATTTAACATTTTTAATCATTAAAAAGTTAGATGTTATAAATGATTCCATAATTAAACTTAAACGGCTGCTTGCTTGCAAAAAAGTTTAGTTGAAATGAATAAGTTGTTGTTCAATACAGACCTAGGAACTTATCATGTTTTTAATACTGATTACTGAAACATCATTATTTTTTTCATTTTCTTTTTGAAATTAAAAATAGTATTTATAATAAAACTAGTTCTATTACAAAAGTTTATTGAAATTAAAGATACAAAACTAATATTTATAATGATGCATATAGAAGGGATCGCTTGTGACGTTTGGGTTGGAGAAGAACACGTATATATTTTCATTATCCTTCCACTGTCACAAGCGAGGAGTTTTCGCAACTCTGTGAAACCAGCCTAACGCAGTGCCCCCTACTCTAGGAACCACGTAACCCGAGCTTTCGCTCAAGCCACATGATCCAACTCGCAACTTGGAATGGGCAAGCCAGTTGATGCACCAACAGAACCAACCAATCTACACAAAATCAACCAGTATTTATAATAAAAATAGTTGGGTACGTAAAGTTTGAACAACCAACCAGTAGATACTAAAACTATTTGGGCTAGTTTATCCACAATAAAATATTTCTTTTGTTTGTTAATGAGTGATTCAAGAGCTTGCCAGGTTAGTTTTTTATGCGTATCCTCAAAAATCTCCTCAAAAAGCTAGTACCATCAAACAGGGCAGTTTGATCGTTTAAAAAAAAAAAAAAAAAAAAAAAAAAACCTTGCCAGGTTAAAACCGTTGAAATGACTAAAGCAGAAATTATTCCTTTAAATTTGTAGCTCATGACATTTTTAATGGGAAAAAGTATAAATATCAAGTTAAAGCTACTCTAGATTGTGATTGTCCGTTTGCCCACGATACTATGTACCAAATAACACATATCTCTGCAGAAGGGCGTCTGAGTTTGCAGACTCAAAATGGTGACGTTAGGGATCCCCTCAGCCTGCCACGTGTGCTGCCTCCACCACATGGTCCGAATTGTGATGCTCATTGTGACCGTGATTGTCATCTTGATTTCCTGTCTCGGTATACACGGAGAGTTGGAATGAGGCAATTGCTGTTTGCGCTAGTGAAATCATCTATGGGAACGGCGCATGTGCGCGGTGTCACGGAGTAGAAGTACCGATCGGAGGACCCCCCACTGGAATAACCGATGGCACAACCATGATTAGTTAGCATTATTAGTCCATTTGGGCTACCAAGAGTGTAGTTTGTGTACATTGACTTTCTCTATCTTCATTGTTTCTAAGCGATGTGCCCATATGATGAAACCACTTGTCTACAAAATCAAACGCAGCAATCCATGTTAACGTAATATGTCATTTTGTATTTTCCTCTTATGCATGTCTTATTTTTATGGGTTCCCATAGGCATTCCCCAAAAGGTGGCTGAACCTGTTTGGTAAGGGTCAACTTACAAAGCTTTTAGACAGGATCAATGGGTTGGCTCATGTGCCAAAACAAAAAACATCTTAGATAACTTGTTTGACCCATAAAAAGTCAAACCAAATTGACCTGAATACTACTAGTATCAAGTTTTGCTCTGGTTGTATAAAGGTTGTAATTAAGAGAATTTGTAATAGTCTGAGAAGTTGTCTTGTAACAGGTCTAAATATTAATTGTGCTTGGCATGAGACGCCCATAATTTATCATCTTCTGTTTTTTATGTTTAGATGATTGGTTTGTGCCCGCCAAGATCACCGGCTTGCAACCGAGAAGTGAAAACTCGTGTCAGGGCTATGACTACCATAATCCGTTGACAGGTTAGTTAGTCCTAAATAATATTTTTATCCATCCATTTCATGGTTCTGGAATACTCAAAAATAGCAAAATATTAGGATGAGTTTTAATTCTTGGTTTTGTAGTTTTTATGTGCATTTATCTTCTTTGAATTGGATCAGAGTTTCACGCAATGATGATTTTGTAATTCTCAGTGTTCTCAGGATGTCTTAGGCACAAACTTATTTCGCACAGACGTTTTGAGTCAGTCAGGTCACAAGATTGGTCGTAATTCAAACATGAAGTTGTACACTTTGAAGCATTTATAATGGTTGCTCGCAAGATTGGTCGCAATTTCGTACATGAAGGTGTACACTTTGAAGCATTTATAGTGGTTGCTCGCAAGATTGGACGTAATTTCGTACATGAAGCTGTACACGTTGAAGCATTTATAATGGTTGCTATTATATTTGTTAGTCATCTGTGGAGTCTCGTTTACGATTTTATGTTTGTTTGGGGTAGTTTTGGAGATAGAAGAGGTAAAACATTGTTTGTTGCAAACAAATGTTGGTTAGCCTGAAGCACTGCAAAAGGTCCACGATAACAAGGCGTGTTTGGTTGGCCATTAGTCTTCTATGCTATTAGCTGTTATTATGAATGAAAGTTTTGGTAACAAAAGTTGGTGATTGACACACTAAGAACCAAAAATCAACCGCAAATCCAAGTAAAATGTAATTGATTCATTGTTGGTATACTATGCATTGCCATTTTCTGAGTTATGGTGTTTGTGGATTAATTCTAATATCAACAGCATCACCAAATACATTAACAATAACAAAAGAAAGTCTTCCTAATGTTGAATTTAATCTGTTAATGGGGTCGTTTTGCAAGTAGTAAAGGTAGTTAATACTTGATATCATAGTGCTTAAGCTTGATTGTATCCATGTTTAAGCCCGATGTAATTAACTACTTCCCGAAGCCCCTAACATTAATTTACAAAAAAACAGTAACACACGTCACCCTCTTCCCATCCCAAATCTATGAAGAATACAAAAACATTAAGGGCCAACAGAAATAACTAAGAAATAGAAACCACTACATATGCGCTGAAATGTCCCGCTTCTACTCAAGTCGTCCCAGATTCATTAATCAAATTCATTGACATCAGATACGCGCATAGAATAAAACTCTGAAAATTAAAAAAACCATCAGGATGTTAAACTCAATTTTAACCAATAGAAAAAACGATCAATGCACATAGAAAACTACAACACAAACTTTAACTATTTTCAGAGATTTTCAAAATAGATGGATAAAGATAAATACTTGTCAACGGATTACGGTAGTCGTATCCCCCACAAGAATGTTCAGCACCTCTTGGATTCAAGCCGCATTTCTTGTAGGGAACATACCAATCACCTGAACATGAGAAAACAATGATGATAAATATCATGGTAGTTGTTGCCAAAAACAAAATTAGACTTGAAAGTAGGCCAGATATACTCGAATCACAAGTGTTACTTGAATAATGCATGAAACTGAAAAACAAAATAAATAACTGTTTGGCAGATCAACAAGACCACCCCTTTGAATACCCAAACGTTTTGGCGATGCCTAGATAAATAAGAAACAAGTTGAACAGAAAAAGCATTAGAAATATATATTAGGCCAACCTGGATTACTCTTTTTGATCGTCCAACTAATTGGTTTCAACCGATGAGCGTACTTATCAAAAACGCTGCAAGCGCCTATTGGTCAAACAACACAAACTAAAATTATAAGAAAGCATATGCAATGAAGAAAACTTACCTTTTTCTGATACAGACATGAGAAAGATCTCCAGAAAAGAAAGTACACAATTTTTCATACGTGTGTGGTGTCAACTGATTATACTAACCTTTCGCAACTTTATAACTTTTTTCCAAACGAATAAACCCAGCTGATGGCGCGGATCTCTTCCTACCTGCATATGTAAAATAAATATTTGTTAGTATATGTGGCGATTGTGACTCATTTACTTATCAATTGGTTGATTCCGCTCATGTTTCACCTCTAACTTGAACAATCAGGGAGAATATTGATGGATTTTTGTAAGGGAATATTTAGCAGAATTTTTATCTATGAAAAACAATGATACAGTAGAAAAAAACAGCAACCTATTTTCAGCAGCTGATCCTTAATGTCTTTTTTGTGCTCTGCAAACCCAACAACCAAGAGTCAATCAACAATTGTAACAAACACCCACAGACAAAAGGTGTGAAGGATGAAGAGAATTTTAACCTTTCACAGCTTGATACATAAGTTTCTCACGGATCAGGTCACTCTTCCCTTTGAATTTCTTACCTGCACACATGGAAATACAAATGCAAGTGTTGATAAAGATACAATGTAGTGCGGGTAGAGGTGGCAAGATGGGCGGGATGGGTACAGACCAGGTCTGATTTGTGACGCAAGCATAAATATGAGTACAGTCACAATTAGGGAATAGCTAGGCTACATTACGTCTGGAATAAGAGGAAGTGAAGTCAAGGAATAATTGCACACAAGTCATATCCTAACTAACTATGAGGTGCAGTAGAATGTTAACCTAAATGAGCGTGAACGGCATGAGTAACACTAAATTAAATATCAGTCATTTTAAGAATTAATTATCAATATAATGGTTACCATCATCTCTAAACCATTTTAAATAATGTTATATTCTTTTCTTTATCGACTTTAATAGCTATTATTCAAATCAGCCGTTTCTTAAGGACTCTACATGTTTACTACCCTCCGATCCAAATGCGAGCACAAAGTCCTACTCAAAGAAGGTACTAACCCTGTCAAGCTGAGATATTATGGGCATCCTATCTTCCAAAAGAATTTAATCGAAAAACTCACTCATGAACTGTCTGAACAGGGAGTGATTCAAACTGATAACAATGCAATTGTGTCTCCAATAGTGTTAGTCAAGAAGAAAGATGGAGGATGGAGGTAATGCATAGATTACAGGTCGTTATTAAACAAAGCTACTAGTAGAGTCCCTTATTACCCCTGTGGAAGAGTTGCTAGACGGATTATATAATACTGAGGTTTTTGAAGATCGATTTGAAGTCGGGTTACTATCAAGCTGGAACGGAAACCCAAGATGTACACAAAACTGCTTTTCTGACTCATTCTGGGCATCACACACCACATGTTTAAACTTTTTGTGTGGATATTCCTACTGGTTTTGTTTGGTGACATACTAATCTACAGTCCTACTTGTAATGCTCATCGAAACCTTGAAATCTTAACCCATGCAATACTCTTTATTTCTTAAACTCAGCAAGTGTGCCTATGGATCTTGCAGATGAAATATCAAGGGCATGTTATATCACAAGGTTCCAGCTGATACGTTACAGATTAAAGCCATAATGAAGTGGCCGTTCCAAGGAACATTAAATAGTTACCATGTTTCCTGGGCTTCAGTGGTTATTACGGGTGTATTCTTCAAAATTATCGAACCTTGGCCAAGTCACTCATTCAATTACGAGAAAGAGAAGATTATCAGCAGAACGGTGAGGCTCTCGAGTAGCATTTGACCAACTCGAGACAGCCATGAGACTCGCCAAAGCCAATATATAGTTGGAAGAAAATAAAAAGCCGAGGAGAAAACACAGATTAGTAATACTAATGTTGCAGTTTCAATGAGTATATTGCAGCCACTGCCCAAACTAGAATCCATCTGGGGAGATATTGCAATGGTCTTCATTAAATGCTTGCTTCCTTCAAAGGCAGCCATGCACACTAAGAGGATAACTAAGCTACATGAAATCAGGGAATAATTTCACTTGGGTCATACCCTAACTAACTACTGGGCGGCATAGTGGAATGTTACCTTGCCTGAGAGCAATGTTCTGAAAGGCTCAAGGCGCACTAAGGCGCAAATCAAGGCGCGGGATTCATAAATATGAGGCGCACTATACATTTAGGTTTTTTTATAACGTATGTGACAACTTATGCAGTTTAAATAATACAAAAATATCAATATTTAATGAATAATGCCACTTAATGGTTATTACATCTAACAAGGCTTGCATTTAAACCCAAAATATCAAGCAAATAACATATCAGAATCCATGAACTACCCTAAATCCCTGAATATATATTACAATTTTTTAATGACTTATAAAATTTAACAAATTACCATGTATCTCTATCAACTATCAACAACAAAAAATCTATAGTTGTTTGGTAACACTTAACACTAAAGAAACAACATTTTTATATGTTAATAAGCTACTATTCTTAGACATTAGATAACAAAAAATATATTTTTCTTTGTTGATTTGTGTTTTAGTTATTTTCTAAAATATTAGGGTTATTAGATACTTTATAACTTAAAGGGCCCAATGTATATAATATGTAAGCTCAAAATGTATCTTACTATTAAGAAAAAAAGGCCAAAACCCTGTTACATCTTCTAGGCGCAAAAATCCCCAAGGCGCAAAAGCGCAAAAATCCCCAAGGCGCTACGATTTTTACGGGATTCATGCATGTCGTGAGCCTCGATCTGAAAAAATCCCAAAGGCTGGAGCCTCATGGGATTTAGGGAGTAGGTGCGCCTTAGGCGCGCTTTTTAAAACATTGCCTGAGAGTGCACGGTAACAGTAACACCTATATCAAGCTATTCTCAGTTTGAGAAGTATGAATGAAATGGTAACCCTCTTCTCTAAAACCCCCTCAATACTATTTTACTCTTTTCTTTATTGACTAATTAAATTAACTTCTCCAGTTGATTTAGACTGGTCTAAGCATTGCACAATTCAACCTTAGTCTTTTGGGTGGTATCAGTTGGGTTGACCCTCAAGCGTTTTCATTTCCACGTTACAAAGAATTCTAAAGATAACTTATGACTACAAAAGCTTCATTGTTTCAGCAAAAATCCAAAATATCGAAATAAGATGAATTATGAGGATGTGTGCATTATATATACTAACTTTTGGATTTAACCCGCTGAAAGATAAAGCAAAGACCAAATTAGCCTATTGACAAGGTACACAGGTCGAAATTGTCACATCTAGGTGCAGCAGATGCCAATCAACGAGCATTTTTTCTTTCGAAAAGTGTTGACGTTTAAGACGGGTGCAAAGAAAAGATACTTGAATACAATAAGAAAAGAAACGGATTGTGATCAACAGAACTGGTTTAAACTTACCAACGGGTGCATGGGGAGAACGAATGAACTTGATGAGCGTACTTTCGCCATCTGCAGACTTGCAAAGGACAGTTGCTACATAAACACCAGCTACATCTTCTTCCATGGCTTCTAATGTTATATAAAATATACATCCAAAAGTCTTGGTAGAGTACATGACTTCTATAATTTCAGCTTCATAAATATTTTCCACTACATCCTTCTTGAAAAACTAGCAATGAGAATACGCGTCTCTAAGTTGATGAATAAATATAGAAGACTATAATCATAAAAGTATAAAAACCAACCATCCTACACAGCTCGTTATAAGCAGCAACAGCGAAGTCAGTGACAACTGGAACAAAAGGATGATCAAGCTCAATCGGCGTTTTTCTTCCCTCATTAACTAGTGCACCAGCAAGCTGCAACAACAAATTTTTATTGATTGTATTGACAAATTAGAAAGTATATATATCTATTGGTGAACATATACACATAAGAATGTTATATATCGAGCATACATGACGGTCTTTAAACTCGAGCCAACATTGACTCTGGCCCTCATCCAATGGAACAAAGACAATCCGGGAATAAGAAGGGTACATGAATTCTGGTTCCTCGATCTAGTAAATCAAATGCAAAAAGGTTTCATTAACATTGAACTTAAACTTTGATAACAGATATAAAATGTTATAGATATCGAGTATACATCATGACGCTTTTTAAGCTTGAGGCAAGAACTTTTTCTCTCGTCCTCATCCAATGTAATAGGGAAGATATCGGAAGAAGGAAGATTTATGACTTCTGGTTCCATGATCTAGTAAATCATATGCAAAAAGGTTTGATTAACATTGAACTTAACATATATAAAATGGAAAAAAAAAAAAAAAAAAAAAATTATATCAAAAAATATAATAATAATAAATTTGATTCAATGTTTTAAAAACTGGTTTTCCAATCAACCCGGCCGAGTTCTCGGTTCTCAAAACCGGTGACCAAACCGTTCTAGCGGCCGAGTCATCCTTATGAAAAAGGAGGGTATTACGTGGTTAAGGTTGGAAACAATGATTAACAAAAAAAAAAATAAATAAAATAAAAAAAATAAAATAATAATAATAATAATAATAATAATAATAACGTCTTAATTAACCCGGGTTCCACGTGGTGAAAAATGTACACTATATTCGGTTAGGGGGTCGGCAATGGGTGCGGGGAGGCACGGTGCGGCATCCCCACCGCACGGGAACACCGCCGCCCTCCCCTCCTTACCGCACGAGAGCATCCATTTGCGGTGAAGCTTACTGAAGCTTTCTATCCGTTGCAAAATCAAAAAAGGAACGTTGGAGGTGTATTAATGGGAGTGAAGGGTGAGTGATGTGATGCCAACAAAAAATGAGTGAGTGAAAGGAAAAGTGAGAGGGTGATGTGGCATAAGGGGATTGGTTGTTTGTGAGTGAAGGGAGATGGAGTGAGTGGTGTTGCCAAGGGCCTAATGGTTGACAATGACTATTAGTCAACCAATCCAAATTCTAAAGTCAACTATATCATGTCAAAGCAAAAGTCAAGATACCGAAATTCTACTAATGTCTTATGGTTTCTGTATCAAACAGAGCATGAAAAAAATAACAGTAATACATAGCCATATAGGTACCTGTTTTGTTCGATTCCAAGAAAAATATGCTTTTGCAATCGTTGGTCACAAAGAGGACTAGGGTTTTTACCGTGTATTTTATACCCCCATTTGGTTTAGTTTTTGATTGTGGTACCCCCAAGTCACTTTTACTTATTTTGTCCCCTCTTTGAATAGGAAAATAAAGTTTTTTCTTTTTCTTTTTTTTTTTTTTTTTTTTTTTCTGTCTATCTGTTAATACTTTTGACTTATCATACTTTACATTTTCTTTTCCCTACTTTTAGTTCTGTAATTTTATAATAAAAACAAAATTATAAAAATAAACCATATAAAAAAAACATAATAAAAACAAAATTATAACATTTTCTTTATATGTTATTGGGTTGAACCCGAACTAGAACCCGACAACATTTGAAAAATAAACTCTAACCCGACCCTATAAGGTTATCAGGTCTATCGGGCTGGTCACGAGAGACACACGCCATATGTGGCATAGCGCCAAGCCCAAGCCACCATAACAGACCCTCCAGGCGCGAGTGAAGCCTCTAGCTTGCGCCAAATGAGCAGTTTTTTTGTATTTTAATTGGATTATGTGATGAGTTTTATGTTTTAATTGGGTATGGTGGTATCTAAAAGTGGTGTTTGGGCTTGAGTGATTAGTAAGAAGGCTTTCTTGGTGGTGTGAGTGATAAGAGAAGTGAAGAGGAAATGGTGATGTGGCATGACGTGGGACCACTTTATTGCGTACCATGCTATGCCGATATTTAATACAAATATACCAGCACACGATACATCATGGTCACCGTAAATATCTCTCATAAAGACCTTGGAACAAACTGAACACGATATCTGAACAGAAAATAAGGGAACACCTAGCCGATAATAATAATAATAATAATAATAATAATAATAATAATAATAATAATAATAATAATAATAAAGATTTATTATTATTATTATTATTATTATTATTATTATTATTATTATTATTATTATTATTATTATTATTAATAAAGATTTATTATTATTATTATTATTATTATTATTATTATTATTATTATTATTATTATTAGTGCAAATAATATTTAATCTATACAGTCTCGTTTGTTTTGATTGATGACAAATGTATAACTTGATACATAACGTAAAATGTACAAGTTACTTGTAATCATAGTTTGTCTCAACATACATTCAACACCTCTCAATGTCTCGAGTCGTCGTATGCTACAACACAGGTTCGTACATGTTTGTTATGTAGCATTATGATCAAACCCCTTGACCAACCATTTAGAATGACTAAAATACTTTAGGAGTCTTTAAGCATTTTAGGTGTCAAAGTACACTTTATGTGTTAAATAGAATAAGTGCCACATTAGGTGTCTAGATAATATTAGTAAGTTTACAATATATAAAAATGTGTCTTATAACAACATAAGTACATAAAACATTTTTAGTAACTTACTAAATATTATATAGCTAGCTAATATATTTTTTATACAAGTAACTTACCTTTTTAAGTTAGTATATACATTTGTCTAAATGTATTTTTCATAAAATGAAAAACTAAATTTGGAAAGATCTTGATTAGACTAGACATAAATATAGAAAGACATTGTGTCATACATCATGTAAGAGATGTCATAGAATATTGATCTGACATATTGTGTGTTGACTTAGAAGATCTTGATTTGACATATTGTGTGTTGACTTGGAAGATCATGATTTGACTAAAGATAAATATATTTGGAACATGGTTTTATCTTTGTTAGTTTTGGAACATGATTTTGGAAAATCATTTTGTAAGTTTGCCTATAAATAGGAGTTCATAGTTTACTTTCAAACTTGATGAAAAACTACACACACATAGATATATAGGAAACCATGTAGAAACACACATGAGTCACCCTTTCCATAATGATCATAATGCTTCTAACATTTATCATTGTTGTAAGCATATCATACTTCATGATCCACCAAGAAGGTCACAAGATCTTGAAGTCATCATTCATTAAAGCATTCCAACATATGAAGATTCAAGGGCACTTGACATCCTCAATGGTTGAAGTCTTCTTATTCAAGAAGTTCATGTAGATTAGGCATGCATATCCATTAGACTTTTATGTCATGGATCATCATTGTATCATCACAATATAGATTAGATGGTTTATGTGTTTGTGCCATAAAACACAAGGTTTTTATGTTGGGCCACAAAACATAGCGGGAGTGGTTGTACCCTTGGTAAAGAACTCGACATCTAGCTTAGTGTCGGGAATATTGTATAAGCGACGATAGGAGTGGTTGTACCTTGTAAAAGAACTCGGTATCTAGCTTTGTACCGGATAAAGTGTAAGCGACGATTGTAAGGTTTTCTCCGCCGAGAAGGGAGGTTGTTGATCTAGTGAAGTAACTCTCTAGTTGGGTACTCGAGGAGTGGAGTAGGGCGGAGAGGATATCCGTGACCGAACCACTATAAATCCTCGTGTTCGGTTTGCACTTTCCTTTTACTTATTGCTTTATTTAATGTTTGCATTATGTGATTGTTTGTGTTGTGACTTGTTGATTGTACTTGTGTGATAACATGTTTTAAGTTATGTTAGTCATAAACTACAAGTAACATCTTTCATATTAGAACAAGCTAAAAATGAACATTTGATACAACAAGTTTAAAGTTTTTAAACGGTAAACTATTCAACCCCCCTTCTAGTTTTCCACCATTGGTACCAGAGCCTCGTAGCTCTTATTTTCAAAACAAATGGTTTTTAAAATGGAGTACGATCCATGTATCAAATTACCATTGAAGCAGAATATAATATGAAGAATGTTTCGCAAAGTATAGTTAGAAATTTTGTGGTTAAATGTTACTTTGTATACAAGCTTGAAGGTGTCCTTGAAAAATAAAAGAAAACATTTCTCATAATTTGTAAGAGTCAAATTATGTGGTTACAGCTAATGTACGTTAAACACGGTTTTAAAAGGAGTGTTTGGGATAACTAAAAATTTAGTTGAATAATCACCTCCGTAAATGATTAGATGAGTCACATAAAAAGAATTGATGTTAAAATAGTTGTATTAAATGTTTACTAACAAATCTAGTAAGTCCTACACATTTTCGCTATGCGAAATACATGTTTTTAGCATTATGTGACATTTTGTTACAGCGGACCCGCGGATCCCGCGGAACCCTCAGAAGGGTTCCTTGCCCTTTGGACAAGGGTTCCTTGGCTGCACAGTCAAATTTTTTTGTAAACTTAAAAAATTCATAACTAATTAACCGTAAGTCCGTAAGAGTCGCGCTACCTATCAATTTGAAGTGAATTGTGTCTACTTTCTTTTAAAAATGATGTTATGGCCTAAATCTAAACTGAAGTCAAAAGATTAAACCAAATACTTCAATGTGTTCAACATATCAAGTTTCGTTTTGACGTAGAAACTCAAACTTTTGAGTTAGGAAATATAAGTTAGTATCCTTTGAACATTGACATTATTTTCTTTGAAACTAAAGAATTTTGTGATATTCATATATACAAAGGAAACTAATAAAGCTTGGCATACATCGTCATATTTAAACGCAAAGTGACGAAAAGTATATTTCTTTTTATGTTATGCTAAATGACTACTTGTTTTAGTTGTATGCATATATGGTATTTGCTTATTGAAAGTTGTGATTGCATTTTTTTATTTGTGATTCATGAGTGTCAATCTTGTCATGATATTCATTTGCTTGTTTGTCTAATTCATGTTTATACACAATAGGATATTTGCTAGATTGTGTGTACTAAATTGAAAATTTGTGTTTGTATTGCTTATTGATTTAGATATTCTTCCTTGCATATGTTATGTGATTATTTTGCATAATTCACTTAGGAATGAGAATTAAGTAATACTAATTAAATATCTTGGAATATGGTCACGCGTCTAAATGAGTCACTACATTTTTAAACATGTAGTATTCTTGTACAATGGTGTTTAATATACATGCTTCTACAATGATGTTTAATGAATGTGTCGTGCTATAAGATAGAAACTTATCTTTGATTGATCATGTAATCAAACCGTATCATGTTTGGATGATAACACTTTATTTTTATCAATTTTTCATGTTTGGCTTAATTACCATTTATGGTAAACTCATAATCATCGGCTTAATCTATATGCTAACATGGGTTAGAATATGTGTTTTTGGTTTTAATCTATCACATCTAGTTAGGTACATATGTTCCAAGTATTATTAGGATACTTGAACGGGTTTCGGGAGTCAATAAATATCCATTGTTAAGGAGTGTTTGGCACTACTTAAAATTTGAACTATTTGGTAGTTAAACAATGTGTTTCATGGATATATGTACTTCTAGGATCTTTTGTTATCTTTGTACATTGTCTTGTACTAACGGATATGCAGGTAGACAACATTTGGGATGTTGTCAAATTTTCAAGTTTATGGATATTTCACTAAGTATAGTGAAATTCGCTAGCCCCCGGTCAAAGTCTATCGGTAAGAGTGTTTCTACATCCATTTCTTGCATTTTCTAATCAGATATGGTATAAAGTTTTGTTTTTAGGAGTTTTCAAAAAATTTGAAAATCATCTCGATGGTCAAAATAGTGGACTGCCACTTTTTTCAGACCTGGCGGAACCAAATATTGGGTTCCGCCAGTGCATTTTCTGGGTACTCCATAATTTGGCCCAACGGACCAGGCGGAACCAAAATCTGGGTTTCGCCTGTGTATTTATATGGTTCCGCCAATCCTGCATCTTCCTTCTTATATTTTCATTTAAGACCCTCACTTAAGATCACTCAATTTCATCACTAGGATTCTTCTCACTGATGTTCACTCTTATTAGGGTTAGGACTTCTCACTTGCACCTATAGGATAATCATCTGTAATAACACTTTTTAAATTTCGCAAGAATGATCCAAGATACCTTTCTCCTTAAAGGAAGGAATCCAGAAACTTTCTCCTTGCAATTCTCGAACCACTTAGTATTTATGATCACTACACACATTCACTACATTCTTCCATCCCTAACTCATCCTTCATTCACTTATTTGGTGACTTGACAACTTCCTAACAAATCCGGACTCATTATTTGCAAAGATTACATACAATATCACAATCACAAGTCCAACTTATGACTATAGATATTGTCTTGTATCTACATATGTTACCTTACTTGGTTAACATGAAAATAATGCGTCATCCTTCAAGATGATAAGGATTTACATCGAGTCATAACTTACTCTTAAGTTATAGATGTATTATCGAGTCTTGCTACCCTTTTATATACTATCCAATCTCAACTAAGTAGGATTGACAACTTAAGTATTTCGTTCGAAATATTCAAGTAAACTTGACTTACTACCATAGTCATTAAAAGTCATATCCGAAATTCAACACCCAACTAGTTTAACAATGTTTGTTAAAACACTCATCACAACTAGGGGTGGAAACGAGCCGAGCCGAGCCCGAGCCTGCCAGAGCTCGAGCTCGGCTCGTTTAAGTTTTAAAAGGCTCGAGCTCGAGCTCAGCTCGTTTCGAGCCTTAAACTTTAAGCTCGAGCTCGGCTCGTGGAATATTATATAGGCTCGGGCTCGGCTCGAGCTCGGCTCGTTTATTCGATTTGACCATAAAAGTTAAAGCTTGGCTCGAGCTCGAGCTCGGCTCGTAATATATCTTTATTGAGCTCGTTAATAAGCTCGAGCTCGGCTCGTATATAAGTTAAAATATCCTATTTTTGTTTAGGCTCGTTTAGGCTCGCGAGCCCAAACGAGCTTTTTATATAAAGCTCGAGCTCGAGCTCGATTAATAAACGAGCTGCAACTTAGGCTCGAGCTCGGGCTCGAGCTCGTTTAGGCTCGGCTCGTTCGAGCTTTTTACCGATCCGATCTCGAGCTTTTCACGAGCGGCTCGGCTCATTTCCACCCCTAATCACAACTAGAACACTTATTATTGTACTCTCCCAATCAATAGGAACAAAAACAAATGTCAATAGGTTTTCATCCTTAAACATTTAGCACTTAAGTTCACTTGTTCTTTCACCATCATCTCATCACATTCACCTTGTGATATATCTCAGCCCATAAGCTTCACAAACATGAGCAAAACTTCAAGCATCTTCCTCATAACCTTTCATCACTCAAACCTCAAACAACCAATGTGAAATGAGAAACCGAGTTATCCTTTGTCCTATCAATATCGAGTCATCCACCATTTCCATGCCCTCAAAGAAACCAAGAGTCAATATCATCTTCACTAATAACTCCACCTAGTCATCTTCACAAGAAGATTCCACAATGTAACCAAACAAGTGTGTCATCCCCACTACAACCTAACCCATTAAGATTAAACCACCTTTCATGATACATAAACCTATGTTCACCCTTGTTTTGCTCTTTGAAACAAAGGGCAATTGTCATATCCATACACTCATTAACATATTTGTGTATGTCGTCAAAAGTCAAGTGAATTTCATTATGAAATGCGTCTTTTCCACTTTCTAGCAAGTGAAGAACACAAAGAAGATATCCAAGCTTTAAGTGTTGTCAAGCAATCACCACCTCATTTCACATATCCACTCTCGGTCGTCAACCATACTTTACCACCTATAGGATTAGAACCTTCACCATCAAATGAGCATGAAGCACACATTCAATTACACTAGGTTTAAATAGTATCACTTTCATAAGTTATCAAAGTATTAGCAATACTTTTAACTTCTGCATATGTCTCATTAAACCTCAAATCAACATCTGCAAGTTCTAGGATCTAAAGCCTCCTCATCATCTCGTCATTCTTGTTTTCATAAGCATGGTTACTTTATTCCACGTGATAACCCTATTTATTAAAAGACACCATATGTGTCTATTTTCTTTCAAGCGTTCATCATAACCAAATCTTGCTCATAACCCAATTCAAACCCTATGCCTATTCTACTCATCTCTATAGCACACACAAAATCTATTGAATTTAGTAATTTCACTTAGATTCCTGTTCCAAAGAGCTTTCTTGAGAACGTTCTTAATATATTCCATTATCACACACAAACACATCTCTTGGTCTTTGATGATCAAATCACTCTCATAACACATACTCAAACTCAACATCAAAGATGTCTCTCTTTAGATCACTCAACCATAGATTCCAAACACAAATATTAAAATCTTTTTGCATTACACATATATGTGTTGATTACATGTTATTTGTTTGATATGATTGGACATCTTAACATAACCATGATAACTATTTGATTGATTCATGTGTAAATCTTGGTTATATCTTATGATGCCTGCATGCTTATATGTTTCGTGTTACTATATATCAACATGATTTGTATGATATTTTCACTCTTTATTTATATGATGTTTTGCATGATTAACATGTTACTTGTTAACTCATGATATGTCATTTTGGTGCATGATGCTTGATTGGTCCCAAACGGTCAACCTAAATTTGACCAGGTGAATGGTCAACTAAGTCAAATGTCTCAGACCAAATCTCCGTGGAAGTATAGTGTTTCCCCGGGTCGTTATGTCCCGACGAGGTGTGGATGGTATCAAAACGGGTTTATGATCGGGTGAATTGAATGTGAAGTAACCAGATAATGATTTGGGTTTGTTTACACTACTGGAATGATTAGGAATAACAGTATTAACAATCACGGGAAACAGAAACGTATAAACGTAAACCAAATTAAAATCAGACACGATTATGTGCTGGAAAAAAGGTGAGTTTTAAGGAAAATAAACTACAGGGGGTGAAAATGAAACTTTTACAAACTTAAAAATAAAAAGAAAATTTAAAATCAAAATGAAATTATTAAAATGATTATTTTAATATTTAAATACTATTTAATTAATTAAAACTATTTAAAAAGTAAATTAAGCCTAATTTAAATAAAACTAAAAATGATAAACACTACAAATTAAACTAAAAACTTACAAAAATAATTTCTAAAACTTAAAATGAACTTGAAGAAGGTATAAAAATTAAAAATAAATATTTTTGTCTTTTTATGGATTTTCTATTAATTAAAAACTAATTATCTTAATTAAACTATTTAAACTAGTTTAAATTACTAATAATACCTAAATGACTTAGAAAATTATGTAAAAATTCCTAAAATTATTTTATAACATATAAAAGCTAGGAAAAATATAAAAACTAGGTACTACTTTATAAAAATCAATTATGCTATTTAAAACTTAAATATTACTTAATTACTAATAAAACTAATATTAAATCTAATAAATACCAAATGATAAAATAAAAATCTTAGAAAATTATTAAAATTACTTTAAGGTAAAAGGTAATTAATAAAAATATAAAAATACCAAGTACTTAATATTAAAATTTAAATTATATTAAATAGAAACTATCACTTATTTTTAAAATTGGATTTTCTTGATTTTTCTTTTACAAACCTATAAAAATACTTAAAACATAAAACTTTTGTGAAAACAAAATTGCCAAAGCTTAAAAATAAGCCAAATGCAAGCCAAAAAGCTTGACAGTTGACTATTGTTGACCAAGAAGGAAAATAAGCTCAAATGAGCTCAAATGGGACCCACAATTGATGATTCAGGTTCACTTCACTTATTTGGACATGTTTGAGCAAGTTTCAATTGGATAAGCTCACAGGAAAAGCAATTAAGCTAGAATAAGCACTTTCCAAATTCCTTTTCCACTAAAAAATGGGACAGACAAGAGAAGCAATTCCAAGTGGGGTCCATAAGGTTTGAGGTCAAAGGACTGGTCAAAACATGAAAAGGGGTAGGAGGGGGTTGAATGGAACAAAGTTTTGGTTGTGGGGCCCACTAGGGTGGCCAAAAACCACCACCAAAGTGGTGGTGGTGGCTGTGGTGCTGCTGATGCAACAGGGCAGGGACTCCCCTGCAACCTACTTTGAGGGTGTATGGGGACCAGAGAAAAAAATCACAAAAACGAGGAAGCAATGGGGCCTTAAAGATGAGGTGGTAGAAAACAAATTTAAACAAGTTTCAGGGCTTAAATCAACTCACATAAATCATAAAAATTCCTTGAATTTTTGGAAAAAAATGAAGACCATGCACTTTTGACTTTTTATATGAACTAGCAAATTGACTTTTCTGAGTTTCTAAGTGATCCTACTGATTTATCATGATGTTATAAGATGAAATGGACCTAGACTAAGTGAACTTAACAACTTATGTAATGAAAATGATGGGTTGTGGGTCTAAATCTCCCAACAGTGGACTGTTGGGGGGATTCATTGTGATTTTTGACTTCTGCTATGAAGATGAGCAAAGTAAGGTTTGTTTGAAGTTAATTAGGACTTAGGTGAGTTGCCTAAATAGGCTTTGGTCACAAATGACAATCACAACACATTCAAACTAACAATTCCAAACACTCCTTTAAATCCACAGATTTGGCGTCAAACCTACAAACTAGTGATTTCTGGTTCAAAACTCATGCATACAGGTTGAAATAGGTTTTATAAAGATAAATAAGCAAATTCCAAGTAAAATTAAACAGTCTAGATAAGCATAACTCAAATGAGCAACAAGGAGCTACACTAACAGTTAATATGCAAACTTGTGGGGCAATACTTATGTAAACTATAAATCAAACTAAAAATGAATTTATTAAGCTGATAAGTAATAAACAAACAAAAACAAGCAATATAAGCAGAAGTACAAAACCCTTAACTTGTTTAGATCTAAAAACTTTGAAGGGTTTGGTTTTCGTGTGTTGATCTTGAATCTCTGCCGGTATGGTTTCTGTATCTTAATTCGTGTCTTTAATTTGCTCTTGTCAATTTCGTTCTCAATGATGATAAAAATTACTATTATTATTAAGTAATATAAAAAGAAAAGAGATTAGCTGCGTTTAACTATAGTAGTAGTATGTATGTATGTGCTACTACTAATTAACTGACTGACACCAGAGTGAAGGGGTTGTGGAACCATTTATTGTTAAGGCAATACAGTACTAGTACATTTATTCCTAGACTTTATGGGATGGGATGTTTGTTAAAGCTCATTTTTTTCTTCTTCTTTTTTATGGCTTAATGACCTTCAGCTTATATAAGCTGTATATATAAAATATATATATATATATATATATATATATATATATATATATATATATATATATATATATATTTATGAGATTTCTTAAAAGTATTGTTAGCCAAGCCCATTCGCGGCCACCCCGCAAATTTGCTTTCTTTGGCGTAAATATATCTGCCATCTTTAATATTGTAAAATGGCTAGCTCTCGAATGGTGCCATGAACCATTTAATACAACGAAGATTGCGACCCTAAAAAAAAAAAAAAAAAAAAAAAAAAAAAAAAAAAATCTATTATTCTTTCTTTTCTGCTGCTAAAATATTTCATGTTAATTTTTTGATCTTTATCCGTTTGTAAACCTTTTCTTTTTATTTGCTTTACTAGATCATGGAAGCAAGTTACCGTGTTCTAATTGCCAACCCTGCCATCACCATGGATCATCTCAATTCTCAGATGATGAAAGAATCTGATCTCTGTATTCACCGTGATCTAACCAACTTCATTTATCCTCTCAATTCTCGGATAATGTATAAAAGGTGAAATATTTCATGATTTAACATTGTGGCCCACGAAAAAAAAAGAAAAAAGAAAAAAAAAAGTGGGGGTAGTTGTCAAAAGTACAAAACCCTTAACTTGTTTAGATCTAAAAACTTTGAGGGGTTTGGTTTTCGTGTGTTGATCTTGAATCTCTGCCGGTATGGTTTCTGTATCTTAATTCATGTCTTTAATTTGCTCTTGTTAATTTCGTTCTCAATGATGATAAAAATTACTATTATTATTAAGTAATATAAAAAGAAAAGAGATTAGCTGCGTTTAACTATAGTATTAGTATGTATGTATGTGCTACTGCTAATTAACTGACTGACACCAGAGTGAAGGGGTTGTGGAACCATTTATGGGATAGGATGTTTGTTTAAGCTCATTTTTTCTTTTTCTTTTTTAAGGCTTAATGACCTTCAGCTTATATAAGCTGTATATATAAAAATATATATATGAGATTTCTCAAAAATATTATTAGCCAAGCCCTTTCGCGGCCACCCGCAAATTTGCTTCCATTGGCGTAAATATATCTGCCATCTTAAACATTGTTAATTGGCTAGGTCTCAAATGGTGCCATGAACCATTTAATACAATGTAGATTGTGACCCTAATAACAAAAATCTATTACTTCCTTCTTTTCTGCTGCTAAAATATTTCATGTTAATTTTTTGATCGATATCCGTTTGTAAATATTTTGTTTTTATTTGCTTTACTAGATCATGGAAGCAAGTTACCGTGATCTAATTGCCTACCCTGCCATCACCATGGATCATCTCGATTCTCAGATGATGAAAGAATCGGATCTATATAATCACCGTGATCTAACCAACTTCATTTATCTTCTCAATTCTCGGATAATGTTTAAAAGGTGAAATATTTCATGATTTAACATTGTGGCCCACGAAGAAAAAAAAGTGGGGGGTATTTGTCAAAAGTACAAAACCCTTAACTTGTTTAGATCTAAAAACTTTGAAGGGTTTGGTTTTCGTGTGTTGATCTTGAATCTCTGCCGGTATGGTTTCTGTAGCTTAATTCATGTCTTTAATTTGCTCTTGTTAATTTCGTTCTCAATGATGATAAAAATTACTATTATTATTAAGTAATATAAAAAGAAAAAAGATTAGTTGCGTTTAACTATAGTATTAGTATGTATGTATGTGCTACTGCTAATTAACTGACTGACACCAGAGTGAAGGGGTTGTGGAACCATTTATTGTTAAGGCAATATAGTACTAGTACATTTATTCCTAGACTTTATGGGATGGGATGTTTGTTTAAGCTCATTTTTTCTTTTTCTTTCTTATGGCTTAATGACCTTCAGCTTATATAAGCAGTATATATAAAAAATATATATATGAGATATCTCAAAAATATTGTTAGCCAAGCCCTTTCACGGCCACCCTGCAAATTTGCTTCCTTTGGCGTAAATATATCTGCCATCTTAAATATTGTTAAATGGCTAGCTCTCGAATGGTGCCATGAACCATTTAATACAATGTAGATTGCGACCCTAATAAAAAAAATCTATTACTTTCTTCTTTTCTGCTGCTAAAATATTTCATGTTTATTTTTTGATCGATATCCGTTTGTAAACCTTTTGTTTTTATTTGCTTTACTAGATCATGGAAGCAAGTTACCGTGATCTAATTGCCAACCCTGCCATCACCATGGATCATCTCGATTCTCAGATGATGAAAGAATCTGATCTCTATAATCACCGTGATCTAACCAACTTCATTTATACTCTCAATTCTCGGATGATGTTTAAAAGGTGAAATATTTCATGATTTAACATTGTGGCCCACGAAGAAAAAAAAAAGTGAGGGGTTGATGCGTAGGGATTGCACCAGGCTTTACCTCTCAAGGGATCTTGAGAAGCTTACAACCCCCACCAGGCAGTGTACCTGATCGTTGTAGTATAGTATAGTGACAAGTACCAGCGGATTGATCGTTCAGCTAGGAATAGTGTTGCTAGGATTAGAAAACCTAAATACTAGTTCTAGAGATGAGGGATGATTATTTTTGTATTTTTATATTTTTTAGAAAGCAGGTAAAAATCTCGGGTTTGAAGGATTTGGGCGGAATTAGTTGCTAGTCAACTAACCCAATACTAAAGATGCAATCAAAATAAAATACTAGAAATGAAAATAAAACTAAATTAACTAAGGTTGTGAGCAATAAGGGGAGAAATGTGTTTACTTAGATTTCACTACTCCCTAGATATCTTTTACACCTTATTACTTGTTATAGTTGCGTGGATGACGGATTGTATTCCTTAATACCATTCATGGGGTGGCGCACTTAATTCCCCAATCCTATGAGTGCCTACTTCACTCCTATGTCGAGCCGGCTAAAAAGCTCCTAACATGGGATCATTAGAATTTACTCATGCATTAAATACAACCAATAAAACCTAGTGCACGTCAGTTCATGTTTCCTAAGACGTTCAAGCATGTTACCATTTGGAGATCTGCCAGTTTTCTTAAGCCTAACATCGAAATCATTCATCCAATACAACCATAAACAAGTAACCAACACATAATCAACATCTAGGTTTCATTAGATCTAAGCAAACACAAGATAAATCTAGCCTAGCATGGTGGAATTAAGACAAGCACAAGATATAGACAACCAACACATAGACATATTGATTGAATTAGAAGAACACTTATCTCAATTACACATGAAAGGGTTTCTCCAAAACTTCTCCTTTTCTAATGAATGAAAATTAGAAAACTATATATAGAAAACTGAGTCTGACGGCGTCAAGACCAAATAGGTGATGCCGTCATCTCGCCGCCAAAATAATTCTCGGACTGCCTTGATCTACATTTGACGCCGTCATGTGTTAGGTCCTTCCAGGCCGTCACGCAATTTACTCTTGACGCCGTTAGGATGATACTCTTGACGCCGTCACCTACTGTTCCCAGCAAGGAAAATTAAGACTTTGGCGTTTTCTTCACTTTTATGCTCCAAAAATGTCCGAATTGCTTCCTTTTCCAGATTTCACTCCCAAAGTACCTAAAATCACAAAAGGAACGATTTAGGCCAATATTTGATCAAATAAATTCAATTCCGGGCTTAAATGACCCCCTAAAAGTGGTTCACTTTTCGCCTCATCATATACCCTTACACTTGAGATTTGCTTGTCCTCAAGCAAATACGCTTTTATTCTAATCAAAATACAAGTTAGGGGTCATTTAACACTAATATATAAGTAATTACAACAAATAATCGTTCCACTAAAGACCAAAGAAAAGCACGGAGGTCATATACTAGCACCTCACAAATAATGTTTAGATACTCACATCTCTCGGGTGTAATAAAGTATAAATTACAATATGGAAACGGAAGATATCTCTCACTACCTGTCATAGCAAAATAGATTACCATAGGCTTGGGAAAGGATCAAACCTCCACCACATGGCGTAAGCACCTAGGATAAACTATCAAAGAGGTCTTTTAAAGGGTTGTAACGTTAGGTGTAGGGATATGAAATACACGGTTTTGTTGGATATAGGCAGTCTTTACTGGTGGCGAGTTAACAATCTTGGTTAATTACATGTACAATATGGCGTTTCTAAGCCAAGACTAGACTCGACTTAAGCTAATAAATGAAAAATAACAAAAACATAAAATGAACATAGAATAAAAAGGGATGGTAGTCCGTATGTTTTTCTCTTTTTTTTCTTTTTCTATTTTTTTTTCTTTTTCTTGATTTCACGACTTTTTTTTTTTTTTTTTTTTTTTTTTTTTTTTTTTTAACTTTTTTTGCATACACTCTTACCCTACCATCCAAAATAATACATCATAGGGGATGAAAATTCCCCTTACACTTGAATTTTTACATATTTTACAATAAACTAATCTAATGACTCGAATTAAGAAAATCAAAACACTTGGAGTACTTTTAAGATTGACGTACATATGGGGGTAATAAATAATGTTCTTCCCCATTACTCCATAAAATAAGTACTTTACCCATGAGTCCCAATCGTCCCAAAACAATATGTACAAGGATATGACTCGACTTAGCAACCATGTAATCAATTAGATAGTTAACTTAGGGTTTAACAAATAACAATAATGCACTAAAGATGAGCGCATACACGGAAGGCTAAGGCGATTTGGGTGTACATTTAAGTGGGGTGTAACAAATTCTTCCTTTAAGTAAGATGCTTAAAGTTAGAAACGAAAAGATAGGCTCGGAGGGGTGTACTAGGGGTTTCGTGTACTAAAAATGAGTACAACGCTAAGGTGTGGGAAAAATTAGTTGACTTAACTAGCCAAGTAATATGACTTAAATGGTCAAGTAATTATGATACGGTTTTAACACAAGGGTGATCCTAATTCCTCTTATCATGTAGTAAATCCTACTACACGAATGTAGTCTCACTAGCGGTCTCGGGATGCATCACTAACGCAAGTTCTAGAATCTAGATGCTACCGGTACACTCATAAGCACTAATAGTAAATGCTTTTCCTATCAAATCTAAAGACGAACCTCACATATTTGGGTGGAAAATTTTTCTAAATGGTACGGTTTTGTGCTAGTCATACAATCTCCTATCCATGAGACGCTTGCTATGGCTAAAGTTTCACTCCTAAATGTTGTAAAAAATTTTAAATTTGGCGCTAAAATTGCACTAACAAGTATTTCTCATAGTTTTATTACACATCTACTATTAAACAAACAAACTCAAGCAAAAGTGTATTTGTAAGGTATCATCATTTTACCCTCCCCTTACACTTAAGATGAACATTGTCCCCAATGTTCAAGTAAAGAATGTGAAAGTTAAATAAGTAAAACAAATGAAATCAAATACTCCCCTGATTCGCTCGGTATGGATAATAAGGTGGCCAGGTTAAATCTTCCTCCAAGAAAATGAACAATCAAAGCTTCCATTCCAGAATATAAATCATCTTCTTGTCATACATAACCTGTAAGTCCTGAGAAAATAAACAAAGCAACCTCGCATAAAATCGGCGGCAATCTTTATAAGTTACTAAATCCTAGAAAACAAGATAAGATATAATGCTTGTGGAATGAAGTTTGCAGATTTCCTGGAGATTATAAAACTTAATAATTCACAAAAACTTTAAAACTCCGTTAGAAAAACAAAACTGGTAAAATTTCCAGATTTTTACACGTGACGCCGTCAAGAGTAATCTCATGATGCCGTCAGAAGTGACCTGCAGAAATTCTTGTGTTAAGTTTCCGGAAAAATTCTGGAAAAACTTGGTCCTACTTCCTGGAAAATCCTGCAAAACTTCATTATGACTCAATACAAGCATTTGACTCTAACAAATACGAATATACATGTTCACTTAATATTGTGGAGAATCATGATCGGTTTGTTTCTTAAAAACATATTTGGGGTTTCCCCTTACAATTAGCTTTTGCAAAAATACTTTTAGGTGGAGTTAAGACTAGGCCAAAACAACAAAGTAAAGTATTTCCACTATTTAGTTTAGAAACATGATCTACCAACAATAAAAATAGAACATGTATACGGAAGCAAATAACAAACAAACAAACAAAATAAAATCACACAAAGCATGGGTTGCCTCCCAAGAAGCGCTTTTCTTTATTTACGAGTCTTGTAGCTAGACTCAAGGTCATGGGTTACTACGTGACCTCATCCCTTGAAATGATGTACCCCATGTAGTTGTGATCATTACTATTATGGTGGTAGTGCCTTAACCTATCGATACTTGCAATCACCTTTCCACCTACTTCACTTCTCAGGTTAGCCATCCCATCTTGGTTCATGCTCTCAAGTGTGAAAGGCCCATACCACCAAGGACTTGGTTTATCGGGTGGTATTGTTGTTTCCAAGTGTCTTAAGAGTACCAAATTCCCTTCCTCAAATGGTACATGATTTTCTGCGGGTTGAGTATGTTCGAATTCGACCTGAACCTTATTGCTTTTGCTTCTTTCATATTTAGCCTCCTTGTAGCTTTTGATTCTTGCCTCCCATGCAAGAATTTTATTCTGAACACAAATGGGTGTCGTGTCAATGTTGTTTTTGAGCTTTCTCCAACTCGAATTCTCATGCCCAATTTGCGGAGTCATGGGGAAGCTAATCTTTTTTTTTTTTTCCAGATTTAAGCTCAATTTTCCTGCCTTCATACTTAATGACAGCTCTAGCGGTGGCGAGGAATGGTGCCCCAAGGATTATTGGCACGCATCCATCTCCCTTATCATTGATGATCATAAAATCAACGGGGTACATGAATCCTGCGACATTAACTAATACATCTTCTGCGATCCCTAGAGGGTATACGTACGAGTGTCCAGCTAGGGACAACCTAACACGAGTAGGGGCTGGCATTTTTGACGTTAGTTGGATGTAAATAGTTAGGGGCATAAGATTTACTTCCGATCCTTGGTCGGCGAAAGCACTAAGATATTTCAAATCCCCAATGCTAGTTGGTATCTCAAAGTTCTCACACGCTAACTACTTAGTGGCCACTTTTTGTACCAATAGCCTCTCGAATATTAACCCCCAGGTAACGTATCATACTCATCTTTTCCCTTTTTCTCTTTCTCAGAACCCTGTTTGGAAGGTTGGTTACGCCCGTCACCCTTAATCCAATTTGTTATGGTGTTTTCGTTTATATCATGTTTCAGGTAGTGACTCAAGGGTTGGGATTTTGGTGGCTTTTCTAAGGTCTGTTTAGTAGGGGCTTCTACCTTCTCGTTATCCTTGTGGACAATTGTGATGGAATTAACAAATTGGGTAGTGGGAATGGCGCTTTCTTTCCTTAGTAGCATTCTTTCGGGGGTTCTCTGGTTGGCATACTCCTCCAATAGACTCATCATCTCATTCATTTTCTCTTGCATCTCCTCTTTTTGCTTATAAACTGCTTCCTCGAATCTAGCAAGCCGATCTGAATGAGTTGCCATATATTCTGTCATCCTAGCTTCAAACTCTGAGCTAAGCTCCTCGGGAGGGGAATAAGGTGGGGCATAGTTTTGAAAAGTCTCGACATTTTCTCTAGAGGGTGACTCAGATAATGGTGTTGAAGTTGGTTTCGAGACAGAATTGACAGTAGCCCGTCTAGGACTTAAAGGTCTCCTTTGCCTTTCCTCAAAATAGTCAACTTTTGCCTCGAGTTTGCATACGAGTTCATCAGGGATTTTGGTGGTTCCTCCTGATGTTGAGACTGCATTGATGGCCGCTTTTATTGTATGATTAAACTCCCACATCTTTTGATTATCGGCGGCGAGCTCCTCAATAATTGCCCAGGACTCCTCGGCGTTTTTATCACGCAGTTTACCTCCCGCGGCCCTATCGATTGTACGTTTAGTGTGATAGTCAACATGGTTGTAGAAAATCTGGACTAATAACCAAAGGTTTATACCATGATGAGGGACTTATGGAGGAGATCCTTAAAACGGGCCCATGCTTCATAGAAAGTTTCACCCTGATGTTGTTCAAACATCAAAATGTCATTTCTAAGCATTGCAGTCTTCCCCGGAGGGAAGAATTGAGTAAGGAAGCGATTGGTGAAATTATCCCATGTGGGGATGGATCCTGTTGGTAAACGCTCAAGCCATTGACTAGCTTGATCCCGTAAAGAGAATTGGAATAGGCGTAATCGGGTTGTCTCTCTAGTTTCAACATCTAGGTCTATGGAGTCTACGATTTTAAGGAAGTCCTTAAGATGTTGATTTGGATCTTCGGAACGAAGTCCATGGAATGCACATCCACTTTGCACCAACCGGATGGTGTCGGATCGCAAGGGGTCACATTGGCTCCGGTGAGCTCAATGGTGTTTCGGTAGCCTTGGTGGCTAGGTCGGGAATACTCTCCTAAGGTTCGGGGCCTAAGAGGTTCTAGTGGTGGGTTTTGTTGTGGTGGGATGATGGGTTCAAAGATGTTCCCATCGTCCATGATGTCGGGTGGTGAAAAGTTACGAACAAAAACACAAAGAAATACGATAAACTAAAGAGAACCTAAAAATAAAAATAAAATCTTACTAGAAAGGAATCTAGCAAATAGACATAATAAAAAGAGATTCTAACCTAGACAATAACTATACCCCGGGCTGCGGCGTAAAAAACTTGATGCGTAGGGATTGCACCAGGCTTTAGCTCTCAAGGGATCTTGAGAAGCTTACAACCCCCACCAGGCAGTGTACCTTATCGTTGTAGTATAGTATAGTGACAAGTACCGGGGGATTGATCGTTCAGCTAGGAATAGTGTCGCTAGGATTAGAAAACCTAAATACTAGTTCTAGAGATGAGGGATGATTATTTTTTGTATTTTTATATTTTTTAGAAAGCAAGTAAAAATCTCGGGTTTGAAGGATTTGGGCGGAATTAGTTGCTAGTCAACTAACCCAATACTAAAGATACAATCAAAATAAAATACTAGAAATGAAAATAAAACTAAATTAACTAAGGTTGTGAGCAATAAGTGGAGAAATGTGTTTGCTTAGATTTCACTACTCCCTAGATATCTTTTACACGTTAATTACTTGTTATAGTTGCGTGGATGACGGATTGTATTCCTTAATACCATTCATGGGGTGGCGCACTTAATTCCCCAATCCTATGAGTGCCTACTTCACTCCTATGTCGAGCCGGCTAAGAAGCTCCTAACATGAGATCATTAAAATTTACTCATGCATTAAATACAACCCATAAAGCCTAGTGCACGTCAGTTCATGTTTCCTAAGACGTTCAAGCATGTTACCATTTGGAGATCTGCCAGTTTTCTTAAGCCTAACATCGAAATCATTCATCCAATACAACCATAAACAAGTAATCAACACATAATCAACATCTAGGTTTCATTAGATCTAAGCAAACACAAGATAAATTTAGCCTAGCATGGTGGAATTAAGACAAGCACAAGATATAGACAACCAACACATAGACATATTGATTGAATTAGAAGAACACTTATCTCAATTACACATGAAAGGGTTCAAGGGCTGAAAACCCTTGAAAAACCTGTAAAATTCGTAATAGGTTCGGCCTTAGGGTTTCTCCAAAACTTCTCCTTTTCTAATGAATGAAAATTAGAAAACTATATATAGAAAACTGAGTCTGACGGCGTCAAGACCAAATAGGTGACGCCGTCATCTCGCCGCCAAAATAATTCTCGGACTGCCTTGATCTACATCTGACGCCGTCATGTGTTAAGTCCTTCCAGGCCGTCACGCATTTTACTCTTGACGCTCTACTTGTGACGCCTTCATGTTTGCACTGGGCCGTCATGCAATTTACTCTTGACGCCGTCAGGATGATACTCTTGACGCCGTCACCTACTGTTCTAGCAAGGAAAATTAAGACTTTGGCGTTTTCTTCACTTTTATGCTCCAAAAACGTACAAATTGCTTCCTTTTCCAGATTTCACTCCCAAAGTACCTAAAATCACAAAAGGAACGATTTAGGGCAATATTTGATTAAATAAATTCAATTCCAGGCTTAAATGACCCTCTAAAAGTGGTTCATTTTTCGCCTCATCAGGGGTATTTGTCAAAAGTACAAAACCCTTAACTTGTTAAGATCTAAAAACTTTGAAGGGTTTGGTTTTCGTGTGTTGATCTTGAGGCCGGTATGGCTTCTGTAGCTTAATTCATGTCTTTAATTTGCTCTTGTTAATTTCGTTCTCAATGATGATAAAAATTACTATTATTATTAAGTAATATAAAAAGAAAAGAGATTAGCTGCGTTTAACTATAGTATTAGTATGTATGTATGTGCTACTGCTAATTAACTGACTGACACCAGAGTGAAGGGGTTGTGGAACCATTTATTGTTAAGGCAATACAGTACTAATACATTTATTCCTAGACTTTATGGGATGGGATGTTTGTTTAAGCTCATTTTTTCTTTTTCTTTTTTATGGCTTAATGACCTTCAGCTTATATAAGCTGTACATATAAAAAAATATATATGAGATTTCTCAAAAATATTGTTAGCCAAGCCCTTTCGCGGCCACCCGCAAATTTGCTTCCTTTGGCGTAAATATATCTGCCATCTTAAATATTGTTAAATGGCTAGGTCTCGAATGGTGCCATGAACCATTTAATACAATGTAGATTGCGAACCTAGTAAAAAAAATCTATTACTTCCTTCTTTTCTGGTGCTAAAATATTTCATGTTAATTTTTTGATCGATATCCGTTTGTAAACCTTTTGTTTTTATTTGCTTTACTCGATCATGGAAGCAAGTTACCGTGATCTAATTGCCAACCGTGCCATCACCATGGATCCTCTCGATTCTCAGATGATGAAAGAATCTGATCTCTATAATCACCGTGATCTAACCAACTTCATTTATACTCTCAATTCTCGGATAATGTTTAAAAGGTGAAATATTTCATGATTTAACATTGTGGCCCACGAAGAAAAAAAAACAAAAAAGTGGGGGGTATTTGTCAAAAGTACAAAACCCTTAACTTTTTTAGATCTAAAAACTTTGAAGGGTTTGGTTTTCGTGTGTTGATCTTGAATCTCTGCCGGTATGGTTTCTGTAGCTTAATTCATGTCTTTAATTTGCTCTTGTTAATTTCGTTCTCAATGATGATAAAAATTACTATTATTATTAAGTAATATAAAAAGGAAAGAGATTAGCTGCGTTTAACTATAGTATTAGTATGTATGTATGTGCTACTGCTAATTAACTGACTGACACCAGAGTGAAGGGGTTGTGGAACCATTTATTGTTAAGGCAATACAGTACTAGTACATTTATTCCTAAACTTTATGGTATGGGATGTTTGTTTAAGCTCATTTTTTCTTTCTCTTTCTTATGGTTTAATGACCTTCAGCTTATATAAGGTGTATATATAAAAAAATATATATGAGATTTCTCAAAAATATTGTTAGCCAAGCCCTTTCGCGGCCACCCGCAAATTTGCTTCCTTTGGCGTAAATATATCTGCCATCTTAAATATTGTTAAATGGCTAGGTCTCGAATGGTGCCATGAACCATTTAATACAATGTAGATTGCGAACCTAATAAAAAAAATATATTACTTCCTTCTTTTCTGTTGCTAAAATACTTCATGTTAATTTTTTGATCGATATCCGTTTGTAAACCTTTTGTTTTTATTTGCTTTACTAGATCATGGTAGCAAGTTACCGTGATCTAATTGCCAACCGTGCCATCACCATGGATCATCTCGATTCTCTGATGATGAAAGAATCTGATCTCTATAATCACCGTGATCTAACCAACTTCATTTATCCTCTCAATTCTCGGATAATGTTTAAAAGGTGAAACATTTCATGATTTAACATTGTGGTCCACGAAGAAAAAAAAAAGTGGGGGGTATTTGTCAAAAGTACAAAACCCTTAACTTATTTAGATCTAAAAACTTTGAAGGGTTTGGTTTTCGTGTGTTGATCTTGAATCTATGCCGGTAAGGTTTCTGTAGCTTAATTCATGTCTTTAATTTGCTCTTGTTAATTTAGTTCTCAATGATGATAAAAATTACTATTATTATTAAGTAATATAAAAAGAAAAGAGATTAGTTGCGCTTAACTATAGTATTAGTATGTATGAATGTGCTACTGCTAATTAACTGACTGACACCAGAGTGAAGGGGTTGTGGAACCATTTATTGTTAAGGCAATACAGTACTAGTACATTTATTCCGAGACTTTATGGGATGGGATGTTTGTTTAAGCTCATTTTGTTCTATTTCTTTCTTATGGCTTAATGACCTTCAGCTTATATAAGTTGTATATATAAAAAATATATATATGAGATATCTCAAAAATATTGTTAGCCAAGCCCTTTCACGGCCACCCCGCAAATTTGCTTCCTTTGGCGTAAATATATCTGCCATCTTAAATATTCTTAAATGGCGAGCTCTCGAAAAGTGCCATGAACCATTTAATACAATATAGATTGCGACCCTACTAAAAAAAATCTATTACTTCCTTCTTTTCTGCTGCTAAAATATTTCATGTTAATTTTTTGATCGATATCTGTTTGTAAACCTTTTGTTTTTATTTCCTTTACTAGATCATGGAAGCAAGTTACCGTGATCCAATTGCCAACCCTGCCATCACCATGGATCATCTCGATTCTCAGATGATGAAAGAATCTGATCTCTATAATCACCGTGATCTAACCAACTCATTTATACTCTCAATTCAAGGATAATGTTTAACAGGTGAAAGATTTCATGATTTAACATTGTGGCCCACGAAGAAAAAAAAAGTGGGGGGTATTTGTCAAAAGTACAAAACCCTTAACTTGTTTAGATCTAAAAACTTTGAAGGGTTTGGTTTTCGTGTGTTGATCTTGAATCTCTGCCGGTATGGTTTCTGTAGCTTAATTCATGTATTTAATTTGCTCTTGTTAATTTCGTTCTCAATGATGATAAAAATTACTGTTATTATTAAGTAATATAAAATAGTTGCGTTTAACTATAGTATTAGTATGTATGTATGTGCTACTGCTAATTAACTGACTGACACCAGAGTGAAGGGGTTGTGGAACAATTTATTGTTAAGGCAATACAATACTAGTACATTTATTCCTATACTTTATGGGATGGGATGTTTGTTTAGGCTCATTTTTTCTTTTTCTTTTTTATGGCTTAATGACCTTCAGCTTATATAAGTTGTTTATGTAAAAAAATATATATATGAGATTTCTCAAAAATATTGTTAGCCAAGCCCTTTCACGGCCACCCCGCAAATTTGCTTCCTTTGGCGTAAATATATCAACCATCTTAAATATTCTTAAATGGCTAGGTTTCGAATGGTGCCATGAACCATTTAATACAATGTAGATTGCGACCCTAATTAAAAAAAATCTTTTACTTCCTTCTTTTCTGCTGCTAAAATATTTCATGTTAATTTTTTGATCTCTATCCATTTGTAAACCTTTTGTTTTTAAACGCTTTACTAGATCATGGAAGCATGTTACCGTGATCTAATTGCCAACCCTGCCATCACCATGGATCATCTCGATTCTCATATGATGAAAGAATCTGATCTCTATAATCAACGTGATCTAACCAACTTCATTTATACTCTCAATTCTCGGATAATGTTTAAAAGGTGAAATATTTCATGATTTAACATTGTGGCCCACGAAGAAAAAAAAAGTGGGGGGTATTTGTCAAATGTACAAAACTCTTAACTTGTATAGATCTAAAAACTTTGAAGGGTTTGGTTTTCGTATGTTGATCTTGAATCTCTGCCGGTATGGTTTCTGTAGCTTAATTCATGTCTTTAATTTGCTCTTGTTAACTTCGTTCTCAATGATGATAAAAATTACTATTATTATTAAGTAATATAAAAAGAAAAGAGATTAGCTGCGTTTAACTATAGTATTAGTATGTATGTATGTGCTACTGCTAATTAACTGACTGACACCAGCGTGAAGGGGTTGTGGAACCATTTATTGTTAAGGCAATACAGTACTAGCACATTTATTCCTAGACTTTATGGGATGGGATGTTTGTTTAAGCTCATTTTTTTTTTTCTTTTTTAAGGCTTACAGACCTTCAGCTTATATAAGCTGTATATATAAAAAAATAAATATGAGATTTCTCAAAAATATTGTTAGCCAAGCCCTTTCGTGGCCACCCGCAAATTTGCTTCCTTTGGCGTAAATATATCTGCCATCTTTAATATTGTTAAATGGCTAGGTCTCGAATGGTGCCATGAACCAATTAATACAATGTAGATTGCGACCCTAATAAAAAAAAAATCTATTACTTCCTTTTTTCTGCAGCTAAAATATTTCATGTTAATTTTTTGATCGATATCCGTTTATAAACCTTTTTTTTTTATTTGCTTTACTAGATCATGGAAGCAAGTTACCGTGATCTAATTGCCAACCCTGCCATCACCATGGATCATCTGGATTCTCAGATGATGAAAGAATCTGATCTCTATAATCACCGTGATCTAACCAACTTCATTTATACTCTCAATTCTCGGATAATGTTTAAAAGGTGAAATATTTCATGATTTAACATTGTGGCCCACGAAGAAAAAAAAATGGGGGCTATTTGCCAAAAGTACAAAACCCTTAACTTGTTTAGATCTAAAAACTTTGAAGGGTTTGGTTTTCGTGTGTTGATCTTGAATCTCTGCCGGTATGGTTTCTGTAGCTTAATTCATGTCTTTAATTTGCTCTTGTTAATTTCGTTCTCAATGATGATAAAAATTACTATTATTATTAAGTAATATAAAAAGAAAAGAGATTAGCTGCGTTTAACTATAGTATTAGTATGTATGTATGTGCTACTGCTAATTAACAGACTGACACTAGAGTGAAGGGTTTTTGAAACTATTTATTGTTAAGGCAATATAGTACTAGTACATTTATTGCAAGACTTTATAGGATGAGATGTTTGTTTAAGCTCATTTTTTCTTTTTCTTTTTTATGGCTTAATGACCTTCAGCTTATATAAGTTGTATATATAAAAAAATATATTTGAGATTTCTCAAAAATATTGTTAGCCAAGCCCTTTCACGGCCACCCCGCAAATTTACTTCCTTTGGCGTAAATATATCTGCCATCTTAAATATTGTTAAATGGCTAGCTCTCGAATGGTGCCATAAACCATTTAATACAATGTAGATTGCGACCCTAATAAAAAAAATAAAAAAAAAACAATAAAAAATAAAAAAATCTATAACTTCCTTCTTTTCTGCTGCTAAAATATTTCATGTTAATTTTTTGATCCATATCCGTTTGTAAACCTTTTGTTTTTATTTGCTTTACTAGATCATGGAAGCAAGTTACCGTGATCTAATTTCCAACCCTGCCATCACCATGGATCATCTCGATTCTCAGATGATGAAAGAATCTGATCTCTGTAATCACCATGATCTAACCAACTTCATTTATCCTCTCAATTCTCGGATAATGTTTGAAAGGTGAAATATTTCATGATTTAACATTGTGGCCCACGAAGAAAAAAAAATGGGGGCTATTTGCCAAAAGTACAAAACCCTTAACTTGTTTAGATCTAAAAACTTTGAAGGGTTTGGTTTTCGTGTGTTGATCTTGAATCTCTGCCGGTATGGTTTCTGTAGCTTAATTCATGTCTTTAATTTGCTCTTGTTAATTTCGTTCTCAATGATGATAAAAATTACTATTATTATTAAGTAATATAAAAAGAAAAGAGATTAGCTGTGTTTAACTATAGTATTAGTATGTATGTATGTGCTACTGCTAATTAACAGACTGACACTAGAGTGAAGGGTTTTTGAAACTATTTATTGTTAAGGCAATATAGTACTAGTACATTTATTGCAAGACTTTATGGGATGAGATGTTTGTTTAAGCTCATTTTTTCTTTTTCTTTTTTATGGCTTAATGACCTTCAGCTTATATAAGTTGTATATATAAAAAAATATATATGAGATTTCTCAAAAATATTGTTAGCCAAGCCCTTTCACGGCCACCCCGCAAATTTACTTCCTTTGGCGTAAATATATCTGCCATCTTAAATATTGTTAAATGGCTAGCTCTCGAATGGTGCCATAAACCATTTAATACAATGTAGATTCCGACCCTAATAAAAAAAATAAAAAAAAAAAACAATAAAAAATAAAAAAATCTATAACTTCCTTCTTTTCTGCTGCTAAAATATTTCATGTTAATTTTTTGATCCATATCCGTTTGTAAACCTTTTGCTTTTATTTGCTTTACTAGATCATGGAAGCAAGTTACCGTGATCTAATTTCCAACCCTGCCATCACCATGGATCATCTCGATTCTCAGATGATGAAAGAATCTGATCTCTGTAATCACCATGATCTAACCAACTTCATTTATCCTCTCAGTTCTCGGATAATGTTTAAAAGGTGAAATATTTCATGATTTAACAGTGTGGCCCACGAAAAGAAAAAAAGGTGGGGGGTAGTTGTCGAAAGTACAAAACCCTTAACTTGTTTAGATCTAAAAACTTTGAAGGGTTTTGGTTTTCGTGTGTTGATCTTGAATCTCTGCCGGTATGGTTTCTGTAGCTTAATTCATGTCTTTAATTTGCTCTTGTTAATTTCGTTCTCAATGATGATAAAAATTACTATTATTATTAAGTAATATAAAAAGAAAAGAGATTAGCTGCGTTTAACTATAGTATTAGTATGTATGTATGTGCTACTGCTAATTAACTGACTGACACCAGAGTGAAGGGGTTGTGGAACCATTTATTGTTAAGGCAATACAATACTAGTTCATTTATTCCTAGACTTTATGGGATGGGATGTTTGTTTAAGCTCATTTTTTCTTTTTCTTTTTTTATGGCTTAATGACCTTCAGCTTATATAAGCTTTACATATAAAAATATATATATGAGATTTCTCAAAAATATTGTTAGCCAAGCCCTTTCGCGGCCACCCCGCAAATTTGCTTCCTTTGGCTGCCATCTTAAATATTCTTAAATGGCCAGGTCTCGAATGGTGCCATGAACCATTTAATACAATGTAGATTGCGACCCTAATAAAAAAAATCTATTACGTCCTTCTTTTCTGCTGCTAAAATATTTCATGTTAATTTTTTGATCGCTATCCGTTTGTAAACCTTTTGTTTTTATTTGCTTTACTAGATCATGGAAGCAAGTTACCGTGATAAAATTGCCAACGCTGCCATCACCATGGATAATCTCGATTCTCAGATGATGAAAGAATCTGATCTCTATAATCACCGTGATATAACCAACTTCATTTATACTCTCAATTCTCGGATAATGTTTAAAAGGTGAAATATTTCATGATTTAACATTGTGGCCCACAAAGAAAAAAAAAAACAAAAAAGTGGGGGGTATTTGTCAAAAGTACAAAACCCTTAACTTGTTTAGATCTAAAAACTTTGAAGGGTTTGGTTTTCGTGTGTTGATCTTGAATCTCTGCCGGTATGGTTTCTGTAGCTTAATTCATGTCTTTAATTTGCTCTTGTTAATTTCGTTCTCAATGTTGATAAAAATTACTATTATTATTAAGTAATATAAAAAGAAAAGAGATTAGATGCGTTTAACTATAGTATTAGTATGTATGTATATGCTACTACTAATTAACTGACTGACACCAGAGTGAAGGGGTTGTGGAACCATTTATTGTTAAGGCAATACAATACTTGTACATTTATTCCTAGACTTTATGGGATGGGATGTTTGTTTAAGCTCATTTTTTCTTTTTCTTTTTCTTTTTTATGGCTTAATGACCTTCAGCTTATATAAGCTTTATATATAAAAATACATATATGAGATTTCTCAAAAATATTGTTAGCCAAGCCCTTTCGCGGCCACCCCGCAAATTTGCTTCCTTTGGCTGCCATCTTAAATATTCTTAAATGGCCAGGTCTCGAATGGTGCCATGAACCATTTAATACAATGTAGATTGCGACCTTAATAAAAAAAATCTATTACTTCCTTCTTTTCTGCTGCTAAAATATTTCATGTTAATTTTTTGATCGCTATCCGTTTGTAAACATTTTGTTTTTATTTGCTTTACTAGATCATGGAAGCAAGTTACCGTGATCTAATTGCCAACCCTGCCATCACCATGGATCATCTCGATTCTCAGATGATGAACGATTCTGATCTCTATAATCACCATGATCTAACCAACTTCATTTATACTCTCAATTCTCGGATAATGTTTAAAAGGTGAAATATTTCATGATTTAACATTGTGGCCCACGAAGAAAAAAAAAAGAAAAAAAAGTGGGTGGTATTTGTCAAATATACAAAACCCTTTGACTTGTTTAGATCTAAGAACTTTGAAGGGTTTGGTTTTCGTGTGTTGATCTTGAATCTCTGCCGGTTTGGTTTCTGTAGCTTAATTCATGTCTTTAATTTGCTCTTGTTAATTTTGTTCTCAATGATGATAAAAATTACCATTATTATTAAGTAATACAAAAAGAAAAGAGATTAGCTGCGTTTAACTATAGTATTAGTATGTATGTATATGCTACTGTTAATTAACTGACTGACACCAGAGTGAAGGGGTTGTGGAACCATTTATTGTTAAGGCAATACAGTACTAGTACATTTATTCCTAGACTTAATGGGATGGGATGTTTGTTTAAGCTCATTTTTTCTTTTTCTTTTTTATAGCTTAATGACCTTCAGCTTATATAAGCTGTATATATAAATATATATATATATATATATATATATATATATATATATATATATATATATATATATATATATATATATATATATATATATATATATATATATATATATATATGAGATATCTCAAAAATATTGTTAGCCAAGCCCTTTCGCGGCCACCCCGCAAATTTGCTTCCTCTGGCATAAATATATCTGCCATCTTAAATATTGTTAAATGGCTAGCTCTCGAATGGTGCCATGAACCATTTAATACAATGTAGATTGCGGCCCTAAGAAATAAATAAAAATAAAAATAAAAAAAAAGAGAGAAAAAAAAATCTATTACTTCCTTCTTTTCAGCTGCTAAAATATTTCATGTTAATTTTTTGACCGATATCCTTTTGTAAACCTTTTGTTTTTATTTGCTTTACTAGATCATGGAAACAAGTTACAGTGATCTAATTGCCAACCCTGCCATCACCATGGATCATCTCGATTCTCAGATGATGAAAGAATCTGATCTCTGTAATCATCGTGATCTAACCAACTTCATTTATCCTCTCAATTCTCGGATAAGTTTTAATAGGTGAATTATTTCATGATTTAACATTGTGGCCAACCAAAAAAAAAAGTGGGGGTAGTTGTTAAAAGTACAAAACCCTAAACTTGTTTCGATCTAAAAACTTTGAAGGGTTTGGTTTTCGTGTGTTGATCTTGAATCTCTGCCGGTATGGTTTCTGTAGCTTAATTCATGTCTTTAATTTGCTCTTGTAAATTCGTTCTCCATGATGATAAAAATTACTATTATTATTAAGTAATATAAAAAGAAAAGAGATTAGCTGCGTTTAACTATAGTATTAGTATGTATGTATGTGCCACTGCTAATTAACTGACTGACACCAGAGTGAAGGGGTTGTGGAACCATTTATTGTTAAGGCAATACAGTACTAGTACATTTATTCCTAGACTTTATGGGATGGGATGTTTGCTTAAGCTCATTTTTTCTTTTTCGTTTTTATGGCTTAATTACCTTCAGCTTATATAAGTTGTATATATAAAAATTTTTTATGAGATTTCTCAAAAATATTGTTAGCCAAGCCCTTTCGCGGCCACCCACAAATTTGCTTCCTTTGGCGTAAATATATCTGCCATCTTAAATATTGTTAAATGGTTAGGTCTCGAATGGTGCCATGAGCCATTTAATACAATGTAGATTGCGACCCAAATTAATAAAAAAAAAAAAAAAAAAAAAAAAAAAAAAAAAAAAAAAAATCTATTACTTCATTCTTTTCTGCTGCTAAAATATTTCATGTTAATTTTTTGATTGTCATCCGTTTGTAAACCTTTTGTTTTTATTTGCTTTACCAGATCATGGAAGCAAGTTACCGTGATCTAATTGCCAACCCTGCCATCACCATGGAGCATCTCGATTCTCAGATGATGAAATTTTCTGATCTCTATAATCACCGTGATCTAACCAACTTCCTTTATACTCTTAATTCTCGGATAATGTTTAAAAGGTGAAATATTTCATGATTTAACATTGTGGCCTACGAAGAAAAAAAAACCAAAAAAGTGAGTGTATTTGTCAAAAGTACAAAACCCTTAACTTTTTTAGATCTAAAAACTTTGAAGGGTTTGGTTTTCGTGTGTTGATCTTGAATCTCTGCCGGTATGTTGTCTGTAGCTTAATTCATGTCTTTAATTTGCTCTTGTTAATTTCGTTCTCAATGATGATAAAACTTACTATTATTATTAAGTAATATAAAAAGAAAAGAGATTAGCTGCGTTTAACCAGAGTGAAGGGGTTGTGGAACTATTTATTGTTAAGGCAATACAGTACTAGTACATTTATGGGATGGGATGTTTGCTTAAGCTCATTTTTTCTTTTTCGTTTTTATGGCTTAATGACCTTCAGCTTATATAAGCTGTATATATAAAAAAATATATATGAGATTTCTCAAAAATATTGTTAGCCAAGCCCTTTCGCGGCCACCCCGCAAATTTGCTTCCTTTGGCGTAAATATATCTGCCATATTAAATATTCTTAAATTGCTAGGTCTCGAATGGTGCCATGAACCATTTAATACAATGTAGATTGCGACCCTAATAAAAAAAACCTATTACTTCCTTGTTTTCTGCTGCCAAAATATTTCATGTTAATTTTTTGATCGATATCCGTTTGTAAACCTTTTGTTTTTATTTGCTTTACTAGATCATGGAAGCAAGTTACCGTGATCTAATTGCCAACCCTGCCATCACCATGGATCATATCTATTCTCAGATGATGAAAGAATCTGATCTCTATAATCACCGTGATCTAACCAACTTCATTTATACTCTCAATTCTCGGATAATGTTTAAAAGGTGAAATATTTCATGATTTAACATTGTGGCCCACGAAGAAAAAAAAAAGTGGGGGTTATTTGTCAAAAGTACAAAACCCTTAACTTGTTTAGATCTAAAAACTTTGAAGGGTTTTGTTTTCGTGTGTTGTTCTTGAATCTCTGCCGGTATGGTTTCTGCAGCTTAATTCATGTCTTTAATTTGCTCTTGTTAATTTCGTTCTCAATGATGATAAAAATTACTATTATTATTAAGTAATATAAAAAGAAAAGAGATTAGCTGCGTTTAACTATAGTATTAGTATGTATGTATGTGCTACAGCTAATTAACTGAATGACACCAGAGTGAAGGGGTTGTGGAACTATTTATTATTAAGGCAATACAGTACTAGTACATTTATTCCTAGACTTTATGGGATGGGTGTTTGTTTGAGTTCATTTTTTCTTTTTCTTTTTTATGGCTTAATGACCTTCAGCCTATATAAGCCGTATATATAAAAAAAATATATATGATATTTCTCAAAAATATTGTTAGCCAACCCCTTTCGCGGCCACCCCGCAAATTTGCTTCCTTTGGCGTAAATATATCTGCCATCTTAAATATTCTTAAATGGCTAGGTCTCGAATGGTGCCATGAACCATTTAATACAATGTAGATTGCGACCCTAATAAAAAAATCTATTACCTCCTTCTTTTCTGCTGCTAAAATATTTCATGTTAATTTTTTGATCGATATCCGTTTGTAAACCTTTTGTTTTTATTTGCTTTACTAGATCATGGAAGCAAGTTACCGTGATCTAATTGCCAACCCTGCCATCACCATGGATCATCTCGATTCTCAGATGATGAAAGAATCTGATCTCTATAATCACCGTGATCTAACCAACTTCATTTATACTCTCAATTCTCGGATATTTTTTAAAAGGTGAAATATTTCATGATTTAACATTTTGGCCCACAAAGAAAAAAAAAACCTAAAGGTGGGGGGTATTTGTCAAAAGTACAAAAGCCTTCTAAAAACTTTGAAGGGTTGGGTTTTCGTGTGTTGATCTTGAATCTCTGCCGGTATGGTTTCTGTAGCTTAATTCATGTCTTTAATTTGCTCTTGTTAATTTCGTTCTCAATGATGATAAAAATTACTATTATTATTAAGCAATATAAAAAGAAAAGAGATTAGCTGCGTTTAACTATAGTATTAGTATGTATGTATGTGCTACAGCTAATTAACTGAATGACACCAGAGTGAAGGGGTTGTGGAACTATTTATTGTTAAGGCAATACAGTACTAGTACATTTATTTCTAGACTTTATGGGATGGGATGTTTGTTTTTGCTCATTTTTTCTTTTTCTTTTTTATGTCTTAATGACCTTCAGCTTCTATAAGCTGTATATATAAAAAATATATATGAGATTTCTCAAAAATATTGTTAGCCAAGCCCTTTCGCGGCCACCCCGCAAATTTGCTTCCTTTGGCATAAGTATATCTGCCATCTTAAATATTCTTAAATGGCTAGGTCACGAATGGTGCCATGAACCATTTAATACAATGTAGATTGCGACCTTAATAAAAAAAATCTATTACTTCCTACTGTTCTGCTGCTAAGATATTTCATGTTAAGTTTTTGATCGATATCCGTTTGTAAACCTTTTGTTTTTATTTGCTTTACTAGATCATGGAAGCAAGTTATCGTGATCTAATTGCCAACCCTGCCATCACCATGGATCATCTCTATTATCATATGATGAAAGAATCTGATCTGTATAATCACCGTGATCTAACCAACTTCATTTATACTCTCAATTCTCGGATAATGTTTAAAAGGTGAAATATTTCATGATTTAACATTGTGGCCCACGAAGAAAAAAAAAAAGAAAAAGAAAAAAAAGTGGGGGTTATTTGTCAAAAGTACAAAACCCTTAACTTGTTTAGATCTAAAAAATTTGAAGGGTTTGGTTTTCGTGTGCTGATCTTGAATCTCTGCCGGTATGGTTTCTGTAGCTTAATTCATGTCTTTAATTTGCTCTTGTTAATTTCGTTCTCAATGATGATAAAAATTACTATTATTATTAAGTAATATAAAAAGAAAAGAGATTAGCTGCGTTTAACTATAGTATTAGTACGTATGTATGTGCTACAGCTAATTAACTGAATGACACCAGAGTGAAGGGGTTGTGGACTATTTATTGTTAAGGCAATACAGTACGAGTACATTTGTTCCTAGACTTTATGGGATCGGATGTTTGTTTAAGCTAATTTTTCCTTTTTCTTTTTTATGGCTTAATGACCTTCAGCTTATATAAGCTGTATATATATATATATATATATATATATATATATATATATATATATATATATATATATATATATATATATATATATATATATATATATATATATATATATGAGATTTCTCAAAAATATTGTTAGCCAAGCCCTTTCACGGCCACCCCGCAAATTTGCTTCCTTTGGCATAAATATATCTGCCATCTTAAATATTCTTAAATGACTAGGTCTCGAATGGTGCCATGAACCATCTTAAACCATTTAATAAAATGTAGATTGCGACCTTAATAAAAAAAATCTATTACTTCCTTCTTTTCTGCTGCTAAGATATTTCATGTTAATTTTTTGATCGATCCTTCTGTAAACCTTTTGTTTTTATTTGCTTTACTAGATCATGGAAGCAAGTTACCGTGATCTAATTGCCAACCCTGCCGTCACCATGGATCATCTCTATTCTCAGATGATGAAAGAATCTGATCTCTATAGTCAACATGATCTAACCAACTTCATTTATACTCTTAATTCTCGGATAATGTTTAGAAGGTGAAATATTTCAGGATTTAACATTTTGGCCCACGGAAAAAAAAAAAAAAAAAAAAAAAAAAAAAAAAAAAAAAGTGGTGGTTATTTGTCAAAGGTACAAAACTCTTAACTTGTTTAGATCTAAAAACTTTAAAGCGTTTTGTTTACGTGTGTTGATCTTGAATCTCTGCCGGTATGGTTTCTGTAGCTTAATTCATGTCTTTAATTTGCTCTTGTTAATTTCGTTCTCAATGACGATAAAAATTACTATTATTATTAAGTAATATAAAAAGAAAAGAGTTTAGCTGCGTTTAACTATAGTATTAGTATGTATGTATGTGCTACAGCTAATTAACTGAATGCCACCAGAGTGAAGGGGTTGTGGAACTATTTATTGTTAAGGCAATACAGAACTAGTACATTTATTCCTAGACTTTATGGGATGGGTGTTTGTTTAAGCTCATTTTTTCTTTTTCTTTTTTATGGCTTAATGACCTTCAACTTATATAAGCTGTATATATAAAAAAAATATATATGAGATTTCTCAAAAATATTGTTAGCCAAGCCCTTTCGCGGCCACCCTGCAAATTTGCCTCCTTTGGCGTTAATATATCTGCCATCTTAAATATTCTTAAATGGCTAGGTCTCGAATGGTGCCATGAACCATTTAATACAATGTAGATTGCGACCCTAATAAAAAAATCTATTACTTCCTTCTTTTCTGCTGCTAAAATATTTCATGTTAATTTTTTGATCGATATCCGTTTGTAAACCTTTTGTTTTTATTTGATTTACTAGATCATGGAAGCAAGTTACCGTGATCTAATTGCCAACCCTGCCATCACCATGGATCATCTCGATTCTCAGATGATGAAAGAATCTGATCTCTATAATCACCGTGATCTAACCAACTTCATTTATACTCTCAATTCTCGGATAATGTTTAAAAGGTGAAATATTTCATGATTTAACATTGTGGCCCATGAAGAAAAAAAAAAAACAAAAAAGTGGGAGGTATTTGTCAAAAGTACAAAACCCTTAACTTTTTTAGATCTAAAAACTTTGAAGGGCTTGGTTTTCGTGTGTTGATCTTGAATCTCTGCCGGTATGGTTTCTGTAGCTTAATTCATGTCTTTAATTTGCTCTTGTTAATTTCATTCTCAATGATGATAAACTTACTATTATTATTAAGTAATATAAAAAGAAAAGAGATTAGCTGCGTTTAACTATAGTATTAGTATGTATGTATGTGCTACAGCTAATTAACTGAATGACACCAGAGTGAAGGGGTTGTGGAACTATTTATTGTTAAGGCAATACAGTACTAGTACATTTATTCCTAGACTTTATGGGATGGGTGTTATTTTAAGCTCATGTTTTCTTTTTCTTTTTTATGGCTTAATGACCTTCAGCTTATATAAGCTGTATATATAAAAAAATATATATGAGATTTCTCAAAAATATTGTTAGCCAAGCCCTTTCGCGGCCACCCCGCAAATTTGCTTCCTTTGGCGTAAATATATGTGCCATCTTAAATATTCTTAAATGGCTAGATCTCGAATGGTGCCATGAACCATTTAATACAATGTAGATTGCGACCCTAATAATAAAAATCTGTTACTTCCTTCTTTTCTGCTGCTAAAATATTTCATGTTAATTTTTTGATCGATATCCGTTTGTAAACCTTTTGTTTTTATTTGCTTTACTAGATCATGGAAGCAAGTTACCGTGATCTAATTGCCAGCCCTACCATCACCATGGATCATCTCTATTCTCAGATGATGAAAGAATCTGATCTCTATAATCACCGTGATCTAACCAACTTCATTTATACTCTCAATTCTCGGATAATGTTTAAAAGGTGAAATATTTCATGATTTAACATTGTGGCCCACGAAAAAAAAAAGTGGGGGTTATTTGTCAAAAGTACAAAACCCTTAACTTGTTTAGATCTAAAAACTTTGAAGGGTTTTGTTTTCGTGTGTTGATCTTGAATCTCTGCCGGTATGGTTTCTGTAGCTTAATTCATGTCTTTAATTTGCTCTTGTTAATTTCGTTCTCAATGATGATAAAAATTACTATTATTATTAAGTAATATAAAAAGAAAAGAGATTAGCTGCGTTTAACTATAGTATTAGTATGTATGTATGTGCTACTGCTAATTAACTGACTGAAACCAGAGTGAAGGGGTTGTGGAACCATTTATTGTTAAGGCAATACAGTACTAGTACATTTATTCCTAGACTTTATGGGATGGGATGTTTGTTTAAGCTCATTTTTTGTTTTTCTTTTTTATGGCTTAATGACCTTCAGCTTATATAAGCTGTATATATAAAACAATATATATGAGATTTCTCAAAAATATTTTTAGCCAAGCCCTTTCGCGGCCACCCCGCAATTTTACTTCCTTCGGCATAAATATATCTGCCATCTTAAATATTCTTAAATGGCTAGGTCTCGAATGGTGCCATGAACCATTTAATACAATGTAGATTGCGACCTTAATAAAAAAAAATCTATTACTTCCTTCTTTTCTGCTGCTAAGATATTTCATGTTAATTTTTTGATGGATATCCTTTTGTAAACCTTTTGTTTTTATTTGCTTTACTAGATCATGGAAGCAAGTTACCGTGATCTAATTGCCAACCCTGCCATCACCATGGATCATCTCTATTCTCAGATGATGAAAGAATCTGATCTCTATAATCAATGTGATCTAACCAACTTCATTTATACTCTTAATTCTCGGATAATGTTTAGAAGGTGAAATATTTCATGATTTAACATTGTGGCCCACGAAAAAAAAAATAAAAAATAAAGTGGGGGTTATTTGTCAAAGGTAAAAAACCCTTAACTTGTTTAGATCTAAAAACTTTGAAGGGTTTTGTTTTCGTGTGTTGATCTTGAAACTCTGCCGATATGGTTTCTGTAGCTTAATTCATGTCTTTAATTTGCTCTTGTTAATTTCGTTCTCAATGATGATAAAAATTACTATTATTATTAAGTAATATAAAAGGAAAAGAGATTAGCTGCGTTTAACTATAGTATTAGTATGTACGTATGTGCTACAGCTAATTAACTGAATGAATACAGAGTGAAGGGGTTGTGGAACTATTTATTGTTAAGGCAATACAGTACTAGTACATTTATTCCTAGACTTTATGGGATGGGTGTTTGTTTAAGCTCATTTTTTCTTTTTCTTTTTTATGGCTTAATGACCTTGAGCTTATATAAGCTGTATATATATAAAAAAAATGTATATGAGATTTGTCAAAAATATTGTTAGCCAAGCCCTTTCGCGGCCACCCCGCAAATTTGCTTCCGTTGGCGTAAATATATCTGCAATCTTAAATATTCTTAAATGGCTAGGTCTCGAATGGTGCCATGAACCATTTAATACAATGTAGATTGCCACCTTTATAAAAAAAAATCTATTACTTCCTTCTTTTCTGCTGCTAAGATATTTCATGTTAATTTTTTGATCGATATCCTTTTGTAAACCTTTTGTTTTTATTTGCTTTACTAGAACATGGAAGCAAGTTACCGTGATCTAATTGCCAACCCTGCCATCACCATGGATCATCTCGATTCTCAGATGATGAAAGAATCTGATCTCAATAATCACCGTGATCTAACCAACTTCATTTATACTCTCAATTCTCGGATAATGTTTAAAAGGTGAAATATTTCATGCTTTAACATTGTGGCCCACGAAGAAAAAAAAAACAAAAAAGTGGGGGGTATTTGTCAAAATTACAAAACCCTTAACTTTTTTAGATCTAAAAACTTTGAAGGGTTTGGTTTTCGTGTGTTGATCTTGAATCTCTGCCAGTATGGTTTCTGTAGCTTAATTCATGTCTTTAATTTGCTCTTGTTAATTTCGTTCTCAATGATGATAAAAATTACAATTATTATTAAGTAATATAAAAAGAAAAGAGATTAGTTGCGTTTAACTATAATATTAGTATGTATGTATGTGCTACAGCTAATTAACTGAATGACACCAGAGTGAAGGGGTTGTGGAACTATTTATAGTTAAGGCAATACAGTACTAGTACATTTATTCCTAGACTTTATGGGATCGGATGTTTGTTTAAGCTCATTTTTTCTTTTTCTTTTTTATGGCTTAATGACCTTCAGCTTATATAAGCTGTATATATAAAAAAATATATATATGAAATTTCTCAAAAATATTTTTAGCCAAGCCCTTTCGCGGCCACCCCTCAAATTTGCTTCCTTTGGCATAAATATATCTGCCATCTTAAATATTCTTAAATGGCTAGGTCTCGAATGGTGCCATGAACCATTTAATACAATGTAGATTGCGACCTTAATAAAAAAAAATCTATTACTTCCTTCTTTTCTGCTGCTAAGATATTTCATGTTAATTTTTTGATAGATATCCTTTTGTAAACCTTTTGTTTTTATTTGCTTTACTAGATCATGGAAGCAAGTTACCGTGATCTAATTGCCAACCCTGCCATTACCATGGATCATCTCTATTCTCAGATGATGAAAGAATCTGATCTCTATAATCACCGTGATCTAACCAACTTCATTTATACTCTTAATTCTCGGATAATGTTTAGAAGGTGAAATATTTCATGATTTAACATTGTGGCCCATGAAAAAAAAAAAAAAAAAAAAGAAAAAAAAAAGAAATAAAGTAGGGGTTATTTGTCAAAGGTACAAAACCCTTAACTTGTTTAGATCTAAAAACTTTGAAGGGTTTTGTTTTCGTGTGGTGATCTTGAATCTCTGCCGGTATGGTTTCTGTAGCTTAATTCATGTCTTTAATTTGCTCTTGTTAATTTCGTTCTCAATGATGATAAAAATTACTATTATTATTAAGTAATATAAAAAGAAAAGAGATTAGCTGCGTTTAACTATAGTATTAGTATGTATGTATGTGCTACAGCTAATTAACTGAATGACACCAGAGTGAAGGGGTTGTGGAACTATTTATTGTTAAGGCAATACAGTACTAGTACATTTATTCCTAGACTTTATGGGATGGGTGTTTGTTTAAGCTCATTTTTTCTTTTTCTTTTTTATGGCTTAATGACCTTCAGCTTATATAACCTGTATATATAAAAAAATATATATGAGATTTTTCAAAAATATTGTTAGCCAAGCCCTTTCGCGGCCACCTCGCAAATTTGCTTCCTTTGGCTTAAATATATCTGCCATCTTAAATATTCTTAAATGGCTAGGTCTCGAATGGTGCCATGAACCATTTAATACAATGTAGATTGCGACCCTAATAAAAAAATCTATTACTTCCTTCTTTTCTGCTGCTAAAATATTTCATGTTAATTTTTTGATCGATATCCGTTTGTAAACCTTTTGTTTTTATTTGCTTTACTAGATCATGGAAGCAAGTTACCGTGATCTAATTGCCAACCCTGCCATCACCATGGATCATCTCGATTCTCAGATGATGAAAGAATCTGATCTCTATAATCACCGTGATCTAACCAACTTCATTTATACTCTCAATTCTCGGATAATGTTTAAAAGGTGAAATATTTCATGATTTAACATTGTGGCCCATGAAGAAAAAAAAACAAAAAAGTGTGGGGTATTTGTCAAAAGTACAAAACACTTAACTTTTTTAGATCTAAAAACTTTTGTAGGACCGTAGAACAACCTATTTCACATATGAATCTTGCCTAAACCTAGATAGAGAAAGTAAGTAGAGAGAGAGAGTGGATGGGAACTCTAGTGTGTGGAATAATAACCTTGATATCACTAAATGAATCACTAAGAGAACCAACCTCTCAAATGAGGTTTACAAGAGTATTTATACATGAAGTCTAGGGCATCATCTATCTTATACATTATTACACTAATGGCCCTTAGACTTTCACAAAACATGAATACTAAGCCTAAACTTCATCATAATGATATTCTAAAGCAACCTATAACAGTACGTTAATGACCGACACTTTTTATAAATAAAATACGATGCTAACAATCTCCCCCTAAGTGTTGGTCATTGAAGGTTGCGCGACGTCATCATCTTTGTCTTCATACTTTAACATTCATAGCTCTTGACGTCTTAAAGAATCATTAGATGAGTCATAGTACTTAGTTCATTGTTCTTTGTTCATCGATGTTGATATGATCCAATGATGTCATCTGCCTTTCGTCACTTCTGTGTTTGTGGTGGTTGTCTGCCATTCCAACATGCTCATACATCTTAAGTCTTTGTGATACATGCATTTTGTTGTTCCCGTTCTTTCACCTTGATCTTTGTCACTTTACTTTGTAGATTCTTCTTTTTGGCGAAGAATCTTTCTTTGACTGTTACTATCCTTTGATCTTTGTGAGAACTTTCCTTTGACTTTGTTGATGCATGTATGAGCATGTGGAATCTTTCGCCATGGAGATGATGTATATCTGCAGGTAAACAATTAGCAATAAATCAACCGGTACTTACAGATAAGGAATTAGAGATCGTCAACAGCATAGTGTGAAGACTCCTTCTAACCCTTACCATGGCCGTTCCCATATCAGATACTCCCGAAAGAGCTTACGAGACCTACTAAGTAGCTCAATGACTGGGTGAGTCGCTGGGGATCACTCCACAACTGTAGACCGTTTGAAACCACCGCGAACACTAAGCGTAACCCATAAGGAATTACTGAAGTGACCTGCTGTCAGGGCTGTTTGATGTTGACCCTGGCAGGAATTTCCGTTCAATCATTGAGAAATACATTTGTAAATTCTCTCATAAACATTCTAGCAGATTGCTAAGATCTGCGTAGGACTCTTAAGTTTACATCTGGTGTCCTTAATGATGAACAACCAGTGTAGAAATATCATGTGTTCCTATGAGATCTTTAGATGAATCTCGGGGCTCTAGACTCGATAAGTGCACATTTGGTTTCCTATGCGGAGATTAGGGAGAGGTCTCCTGCTTCAATATCAACCATCTCTAAGAGACAGGTCGATAGATTACGCCGGTTCCCCGTGAGAATGAAACAAGCTCTTTTAAGAGAACTTGAGTGGCTAGAAGGTTTAGTGCAGTGCGTCACTGGGTCCATGACGTCTTTATCTTCAATACCGGTGTCACCTTAGTAACAACCAGTAGCATATGAATTGAACCTGGTGTCTGCCCTAAGGTTGAACATATGGAGGGCTATTTCTTTTCACTCTTTATCATAACTTTTCTTTTTAATTCTTCAACCCCTTCTTTCTCCATTCTCATTTTCTCCTTTTTTCAATCATACCTAAGGACTTCTAATTCTAATCTATTGGAATTGTCCTCAGGTAGATCCCTCCGGTTCTGGCGGATCATAGGACGGTTTTTCCTAACCTTAGTCACCTTATAACTCCATGAATCCTATAATTGCCATGAAACCTTTGATTGAAAATCTCTCAAAGTGTTTATGAATATAAACACATTTTTGTTGACACTTTGAGAGTTTTTGTTTCTTTTAAAGGACTCCCCCTTCACATGTGCTCATGAATTTTTAAGAAATTTGCACATGCGTGAGGAGTTTGCACTTTTTGAATTGATCCACTTTCAGTGAACATGACCGATTCAAGACACGCTTACATCACTAGTTAGACTAGCTTGAAGTTATTACCCATCCTGGTCAAGTCCAAAGAAAGTCTCTCGATACGGTACATTCTACTCAGACAAGTCCTATTCGAGACACGCTTACATCACTAGTTAGACTAGCTTGAAATTATTACCCGTCCAGGACAAGTCTTTTCGATTACTGACATTTTAAGCTTCGTCAATTCATTGGTACATTCTGAGTCTAGCTCTTTTGAGATTCAGTCACAAGCTTTAAACATCTTTGATCACATTTTAATCATGTCTTCTCCCCCTCAAAAATAGCATATGGTGATATTTTTGATATCAACAGATTAAGAAAAAGCTTTTTGGAGAGATAGACAGATTTCATTTTGCATGAATTCGGAACTATTTTTGTTTTAGAAATACTCCCCTTCAAAACTCGCATATGTTTTTGAGAAATGTTAAACTTTTTAAAGTTTAGAGGGAAGGAGTCGTCTTGAAGCAAAATTCTGAAAGAGAAAGAAGTTTCAGATTTGTTGAATTTTGCATCAAGGTTTTTTGAAAAACAAAGACCGTCCATTTTTAGGATAAGTGCACTTTGTTGATGAAAATCATTTTTGCGTAACACTTTCCTTTCTTTGAAAACTTGAGTTGTGCACTGTAAGGTGTACACAAGTCATTTTGATGATGAGCACCGATTTTGATAGATTTTGAAAATCTTATTGAAAAATCTTGAAAAGGTGGTGCTCAGAATGTAAGAGAATTTTGAAAATCTAATTTATCATTAGATCAACAATCATGGTCTTGAGCTTAAAGATTTTGAAAGTTTTTCTAAAGAAAACTCAAGCCAGATAAGTTTGTGGTTTTCGTTTTAGGATAAGTGCTCAAAAAATATTTGAAATCTTTGTGTTGATTAAGCACTTTCCTTTCTTTAAAGCGCGGGTCCTGAACTGATGTGTCCAGAAGCCATTTGATTAAGTCCTTATTTGAAATCTTTTCGAGTTGTTATACCCGGACTTAAGGTTTGAAAAGATTTCACTTTGAAGCACGGGTTGTAAGCTGAAGTACTTACAAGCCATTCGATTAAGAAAACTTTTGAGAAACGACATGTTTTAGAAAAACATTTTAAAGAACTCCCGTTCAAGTATCTGTAAATGTCCGTGTCATTGTTGAAAGACATTTCTAGAAACGTACAGAATATTGATTTATACGAGAGACATGTCGTGAGAATAATATTTTTGGATTTTAGGATTTTATATTGTTTTTGTATTTTTTTGAAATTTTATATTTTTGTATTTTGTTTTTGTTTTTATAAAAGAAATGGAAAATCAAAAATAGAAGATTGAAAGAATGATTTAATAGAATTTACAGAATTTGAACCCTTTGAAGAACTGGGTTCTGAGATAGTTGAAGCACCTGCAACCAAAGACGAAGAGGTTTCACAAATAACAGTGTTAGAAGTACATGAATCCTCACTTTGAGGGTGTTGACTATCAACGGTTGTTGTGGTTTCTACTTCCTTATCCTGAAGATTATCACTATTATTTGTCTTGGTGCAACTATCAAAAATCTTCCCTGTGGGAATCCACCTATTAGGTTTCTTAACCTCTTGCTTCTTATCAACGGGTTTGTTTCGATTTGGTGTCTTAGTGGATTGTGTCTTGACACTTGATTTGGAATTCTTTGTGTTGCATTCTACTTTCCTAGCATTCTTATTTGTGCCACTACTCTTAGATGCAATCCAATCCCTAGTATTTTGTTGAAAGTTTCTAGGTAATGGTTTACTACTACTAGCAGTGCTTTGGAATCTTGTAGAATTCATCACACTAGGTTTTGCACCTAAAATTCCGTTTTTTCGATGTTGTGCCTTTTTTCTAGCTTCTTCTAGATGATGATTGAGGACCATGTCATTAGAACCAACAGACTCATTAACAGTTTTTGTAGTCTTATTTGGTGTACTATACTTAGAAGAGCCAGGTGAAATCATATTTTTGTTTCTTTCAACAAACAAATTTTGTTTTTCAACAATCTTATCATTTTCACATTGCTGGGGCAAGGGTGTTGGAGTGACTGGTTTTGTCAAATCCTTTTTCACATCGACTTTTGGAGCAAACCGTGAAATTGACATTTTTGGTTTTTGAACCGTGTTTGAAACATTTGGTTTCTCCGAAGTTGATGGTTTTGCAAACTTAGTTTCCACACCCTTCCCTTTTAGACGTTCAAGCTGAGCCCTCAAAAGATCATTTTGCTCTTTCATGTTCTTGAAGGCACGCTCATACGACAATTTGTCATACTTGCATTCTTCATTTTTTCGATCAAGTTGTTTAAAACATGACACATTTTCTTTTTCAAGCTTTATAAGAGCATTTTCATATTTTGAAACAATTGCGGAGGTCTCAGCTCTCAGTCTTTCATCGTCTTGAACAGAATATGTTTGTAAAATGATGGACATGATATCAGTAGTCATAACAGCTTCAAAGAGAGAATCATTTAACCTTTCCAAAACATTCATGTTTTCACGAGTATCATTAGCTTCGTTTACCAGGGATTTGTGGTCCTTGACAAAGTCGGCCGTTTCTTTTAAGAAAGCTCGTTCAAAATGAATTACCCTCGCACTGATGTTATTCAGTGGGATAGTAATTTCGTTTTCAAAAACTTTTTTCTGCTCAATATGAAAACTGGAATGCCAGTTGTTAATATCGATTGTAGTTTTAGAAGCAACAATATTTTGAAGTTCTTGAATTCTCTTTTTAACGTCATCCAGAATGTTTCTAGCCTCACTTGTATTAAAAGTGTTGTTAGAAGACATTTGTTCCATTTTTGAAAGAGATTTGGAAACAATTACTTTCTTAGAAAAGAATTTCGCGAAAGGACGTTTTATGGAAAACACAGAAGGTTCTTTTTGTGGAACAAAAGTAATTCCCGAAAGTTTGTTCAATTTGTTGTAATCAATGGGTTTCAAATCCTTTTGTTTCATTTTAGAAATGCTCTCTTCGACATGTTCAATCGTTTGCACAGAATCCTGAACGACGGGAGGATCGTGTTTAGTGTAAATCACATTACCATTATACAAAATATTCTGTTCTTGTTGAGCTTTCTTGAGATTACTGGGGGTGTTGTTACCAAGAGCCACTTTATGTTTAGTATGGTAAATCGGATTAGTTTGATTTGAAATCATTTTCATTGTTTGACTTGACTGACCCGACTTAACCACTAATTATTCTAAATGAGCAATCATGTGTTCTGACTCTACGATTTCGGCCAAAAGTTTGTCTTCTTTCTTTGCAAAATCCTTTTTCAACTCATCCCTTTCTTTTTCAAGATTGGTATAAGCTGTTTTTTGTTTAGAAAGTTGGTTTTGTAAATCAGAAATTTCCGCGTTTAAAGCTTTTATCTTCTTGAAAGAATTAACATTAAGTGTATCAAACTTGAGTTGCAATTGTTTTTCCCTTGAAACGGAATTTTGATAACCAGTTTCTAATTCAGACAATCTTTTGTTATGAAACTCAAAAGCTTTAGCGTTTTCCTTGTAACTCTCAAGCTCAGCGGTCAATTTGACATTCGCGGCCTTAACATCGCGATTGACCTTTTTCACTTTCTCGATTTCAATGCTGCAATTATTCAATAAAGATTCAAAGAAAGCACGGGTTTCCTCATCATTAGCATTATTTTGTGCAACTTGAACTCCATTAGGATCCATATCTGGAGTTTCATAGTTAACATTGCTATTAACTTGTTCCCCCACATATGTATCATAATTAGGTTCAGATGGCACATAATGTGGCTTCTCATGAGCAAACGGATTAGCATCATTACCATTATTTGATACCTCATGGAATGGATCTGAATCATAAGTAGGAGGAAGATCAGAATCACTGCGTGATGTTGTTGCCTGCTGATTTGCCATAAAGTTGTAGGTTTCATTGAGATCTGCTGAATTGTCATTAACTCTTGTTGTAGCTCTAAACTCATGTTCATCAGCAGTCAACGGTATTCCCGATTCTTCTTTATTGGCTAGCATCAACAAGTACTGGATCTTTTCAACCCTCGTCATTGCATTGACATTGTTTCTGTTGTGACTTGCTGATGGCAGTTTCTGAATCGAAGTCATGAAACAATCAATCCCATTTTGATTAAGCACATTCTGATTTCCTACATACTGCCCTGCATATTGCATCTGGTGCCCCATCTGTATACTCGAAGCATATCCTTGCTGATTGTTGTTGTGTCGTTGGATGTTTAATGCATTGAAGACTGATGCAAAACCATTGGACAAAGTACTCGTGATACTGTCATGGTGAGATGCCATTGATTCAATTCAAAGTGAAACGTTGTTCTGAGGATCTTTTGAAAGATAACAAAGGTTGTTGTTGAAGATTAGATGTTTTGGTGAAGATGAAAGTTCGTTCTCGGTTGATCTGATTGATTTCGTAATTTCCCGCCAAAAATCGAGTATGAAAATTTTCCTTGCCCAAATTTGAGAATCACAAAGAAATACAATTCTAAGGTTACCTGAAAAATTTGAGATTTGAAAATTTTTTCGCCAAATTTTACCGAAAATTTTTGAATTTTGGCCAAAAAATTTGAATTTCGGGCCAAAATTTTCAACCTTATACCAAAATTTAAATCTCGCGTAAAAATTGAACGATTAGTCTCGTGTGAAAAATAAATTTTACTCAAATTTTCCCGCCAAGATTATATAAAGTCTAACTCGATAAGTCTGTAAACACCAAACTCGATATGTCTTAAAACACCAAACTCGATATGTCTTAAAACACCAAACTCGATAAGTCTTAAGATGTTTCTAACTCGATAAGTTCTAAGATGTTTCTAACTCGATAAGTTCTAAGATGTTTCTACCTCGATAAGTGCTATGATTGTTTCTAACTCGATAAGTTGTCTTGATTTTGGCAAAGTATCCCCTTAGTTAGAGTCACACGAGTCCTAACTCGATAAACGATTAGGAGTGGAATGGCTAACTCGCCAAGCACCTAACTCGATAACACACTTAACACACTTAACTCGATAGATAACACACTTAACTCGATAACACACTTAACACACTTAACTCGATAGAGAACACACTTAACTCGATAAACACCTCTAACTCGATAGACAAAATTCCTAACTCGATAAAATTGTAGCTAACTCGATAAACAACAAATCCAAACTCGATAAACAGATTTTCTAACTCGATAAAAAGTCACCCTAACTCGAAAAAAATTCCTAACTCGAAAAGTTTGGGATGAACAGTAACCGAAATCTAAAAAATCACTTTTTAACCAAGTTTTTTCAACCAAATCAAACCTAAAACAACCTATATTATCCCTAGGCGATTGATACCACTTGTAGGACCGTAGAACAACCTATTTCACATATGAATCTTGCCTAAACCTAGAGAGAGAAAGTAAGTAGAGAGAGAGAGTGGATGGGAACTCTAGTATGTGGAATAATAACCTTGATATCACTAAATGAATCACTAAGAGAACCAACCTCTCAAATGAGGTTTACAAGAGTATTTATACATGAAGTCTAGGGCATCATCTATCTTATACATTATTACACTAATTGCCCTTAGACTTTCACAAAACATGAATACTAAGCCTAAACTTCATCATAATGATATTCTAAAGCAACCTATAACAATACGTTAATGACCGACACTTTTTATAAATAAAATACGATGCTAACAACTTTGAAGGGTTTGGTTTTCGTGTGTTGATCTTGAATCTCTGCCGGTATGGTTTCTGTAGATTAATTCATGTCTTTAATTTGCTCTTGTTAATTTCGTTCTCAATGATGATAAAAATTACAATTATTATTACGTTGTATAAAAAGAAAAGAGATTAGTTGCGTTTAACTATAGTATTAGTATGTATGTATGTGCTACAGCTAATTAACTAAATGACACCAGAGTGAAGGGGTTGTGGAACTATTTATTGCTAAGGCAATACAGTACTAGTACATTTATTCCTAGACGTTATGGGATGGGATGTTTGTTTAAGCTCATTTTTTCTTTTTCTTTTTTGTGGCTTAATCACCGTCAGCTTATATAAGCTGTATATATAAAAAAATATATATGAGATTTCTAAAAAATATTGTTAGCCAAGCCCTTTCGCGGCAACCCCGCAAATTTGTTTCCTTTGGCATAAATATATATGCCATATTAAATATTCTTAAATGGCTAGGTCTCGAATGGTGCCGTGAACCATTTAATACAATGTAGATTGTGACCCTAATAAAAAAATCTATTACTTCCATCTTTTCTGCTGCTAAAATATTTCATGTTAATTTTTTGATCGATATCCGTTTGTAAACCTTTTGTTTTTATTTGCTTTACTAGATCATGGAAGCAAGTTACAGTGATCTAAGTGCCAACCCTGCCATCACCATGGATCATCTCTATTCTCAGATGATGAAAGAATCTGATCTCTATAATCACCGTGATCTAACCAACTTCATTTATACTCTTAATTCTCGGATAATGTTTAGAAGGTGAAATATTTCATGATTTAACATTGTGGCCCATGAAAAAAAAAATTAGGGGTTATTTGTCAAAGGTACAAAACCCTTAACTTGTTTAGATCTAAAAAATTTGAAGGGTTTTGTTTTCGTGTGTTGATCTTGAATCTCTGCCGGTATGGTTTATGTAGCTTAATTCATGTCTTTAATTTGCTCTTGTTAATTTCGTTCTCAATGATGATAAAAATTACTATTATTATTAAGTAATATAAAAAGAAAAGAGATTAGCTGCGTTTAACTATAGTATTAGTATGTATGTATGTGCTACAGCTAATTAACTGAATGACACCAGAGTGAAGGGGTTGTGGAACAATTTATTGTTAAGGCAATACAGTACTAGTACATTTATTCCTAGACTTTATGGGATGGGTGTTTGTTTAAGCTCATTTTTTCTTTTTCTTTTTTATGGCTTAATGACCTTCAGCTTATATAAGCTGTATATATAAAAAAATATATATGAGATTTTTCAAAAATATTGTTAGCCAAGCCCTTTCGCGGCCACCTCGCAAATTTGCTTCCTTTGGCGTAAATATATCTGCCATCTTAAATATTCTTAGATGGCTAGGTCTCGAATGGTGCCATGAACCATTTAATACAATGTAGATTGCGACCCTAATAAAAAAATCTATTACTTCCTTCTTTTCTGCTGCTAAAATATTTCATGTTAATTTTTTGACCGATATCCGTTTGTAAACCTTTTGTTTTTATTTGCTTTACTAGATCATGGAAGCAAGTTACCGTGATCTAATTGCCAACCCTGCCCTCACCATGGATCATCTCGATTCTCAGATGATGAAAGAATCTAATCTCTATAATCACCGTGATCTAACCAACTTCATTTATACTCTCAATTCTCGGATAATGTTTAAAAGGTGAAATATTTCATGATTTAACATTGTGGCCCACGAAGAAAAAAAAAAACAAAAAAGTGGGGGGTATTTGTCAAAAGTACAAAACACTTAACTTTTTTAGATCTAAAAACTTTGAAGGGTTTGGTTTTCGTGTGTTGATCTTGAATCTCTGCCGGTATGGTTTCTGTAGCTTAATTCATGTCTTTAATTTGCTCTTGTTAATTTCGTTCTCAATGATTATAAAAATTACAATTATTATTAAGTTATATAAAAAGAAAAGAGATTAGTTGCATTTAACTATAGTATTAGTATGTATGTATGTGCTACAGCTAATTAACTAAATGACACCAGAGTGAAGGGGTTTTGGAACTATTTATTGCTAAGGCAATACAGTACTAGTACATTTATTCCTAGACGTTATGGGATGGGATGTTTGTTTAAGCTCATTTTTTCTTTTTCTTTTTTGTGGCTTAATCACCTTCAGCTTATATAAGCTGTATATATAAAAAAATATATATGAGATTTCTAAAAAATATTGTTAGCCAAGCCCTTTCGCGGCCACCCCGCAAATTTGTTTCCTTTGGCATAAATATATCTGCCATATTAAATATTCTTAAATGGCTAGGTCTCGAATGGTGCCGTGAACCATTTAATACAATGTAGATTGTGACCCTAATAAAAAAATCTATTAGTTCCTTCTTTTCTGCTGCTAAAATATTTCATGTTAATTTTTTGATCGATATCCGTTTGTAAACCTTTTGTTTTTATTTGCTTTACTAGATCATGGAAGCAAGTTACAGTGATCTAAGTGCCAACCCTGCCATCACCATGGATCATCTCTATTCTCAGATGATGAAAGAATCTGATCTCTATAATCACCGTGATCTAACCAACTTCATTTATACTCTTAATTCTCAGATAATGTTTAGAAGGTGAAATATTTCATGATTTAACATTGTGGCCCATGAAAAAAAAATTAGGGGTTATTTGTCAAAGGTACAAAACCCTTAACTTGTTTAGATCTAAAAACTTTGAAGGGTTTTGTTTTGGTGTGTTGATCTTGAATCTCTGCCGGTATGGTTTCTGTAGCTTAATTCATGTCTTTAATTTGCTCTTGTTAATTTCGTTCTCAATGATGATAAAAATTACTATTATTATTAAGTAATATAAAAAGAAAAGAGATTAGCTGCGTTTAACTATAGTATTAGTATGTATGTATGTGCTACAGCTAATTAACTGAATGACACCAGAGTGAAGGGGTTGTGGAACTATTTATTGTTAAGGCAATACAGTACTAGTACATTTATTCCTAGACTTTATGGGATGGGTGTTTGTTTAAGCTCATTTTTTCTTTTTCTTTTTTATGGCTTAATGACCTTCAGCTTATATAAGCTGTATATATAAAAAAAATATATATGAGATTTTTCAAAAATATTGTTAGCCAAGCCCTTTCGCGGCCACCTCGCAAATTTGCTTCCTTTGGCGTAAATATATCTGCCATCTTAAATATTCTTAAATGGCTAGGTCTCGAATGGTGCCATGAACCATTTAATACAATGTAGATTGCGACCCTGATAAAAAAATCTATTACTTCCATCTTTTCTGCTGCTAAAATATTTCATGTTAATTTTTTGATCGATATCCGTTTGTAAACCTTTTGTTTTTATTTGCTTTACTAGATCATGGAAGCAAGTTACCGTGATCTAATTGCCAACCCTGCCCTCACCATGGATCACCTCGATTCTCAGATGTTGAAAGAATCTAATCTCTATAATCACCGTGATCTAACCAACTTCATTTATACTCTCAATTCTCGGATAATGTTTAAAAGGTGAAATATTTCATGATTTAACATTGTGGCCCACGAAGAAAAAAAAAACAAAAAAGTGGGGGGTATTTGTCAAAAGTACAAAACACTTAACTTTTTTAGATCTAAAAACTTTGAAGGGTTTGGTTTTCGTGTGTTGATCTTGAATCTCTGCCGGTATGGTTTCTGTAGCTTAATTCATGTCTTTAATTTGCTCTTGTTAATTTCGTTCTCAATGATTATAAAAATTACAATTATTATTAAGTTATATAAAAAGAAAAGAGATTAGTTGCATTTAACTATAGTATTAGTATGTATGTATGTGCTACAGCTAATTAACTAAATGACACCAGAGTGAAGGGGTTTTGGAACTATTTATTGCTAAGGCAATATAGTACTAGTACATTTATTCCTAGACGTTATGGGATGGGATGTTTGTTTAAGCTCATTTTTTCTTTTTCTTTTTTGTGGCTTAATCACCTTCAGCTTATATAAGCTGTATATATAAAAAAATATATATGAGATTTCTAAAAAATATTGTTAGCCAAGCCCTTTCGCGGCCACCCCGCAAATTTCTTCCTTTGGCGTAAATATATCTGCAATGTTAAATATTGTTAAATGGCTAGGTCTCGAATGGTGCCATGAACCATTTAATACAATGTAGATTGTGACCCTAATAAAAAAATCTATTAGTTCCTTCTTTTCTGCTGCTAAAATATTTCATGTTAATTTTTTGATCGATATCCGTTTGTAAACCTTTTGTTTTTATTTGCTTTACTAGATCATGGTTACCGTGATCTAATTGCCAACCCTGCCATCACCATGGATCATCTCGATTCTCAGATGATGAAAGAATCTGATCTCTATAATCAACGTGATCTAGCCAACTTCATTTATACTCTCAATTCTCGGATAATGTTTAAAAGGTGAAATATTTCATGATTTAACATTTTGGCCCACGAAGAAAAAAAAATGTGGGGGGTATTTGTCAAAAGTACAAAACCCTTCTAAAAACTTTGAAGGGTTTGGTTTTCGTGTGTTGATCTTGAATCTCTGCCGGTATGGTTTCTGTAGCTTAATTCATGTCTTTAATTTGCTCTTGTTAATTTCGTTCTCAATGATGATAAAAATTACTATTATTATTAAGTAATAAAAAAAAAAAAAAAAAGAGATTAGCTGCGTTTAACTATAGTTTTAGTGTGTATGTATGTGCTACAACTAATTAACTGAATGACACCAGAGTGAAGGGGTTGTGGAACTATTTATTGTTAAGGCAATACAATACTAGTACATTTATTCCTAGACTTTATGGGATGGGATGTTTGTTTAAGCTCATTATTTCTTTTTCTTTTTTATGGCTTAATGACCTTCAGCTTATATAAACTTTATATATAAAAATACATATATGAGATTTCTCAAAAATATTCTTAGCCAAGCCCTTTCGCGGCCACCCCGCAAATTTGCTTCCTTTGGCATAATATATCAGCCATCTTAAATATTCTTAAATGGCTAGGTCTTGAATGGTGCCATGAACCATTTAATACAATGCAGATTGCGACCTTAATAAAAAAATCTATTACTTCCTTCTTTTCTGCCGCTAAGATATTTCATGTTAATTTTTTTATCGATATCCTTTTGTAAACCTTTTGTTTTTATTTGCTTTACTAGATCATGGAAGCAAGTTACCGTGATCTAATTGCCAACCCTGCCATCACCATGGATCATCTCTATTCTCAGATGATGAAAGAATCTGATCTCTATAATCACCGTGATCTAACCAACTTCATTTATACTCTCAATTCTCGGATATTGTTTAGAAGGTGAAATATTTCATGATTTAACATTGTGGCCCAAGGAGAAAAAAAAAAAAAAAAAAAAAAAAAAAAAAAAAAAAGTGGGGGTTATTTTTCAAAGGTACGAAACCCTTAACTTGTTTAGATCTAAACACTTTGAAGGGTTTTGTTTTCGTGTGTTGATCTTGAATCTCTGCCGGTATGGTTTCTGTAGCTTAATTCATGTCTTTAATTTGCTCTTGTTAATTTCGTTCTCAATGATGATAAAAATTACTATTATTATTAAGTAATATAAAAAGAAAAGAGATTATCTGCGTTTAACTATAGTATTAGTATGTATGTATGTGCTACAGATAATTAACTGAATGACACCAGAGTGAAGGGGTTGTGGAACTATTTATTGTTAAGGCAATACAGTACTAGTACATTTATTCCTAGACTTTATGGGATGGGTGTTTGTTTAAGCTCATTTTTTCTTTTTCTTTTTTATGGCTTAATGACCTTCAGCTTATATAAGCTGTATATATAAAAATATATATATATATGAGATTTTTCAAATATATTGTTAGCCAATCCCTTTCGCGGCCACCCCGCAAATTTGCTTTCTTTGGCGTAAATATATCTGCCATCTTAAATATTCTTAAATGGCTTGGTCTCGAATGGTGCCATGAACCATTTAATACAATGTAGATTGCGACCCTAATAAAAAAATCTATTACTTCCTTCTTTTCAGCTGCTAAAATATTTCATGTTAATTTTTTGATCGATATCCGTTTGTAAACCTTTTGTTTTTATTTGCTTTACTAGATCATGGAAGCAAGTTACCGTGATCTAATTGCCAACCCTGCCATCACCATGGATCATCTCGATTCTCAGATGATGAAAGAATCTGATCTCTATAATCAACGTGATCTAACCAACTTCATTTATACTCTCAATTCTCGGATAATGTTTAAAAGGTGAAATATTTCATGATTTAACATTGTGGCCCACGAAGAAAAAAAACAAAAAAGTGGGGGGTATTTGTCAAAAGTACAAAACCCTTAACTTTTTTAGATCTAAAAACTTTGAAGGGTTATCTTGAATCTCTGCCGGTATGGTTTCTGTAGCTTAATTCATGTTTTAATTTGCTCTTATTAATTTCGTTCTCAATGATGATAAAAATTACTATTATTATTAAGTAATACAAAAAGAAAAGAGATTAGCTGTGTTTAACTATAGTATTAGTATGTATGTATGTGCTACTGCTAATTAACTAAATGACACCAGAGTGAAGGGGTTGTGGAACTATTTATTGTTAAGGCAACACAATACTCGTACATTTATTCCTAGACGTTATGGGATGGGATGTTTGTTTAAGCTCATTTTTTCTTTTTCTTTTTTGTGGCTTAATCACCTTCAGCTTATATAAGCTGTATATATAAAAAAATATATATGAGATTTCTAAAAAATATTGTTAGCCAAGCCCTTTCGCGGCCACCCCGCAAATTTCTTCCTTTAGCGTAAATATATCTGCAATGTTAAATATTGTTAAATGGCTAGGTCTCGAATGGTGCCATGAACCATTTAATACAATGTAGATTGCGACCTTAATAAAAAAAAAAATCTATTACTTCCTTCTTTTCTGCTGCTAAAATATTTCATGTTAATTTTTTGATCAATATCCGTTTGTAATCCTTTAGTTTTTATTTACTTAACTAGATCATGGAAGCAAGTTACTGTGATCTAATTGCCAACCCTGCCATCACCATGGATCATCTCTATTCTCAGATGATGAAAGAATCATATCTCTATAATCACCGTGATCTAACCAACTTCATTTATACTCTCAATTCTCGAATAATGTTTAAAAGGTGAAATATTTCATGATTTAACATTGTGGCCCACGAAGAAAAAAAAAAGTGGGGTTATTTGTCAAAAGTACAAAACCCTTAACTTGTTTAGATATAAAAACTTTGAAGGGTTTTGTTTTCGTGTGTTGAACTTGAATCTCTGTCGGTATGGTTTCTGTAGCTTAATTCATGTCTTTAATTTGCTCTTGTTAATTTCGTTCTCAATGATGATAAAAATTACTATTATTATTAAGTAATATAAAAAGAAAAGAGATTAGTTGCGTTTAACTATAGTATTAGTATGTATGTATGTGCTACAGCTAATTAACTGAATGACACCAGAGTTAAGGGGTTGTGAAACTATTTATTGTTAAGGCAATACAGTACTAGTACATTTATTCCTAGACTTTATGGGATGGGTGTTTGTTTAAGCTCATTTTTTCTTTTTCTTTCTTATGGCTTAATGACCTTCAGCTTATATAAGCTGTATATATAAAAAATATATATGAGATTTCTCAAAAATATTGTTAGCCAAGCCCTTTCGCGGCCACCCCGCAAATTTGCTTCCTTTGGCGTAAATATATCTGCCATCTTGAATATTCTTAAATGGCTAGGTCTCGAACGGTGCCATGAACCATTTAATACAATGTAGATTGCGACCCTAATAAAAAAAATCTATTACTTCCTTCTTTTCTGCTGCTAAAATATTTCATGTTAATTTTTTGATCGATATCCGTTTGTAAACCTTTTGTTTTTATTTGCTTTGCTAGATCATGGATGCAAGTTACCATGATCTAATTGCCAACCCTGCCATCACCATGGATCATCTCGATTCTCAGATGATGAAAGAATCTGATCTCTATAATCACCGTGATCTAACCAACTTCAATTATACTCTCAATTCTCGGATAATGTTTAAAAGGTGAAATATTCCATGATTTAACATTGGGTCCCACGAAGGAATAAAAAAACAAAAACGTGGGGGGTATTTGTCAAGAGTACAAAACCCTTAACTTTTTTAGATCTAAAAACTTTGAAGGGCTTGGTTTTCGTGCGTTGATCTTGAATCTCTGCCGGTATGGTTTCTGTAGCTTAATTCATGTCTTTAATTTGCTCTTGTTAATTTCGTTCTCAATGATGATAAAAATTACTATTATTACTAAGTAATATAAAAAGAAAAGATATTAGCTTCGTTTAACTATAGTATTAGTATGTATGTATGTGCTACTGCTAATTAACTGACTGACACCAGAGTGAAGGGGTTGTGGAACCATTTATTGTTAAGGCAATACAGTACTAGTACATTTATTCCAAGACTTTATGGGATGGGATGTTTATTTAAGCTCATTTTTTCTTTTTCTTTTCTATGGCTTAATGACCTTCAGCTTATATAAGCTGTATATAAAAATATATATATATATATATATATGAGATTTCTCAAAAATATTGTTAGCTAAGCCCTTTCGCGGCCACCCCGCAAATTTGCTTCGTTTGGCGTAAATATATCTGCCATCTTAAATATTCTTAAATGGCTAGGTCTCTAATGGTGTCATGAACCATTTAATACAATGTAGATTGCGACCCTAATAAAAAAATCTATTACTTCGTTATTTTCTGCTGCTAAAATATTTCATGTTAATTTTTTGATCGATATCCGTTTGTAAACCTTTTGTTTTTATTAGCTTTACTAGATCATGAAAGCAAGTTACCGTGATCTAATTGCTAACCCTGCCATCACCATGGATCATCTCGATTCTCAGATGATGAAAGAATCTGATCTCTATAATCACCGTGATCTAACCAACTTCATTTATACTCTCAATTCTCGGATAATGTTTAGAAGGTGAAATATTTCATGAGTTAACATTGTGGCCCACGAAGAAAAAAAAAACAAAAAAGTGGGGGGTATTTGTCAAAAGTACAAAACCCTTAACTTGTTTAGATCTAAAAAGTTTGAAGGGTTTGGTTTTCGTGTGTTGATCTTGAATCTCTGCCGGTATGGTTTCTGTAGCTTAATTCATGTCTTTAATTTGCTCTTGTTAATTTCGTTCTCAATGATGATAAAAATTACTATTATTATTAAGTAATATAAAAAGAAAAGAGATTAGCTGCGATTAACTATAGTATTAGTATGTATGTATGTGCCAATGCTAATTAACTGACTGACACCAGAGTGAAGGGGTTGTGAAATCATTTATTGTTAAGGCAATAAAGTACTAGTACATTTATTCCTAGACTTTATAGGATGGGATGTTTGTTTAAGCTCATTTTTTCTTTTTCTTTTTTATGGCTTAATGACCTTCAGCTTATATAAGCTGTACATATAAAAAAATATATATGAGATTTCTCAAAAATATTGTTAGCCAAGCCCTTTCTCGGCCACCCTGATGTGCGTTTTATTATGCAAGTTTTAAATTTATAAGGGTGAATTACCAAATCTAGAAACAACACATACAAGCAAGTGTACTCGTCCGTTACCAAATCTTGAAACAATTTGGTGGGTTTGGATTGTCTGTTCGGGGTTGAAAATCACGGTTGTTATCCCTTTGTTGGCGGTCTTGCCAATTTCCAGAACTTCTTCCGTAATAATTACCACGAAAACCTCCTCTACGATATCCTCCTTGGACATAATTGGCTTCCCCTGCATTGGGTCTATTCATAGGTTGGTCATCACATTCGGATGATGTGTGATTTCCTCCACAATTATTACAGCCATCTCGCATTTCTTTCATTTCTCCTTTTATATCTTTGATGAGTGCTCAAACACTCATCATTTTTTGTCTAATCTGAACTGCAAAACATACAAAAACACTCAGTAATGCATCAAAATACTGAAAATATTTCATAATTGTGTTTTATATGTTTTAGATGCAAAATGAGCAAAAACAAATGAAAAACGCACAAAGTTTGCAAAATTGGCAGTTCCAGTCCCCCAACTTTCATAAAATTACAAATCTAGTCCCTGGATATTCAAAATATAGAAAATTATCACCAAAGGTCATTTTTGAAATCATAAAATGTCATATTTAGTCATTTGGTGAAAAATTGGAAAGTTTTGGAAATTTACACTTTTGGTCCCTGGAGTTTCAGATTTTGGCAGATTCAGTCCCTGGTGGGATAATTTTGAATGAAAAATCAATTTTGGTCCTTGGGAAGTTACAAAAATCAATTTTAGTCCCTGGGTGAAAGTTTTGTGGAAAATTACATGTTTGGTCCCTGTACTTTGCAAAATTGGCAATTTTGATCCCTGGACTTTTAAATTTTGAAAAATATTAAATATTGGTTCTTGGGATATTTTAACATTGCAAAATGGGTCCTTATTACATCTTTGGAGTTTGTACCATTTCAGCCCACAATTTTCTGAAAATTACAAAAGAGATCCTTGTGAAAAATTAACAAAATCAAACGGACCCTTTATTTTTTTTATCCAATACCAAATCCAAAAACAAATACAAATCCAACCCACCCTTTAGCCCACCACATACACCCCAAGCCCACCCCTGGTCTTTGACCAGTCAACACCCCCAAAACCGTTTCAAATAATCAAACCAGTCAACCCACGCGTTGACCACACCTTTCTTCCCCACTTGGACCTGGCAACTCTCACCCAACACTCCAAACTTCACCAACCCTGTCACTACCCCATTCCATGTCCCCTTAGCCTCCAATACCATCCAAACTACATTTAATGATCCCAAAACCCTCACAAGCAAACCCCAAGCTGTCAAAAACTTTTTCCCGCCAATAAACATTAAACGGCCAAGATGCATTCTCCTAATCTAATGGCCCTAAAGAGAAGTGGGAAAGAGAAAGAGGTGCTCCAGGAGCTATAAAAAGGAAGAAAAAATGAAGTAGAGAGAGTTAGTTAGTTAATTTTAATAATTCTTAGTGTAATTTAAAGTCGAAACAAGTTTGAATTAATGTAATATCTAAAAATTAAGCTTTGTAATCTTCTGGTTCAGTTATGTAATCACTTTTTAAGTAATATAATTTAGTTCCTTATATATTTTCTTCCACAGTTAAATTTTAAATTAAGGTTTAAGATTGTATGTATGTTGGACTTGATTTTATAAGTTGTCACAAGCTTGAGGCTGTAATACAGCTTATCTTAGCTTTTCATAGCTATTGGTAAGTTGTACACTTCATTGGTACTGCTTATTCTCTAATATTCAAAATCCCACAAAAAGTCAACAGAGGTCAACCTGTGAAGCATGGTGTTCATGATGGTTGAAGTTTAAAGGATTGGTTCTGAGTTGGTGATTAAACCTATCTAAAAGATAGGTTTGGTGTGAAATTTTTCCTATTTCAGTTAGGACATTGGAAGTTGTAAGTGTCTTTGAACATTTTTCTAATTCAAGTCTGAGTTTCATAAGTAGTGGTTTGGAATCTGTTTTGCTTTCTTAATTTTTACTCACTTGCTTCTGATCATAGTATAATCTAGTGGTACTTGAGAATTTGAGAACTTGTTTGATTGAACTTGCTTTGCTACTGCCTCTTACTGTCTCAACTCTCAACATAGTGAATATATGAACTGTGGTTATTTGGTGTTTAGACCTGTGTTTCTGTGCTATTTTGATCTAGTGGAATCATAACTTAAACTAAGTTTATGGTTTGAATTACTTTAGGGAACTTCTGCTTAGTAAATTTGGTCATATCAGTTTTCAAAGGAGTGTTTGGTTCATGCTATTTGTGTGAGTTCAGGGAGTAAGGATTAGTTCTTTCTAGTTGAGTTAAGTTACAATAGGTTATTTAGAGTCAATCTGGTCATTTACTTGCTTCTATATAAGCAGAAAGTCAAAAGTATACAATATCTCACCAACAGATTAACTGTTGGTGTTTTCAATGCACCAAACCCTTGAAGGCAGCTTAGAATAAGTTAGGTTCATGTTCTTTTACTTAAGTTAGGGTTATTAAACCATATTTGATCAGTAATCATCATCCGAAGTTCATAAAAGTCAAAATATTACAAAATCTCAAAAAGTCAATTGTGCACAAGCTCAGATTTTCACAAAAGTTCAAAGATTTAATTTGATTTATGTATTTGCTTTTATGATGTGAAATATGTTTCTAATTGTTGTCTATCAGCTAGATTTCAAGTTTCCATGCCCCTTTTATTTTTGTGATTTTTTTTCCTTGGCCCCACCTTGCCCTAAACACACCTGCAGGGCAAGTGTTGCCCCTGCTGCACAGAACCATCACCCACCACCACCACTTTGTGGTGGTGTTCTGACCACCTCAGTGGGCCCAAGACCACCATTATTGCTCACTTCCACCCCCCTCCTACCAGGGTTGGGTTTTTGACCATTGGGTTGACCTAGATACCCCCTGGGTCCCACTTAAATCACCTCCTAAACCTGTCCCACTTTTCAGTCCCAACATAATAAGCCAAGTGCTTATTCATAGCTTATAGCTTATTTTATGGTCCTTTTTGGCTTATTCCAGCTTTGATAAGTTAACATAGCTTATTGGAACTTGTTTCAACCAGAGTGGGTCCCACTTGTGGTCATTTTAGCCCATTTTGCCTTTTGGTCAAACTAAGTCAACTGTTGGGCTTTTTACTCTCATATCAGCTTATTTTTTATTTCTAAAAAGTTTGTTTTTGTAAAAGTTTATTGTTTTTAAGTATAAAATAGGTTTGTAAAAGAAAAATCAAGAAAAACAAATTTAAAATTAAGTGATAGTTTCTATTTAATGTAATTTAATTTTAATTTTCATTTTTAAATTTTTATTAAGTGCTTGTCATTTTTATATTTTTATTAATTATATCTTATATTAAAGTATTTATATTAATTTTCTCAGATTTTTATTTTCTCATTTAGTATTTATTAGAATTAATTTTAGTTTTATTAATTATTAATTAATATTAAGTTTAAAATAGCATAATTAGTTTTTATTAAGTAAAATCAAGTTTTTATATTTTTTATAGCTTTTATATGTTGTAAAATAATTTTAGAAATTTTCTTAGAATTTTTACTGTTCATTTAGTAATTTTCTTAATTTAAAATAGTTAATTAGTTAATTAGTAATTAAATAGTAATTAATTAAAAGAAAATCCACAAAAAGACAAAAACACTTATTTTTATTTTTAAATCTTATTTTTAGTTATTTTATAATTTTAGAAATTTTATTTTCACCTTTTTAGTATTTAAATAATATTGTAAGTGTATTTTAGTTATTTAAATATTAATAATAAGTATTAAATAGTTTTTAATTAATATTAAATAATTAAATAGTATAAAAAGTAATTTTAACTTTCTAAAAAGTTTCTTTTATTTTTAGGATTGTAAAAATGTGATTTTTACTTTTGTAAGTATTTTATTTTGTTAAAACTCGCGTTTTATTTCGTACGTCTACGTTTTATTTAAACGTAACGTACGCGTTTTTAGGTTTTAATCGTTTCTGGTTTTTCCTAGCTTTCCCGTCTTATTCACATAGCTTGTTTAAGCTATTCTCTTCGTATATTCCTTAGTTTAATCTCACACAAACCCTTTTTCTCATCCAAATTCACCCGATCACGAAACCGTTTTGTTTACAATTCACACATCGTCGGGACATACGACCCGGGGAAACCTTATACTTCCGCGGAGCATTGATCTTGGCTATTTGACTTTGTTGACCATTCCTTGGTCAATATAAGTTAGGTGGTTCAGGCTCAATCAACTTTTGGCGCCGCTGCCGGGGAGGTTGTGCGCGTTTATCTAAACGGTTTTTCTGATTAGTGTTTTTGGAATTCAATCCATTGTACATTTATCCACCCTTGTTCATATCTTTTCATAAAAAAAAAACCCAAAAATATTTTTCCTTACCCTCTATCCATTTGATTCTACCTTCTTATACCCCTCTCATGTATAATTCTAAATGACATCTCTCGATGACGATCTCTTTGAGCAATGGGCCTTTCAGAGCAAAATTGAAAAACTTATGGCCTTATCAAAAATATCGAGATGTCGTAGTGATTATAATGGACCTTCGATTCCTATTCCCTCTCCGGTGAGGGAAATGAATCAAGAAATCGAGGCGACAAAGGACCCTGTACTTCCCTCTGACGATGAAAGTGCTAAATACGTCCAACCTACGGTTGTTCAAGAACCTAAGCTCACAAATTCTCCTAAACCTTCGAAAATCAATCCTGATCCTTCACAATATAAGGTTATAAGGTCATCAAGCAAACGTACAGATCTTAGGGCAGTAACTGAAAAGAACGACTTACCAAATCTTCACATTTATCAAAAACAAAAACCCGAGACCATAACGGAAGTGGTGGAAATTGCTAGCTCTAAGAGCACACCACTTGTCCCACCTCCAGATTTTGTTCCTTGTGTCGGTTGTGGTGAGCCACTTTTCGGTTTTCCATGTCAATGGTGTACATGTGTGCAATGTGGTAATGATATCCAAAACGGGAGTTGTTTGTTTTGTGGGTCGAGTAATTCATTTGCTTATGATCCTATTCAGAACTCATTCAACGACTCTTCAAATTTTTCCAATTACCCATCACATTCATACGAGCAAGAATCATATTACCCAAATTTCAATGATGCTTCGTATCAAGATACACCAAGCCAGACTCAACAGTTTTACTGTTGTGAGTACTGTGGTGGTTCACACTACGGTTCTGATTGTCAATCAGGCAACACGCTTGTCTATGAGCAGTTTCCCGATAACAATTATGACTATAACACGTACAACCCACAGCCGTAACAGTTTTACTGTTGTGAGTATTGTGGAGGTCCACACACTAGCTCTGATTGTCAAACAGGGAGTCCATTTCCTTGTAACAATTACGACTATTCGTTACAAGACCCACCTCCACAGTACGAAATGAATCAAGCACTTCTTCCAGAAATGCAAAATATGATGAAAATCGTTGATGAGCTTAAGGGTTTAGTTCAAGACTTTGCCCAAAGACACACTCATCAAAAATCCATGGAAGAATTGCTTGCTGAAGAGCAGGCTGCTAGAATAAATTCCCTAGATGCCTATGAAAAAGCTGTTAGGGAATCATATGCAAAAGAAAAAGCAGCCAGATCCAGCTCTCAGTTTCGTTTCATTCCTGATGACAGTGATGATGAAGATATCCTTGATAATGATTCATCCAGTTCATCAGATGAGATCCCGTCAGTTGAGATTCCATCTCAACCTGCTGTTATCACACTCGAAGTTCACACTCACTCTCTGATCATGGGGGATGAGCATCTTAGCACTGTTCCTAATAAGGAATCGGACGAATTAATAAAGTCTAGTGTTGAGATCCTTGTCCCAATCCCGAGAGAGTCACAGGGGACTTCTGACCATATGTGTGATATTCCTCCTCCTCGATTCTTCCCATCTAATCATGATGAGATGTTCTCCGATTCTACTGATGACAATTCGTTATCTTGTGGAGACATCATTTATATGGAAGAATTACCTTCTGAGCTAGTCAGCTTAGAAGAAGAGAATGACGAGATTGACACTGAAATCAAGGATGAAGCACTTCGTGCAACATTATTGAATGTCGATCTCCTCATTTCCAAAATCGAGGCTTTCAAAATGAAACCTATTTCATCTCCTATCCCCATAAAGGATAGTGACATTGTTTCCGATGATCCTATACCGGAATTTGAAGCCTTTACCTTTGATCATATGGGAGAGAAGATTAGTGACAGTACCACTTCTCATTCTCAAAATTCTCTTCCCATTTATGATTCATTTGCCTTTGAGGAGTTCTCCTGTGAACTCACTCATCATATCAAAACTCCTCTAGAGTTTGATTGCCCGGGGGGAGATGCTCTCAATCATGAGAATTTGCAAAATCCCACCCACCCTCCCGGGTTGTTTACGAGCTTACCCTTTGAAATCCAAACTCAGGCTATTGAGCCTCCTCTTGAGGAAGAAGATCAAATCATGCTTTTTATCACGATTTTCTTCCTTTTCTTCACCTATAAGGTGACTTCTTCTCTTCTTCACTCCTTCGGGAGTGAGGACACTATATTTGATCCCGGCATTTTCATGTATCATTATCTTGAGCCGGTTACTTATCTCATCGGTGTGGAACTTTCACGTGCTTCATATGTTTGTCCAAACATTTTGAATGAAAGTCCGATTGAGATTGTCTCTTCCACATCCTGCTTCCCCAAGGACAAATGAATTCGGGGTCGAGTCAAGCTAGCGACTCGGTAAACAAAAACAATAGCATGCTTATAGGGTTTTCACCCTAAGTGTGGGGGAGTCCCCCATGCTATGGTTACAAGAGTGAAAAAAAAAACAAAATGGTGTTTTCCACGCTTAGCTTGTAATGTTGCCCTTTTACGTTCAAAATGTCGGCATAATAGCCGGGATTTTGAATATTGAGGACAATATTCATGCTTAGTGTGGGGGGTATTCGCTATTCTAGCGAATTTTATCACATTTTACTATATAATACCCCCGTTTTTACCAAAATTTCAAAAATTTCAAAAATTTTTCACTGGTGCTTCAAAATTTTCGTGGTAATCAGTCCGCCTTGTCTAAGCGACAAAAGGGATTGGCTAGTCCAGGAGCAAACGGCTCTTGGTAAAGACATATCAAATCCGTTGACGGCTGGCAATTTGCCCAAAATTGTATGGTTCCTCAACTCCCCGAAAACAAATGAGTTGGCTAGCCCACAAGATTATGGCTTGTGGTAAAGGCCGTGGAAAAACCATAATTGGTAATCAGCTCACCAAGATGTTGACTATTCCATCAAGAGCTGGCTAGTCCAGAAGCAAACGGCTTTTGGTAAAGACTACTCAAATCCGTTGACAGCTGGTGGTTTGCTCAAAATCACACGGTTATCAGGTGTGCCATAGTTCTTACACCTGGCTACTCCAGAAGTGATGGCTTTTGGTAAAGAGTTTTTCAAATCCATCAAGTTTTCAAAACAATATTGCTAGGGACTAGCAATAGTTTAGTGTGGGGGATTGATGAGTGCTCAAACACTCATCATTTTTGGTCTAATCTGAACTGCAAAACATACAAAAACACTCAGTAATGCATCAAAATACTGAAAATATTTCATAATTGTGTTTTATATGTTTTAGATGCAAAATGAGCAAAAACAAATGAAAAACGCACAAAGTTTGCAAAATTGGCAGTTCCAGTCCCCCAACTTTCATAAAATTACAAATCTAGTCCCTGGATATTCAAAATATAGAAAATTATCACCAAAGGTCATTTTGAAATCATAAAATGTCATATTTAGTCATTTGGTGAAAAATTAGAAAGTTTTGGAAATTTACACTTTTGGTCCCTGGAGTTTCAGATTTTGGCAGATTCAGTCCCTGGTGGGATAATTTTGAATGAAAAATCAATTTTGGTCCTTGGGAAGTTACAAAAATCAATTTTAGTCCCTGGGTGAAAGTTTTGTGGAAAATTACATGTTTGGTCCCTGTACTTTGCAAAATTGGCAATTTTGATCCCTGGACTTTTAAATTTTGAAAAATATTAAATATTGGTTCTTGGGATATTTTAACATTGCAAAATGGGTCCTTATTACATCTTTGGAGTTTGTACCATTTCAGCCCACAACTTTCTGAAAATTACAAAAGAGATCCTTGTGAAAAATTAACAAAATCAAACGGACCCTTTATTTTTTTTATCCAATACCAAATCCAAAAACAAATACAAATCCAACCCACCCTTTAGCCCACCACATACACCCCAAGCCCACCCCTGGTCTTTGACCAGTCAACACCCCCAAAACCGTTTCAAATAATCAAACCAGTCAACCCACGCGTTGACCACACCTTTCTTCCCCACTTGGACCTGGCAACTCTCACCCAACACTCCAAACTTCACCAACCCTGTCACTACCCCATTCCATGTCCCCTTAGCCTCCAATACCATCCAAACTACATTTAATGATCCCAAAACCCTCACAAGCAAACCCCAAGCTGTCAAAAACTTTTTCCCGCCAATAAAAATTAAACGGCCAAGATGCATTCTCCTAATCTAATGGCCCTAAAGAGAAGTGGGAAAGAGAAAGAGGTGCTCCAGGAGCTATAAAAAGGAAGAAAAAATGAAGTAGAGAGAGTTAGTTAGTTAATTTTAATAATTCTTAGTGTAATTTAAAGTCGAAACAAGTTTGAATTAATGTAATATCTAAAAATTAAGCTTTGTAATCTTCTGGTTCAGTTATGTAGTCACTTTTTAAGTAATATAATTTAGCTCCTTATATATTTTCTTCCACAGTTAAATTTTAAATTAAGGTTTAAGATTGTATGTATGTTGGACTTGATTTTATAAGTTGTCACAAGCTTGAGGCTGTAATACAGCTTATCTTAGCTTTTCATAGCTATTGGTAAGTTGTACACTTCATTGGTACTGCTTATTCTCTAATATTCAAAATCCCACAAAAAGTCAACAGAGGTCAACCTGTGAAGCATGGTGTTCATGATGGTTGAAGTTTAAAGGATTGGTTCTGAGTTGGTGATTAAACCTATCTAAAAGATAGGTTTGGTGTGAAATTTTTCCTATTTCAGTTAGGACATTGGAAGTTGTAAGTGTCTTTGAACATTTTTCTAATTCAAGTCTGAGTTTCATAAGTAGTGGTTTGGAATCTGTTTTGCTTTCTTAATTTTTACTCACTTGCTTCTGATCATAGTATAATCTAGTGGTACTTGAGAATTTGAGAACTTGTTTGATTGAACTTGCTTTGCTACTGCCTCTTACTGTCTCAACTCTCAACATAGTGAATATGTGAACTGTGGTTATTTGGTGTTTAGACCTGTGTTTCTGTGCTATTTTGATCTAGTGGAATCATAACTTAAACTAAGTTTATGGTTTGAATTACTTTAGGGAACTTCTGCTTAGTAAATTTGGTCATATCTGTTTTCAAAGGAGTGTTTGGTTCATGTTATTTGTGTGAGTTCAGGGAGTAAGGATTAGTTCTTTCTAGTTGAGTTAAGTTACAATAGGTTATTTAGAGTCAATCTGGTCATTTACTTGCTTCTATATAAGCAGAAAGTCAAAAGTATACAATATCTCACCAACAGATTAACTGTTGGTGTTTTCAATGCACCAAACCCTTGAAGGCAGCTTAGAATAAGTTAGGTTCATGTTCTTTTACTTAAGTTAGGGTTATTAAACCATATTTGATCAGTAATCATCATCCAAAGTTCATAAAAGTCAAAATATTACAAAATCTCAAAAAGTCAATTGTGCACAAGCTCAGATTTTCACAAAAGTTCAAAGATTTAATTTGATTTATGTATTTGCTTTTATGATGTGAAATCTGTTTCTAATTGTTGTCTATCAGCTAGATTTCAAGTTTCCATGCCCCTTTTATTTTTGTGATTTTTTTCCCTTGGCCCCACCTTGCCCTAAACACACTTGCAGGGCAAATGTTGCCCCTGCTGCACAGAACCATCACCCACCACCACCACTTTGTGGTGGTGTTCTGACCACCTCAGTGGGCCCAAGACCACCATTATTGCTCACTTCCACCCCCCTCCTACCAGGGTTGGGTTTTTGACCATTGGGTTGACCTAGATACCCCCTGGGTCCCACTTAAATCACCTCCTAAACCTGTCCCACTTTTCAGTCCCAACATAATAAGCCAAGTGCTTATTCATAGCTTATAGCTTATTTTGTGGTCCTTTTTGGCTTATTCCAGCTTTGATAAGTTAACATAACTTATTGGAACTTGTTTCAACCAGAGTGGGTCCCACTTGTGGTCATTTTAGCCCATTTTGCCTTTTGGTCAAACTAAGTCAACTGTTGGGCTTTTTACTCTCATATCAGCTTATTTTTTATTTCTAAAAAGTTTGTTTTTGTAAAAGTTTATTGTTTTTAAGTATAAAATAGGTTTGTAAAAGAAAAATCAAGAAAAACAAATTTAAAATTAAGTGATAGTTTCTATTTAATGTAATTTAATTTTAATTTTCATTTTTAAATTTTTATTAAGTGCTTGTCATTTTTATATTTTTATTAATTATATCTTATATTAAAGTATTTATATTAATTTTCTCAGATTTTTATTTTCTCATTTAGTATTTATTAGAATTAATTTTAGTTTTATTAATTATTAATTAATATTAAGTTTAAAATAGCATAATTAGTTTTTATTAAGTAAAATCAAGTTTTTATATTTTTTTATAGCTTTTATATGTTGTAAAATAATTTTAGAAATTTTCTTAGAATTTTTACTGTTCATTTAGTAATTTTCTTAATTTAAAATAGTTAATTAGTTAATTAGTAATTAAATAGTAATTAATTAAAAGAAAATCCACAAAAAGACAAAAACACTTATTTTTATTTTTAAATCTTATTTTTAGTTATTTTATAATTTTAGAAATTTTATTTTCACCTTTTTAGTATTTAAATAATATTGTAAGTGTATTTTAGTTATTTAAATATTAATAATAAGTATTAAATAGTTTTTAATTAATATTAAATAATTAAATAGTATAAAAAGTAATTTTAACTTTCTAAAAAGTTTCTTTTATTTTTAGGATTGTAAAAATGTGATTTTTACTTTTGTAAGTATTTTATTTTGTTAAAACTCGCGTTTTATTTCGTACGTCTACGTTTTATTTAAACGTAACGTACGCGTTTTTAGGTTTTAATCGTTTCTGGTTTTTCCTAGCTTTCCCGTCTTATTCACATAGCTTGTTTAAGCTATTCTCTTCGTATATTCCTTAGTTTAATCTCACACAAACCCTTTTTCTCATCCAAATTCACCCGATCACGAAACCGTTTTGTTTACAATTCACACCTCGTCGGGACATACGACCCGGGGAAACCTTATACTTCCGCGGAGCATTGATCTTGGCTATTTGACTTTGTTGACCATTCCTTGGTCAATATAAGTTAGGTGGTTCGGGCTCAATCAATCTTTGTATTGCGAGTCGATTTTAGAAGACAAGGCTTCTATTTTGTCCATGAGTTTCGAATTATCTGAACTTTCGGCAAAAGCAACGTTTTTTCGTAGGGGTTTGGTTTTGGAATCTTTTGACCAATCGAGTTTAAGGAGTACTCGATCTTCGAGAAGTTGATATGCCTCGTTAGGTGTTTTATAAAGAAAAATTCCCCCAGCATCAAGGATTGCTTGGGATGCTTCATCAAGACCATGATAAAATATTTTGATTATTGTTCCTCGTCCTAAATTATGACCATGACAACTTCGAAGCAAATCTTTCATGCGAAGCCAAGCTTCAACAAGAGATTCATTAGGATTTTGTGAAAAAAGCATGAATTTCTCCCATTAGTCTATCATACATGGCAGGTGGAAAGAATCGGATTACAAAAGCTTGCCTCATCTCCTCCCAAGTATTGATAGTTCTTGGGGTTAATTCGTTATACCATACTTTGGCATCTCCGGCGAGTCATGATGGAAAAAGTTTGAGCTTGATAGCATCGACATCGGTATTTCCATAAAGAAACATGCCACAAATTTCAATGAACTCGGCAATGTGTTTATGCGGATCGGCCAGCGAGCGGCCATCAAATTGACGGTCTTTGATCATAGAAAGATGGTGACCTTTAACGGTAAAGTTTTCACCAAGGTCGGCGACAACAATAGCAGCTCCAGGAGTAGGTGCTATGGTTCGATTAGCGGCCCACATGGGTTGATCGTCAGCCATGGGTATTGGTTTAAAAAGATCAAAAATCGGATGTTCTTCGGAAAAATTATCAAACCAATTAAGAATAGATGAAGATCTCTTCTTAGGAAACAAACTTTCAGGATTGGATAAAGGTGAACTAAGCTTTTCAGTAGTAGAACGAGTGTTCATACAACTACCAAGAGAATCGAGTCAATTACCTAAACAAAAGAACGAGAAAATAAAATTTTCAAAAACAGAAAATTCTATCCGAATCGGTTGGATGCCAAACTGATCGGATGGATGCTATGGTAAAATTAAAAAAATGAAAAAAAAACTGGGAAACCGATCGGCTGGAAGTCTATCCGATCGGATGGATGCTTCTGAATATTTTTTTTTTAGAAAACGAACACGAAAAGAAACGGACTTTTAAAACTTAAAAGAAACACAATCAAAATCCTCGGCAGCGGCGCCAAAAACTTGATGTGCGTTTTATTATGCAAGTTTTAAATTTATAAGGGTGAATTACCAAATCTAGTAATAACACATACTAGCAAGTGTACTAGTCCGTTATAGCAAGATATGATGGTAAGTCGGGATCGTTCGCAGGGATTTGTGAGTGAATCAAAATATAAGTCTAAAAGTAAATCTCTAATGTACGCAAATAAGATAATAAGCAAATTCAATAATTTAAAAACTACACTTGTTTAGACTAGTTTTCTACTTAATGACACACATGATTGTGATAACTTTTGATAACATGTTGGTTGTGATAATTAGATGGTGGTCTAATCTATTGTTTCTACAAGTTAAACCTTCGTCAAGATTTTAGTTCATAAAAACAAGCTTTAGGTGTAAACCAATCACTTCAAGATCCATCCAAGGTTCATAAGGTATGGTGAATATCTTAAGCACAAGAACAAACTTTTATTACAAATCAAATACTCTTAGGAAATGGTCATTACAAAAGGTAACCCATTCATAGACAAAAAGGTTACAATTGTTTATAAACATCTAAACTTTCATCCAACTAAAGGTTTACAAACAATCCGATTTGATGTTATAAAAGCATTCTCATTACAATCATACTTCTTGTTTCTTTGTTTAGTCAAGAATAATTATGGTGAAAAACAATCATTCATAGACAAATGATTATAACTAGTTGAATAATAACAAACCTTTCGACCCTTGAAACTATTATCAATTAGTTAACCTTGGCTAAACAAATGTCACAATGAAACTTAAGGTACAATTGGTTCTTAGGATTGACTTGAAATTGAATTAAAACATGTTATCACAATCATAACTATCACTAAGCATAAAACATCATCAAAACAAGTGTAAAAAGATTACTAGCCACTCATAGCAAACATGCAAATAAACTCAGAATATTTAATATTAGAATCCATGGTTTTAAGTCTTACAATGCTTTGGAATTGATAACAAATGACAAGGTATTGATAACTGATGCGTGGGAATCGCAACAGGCTTTACCTCTCGAGGGATCTCGAGAAGCTTACAACCCCCACCAGGCAGTGTACCTGATCGTTGTAGTATAGTATAGTGACAAGTACCGGGGGATTGATCGTTCAGCTTAGGAATATTGTCGCTAGGATTAGAAAGCCTAAATACTAGTTCTAAAGGTGAGGGATGATTATTTTTATATTTTTATATTTTTTAGAAAGCAAATAAAAATCTCGGGTTTTGGAAGAGTGGGCGGAATTAGTTGCTATTCAACTAACCCAAAACTAAGATGCAATCAAAATAAAATACTAAAAATGAAATTAAACTAATTTATACTAAGGTTGTGAGCAGTAATTGGAGAAAATGTGTTTACTTAGATTTCACTACTCCCTAGATATCTTTTACACGTTAATTACTTGTTATAATTGCATGGATGACGGATTGTATTCCTTAATACCATTCATGGGGTGGCATACATAACTCCCCAATTCTATGAGCTCTTATCTCCTCCTACACCATGCCCATCACAACTATAGGGATTGTAAATAGTGGCTCATGCATTAAATACAACCAATAAAGACCTAGTACGCCTCGGTTCATGTTTCTTAAGATGTTCAAGCATGTTACCATTTGGAGATCTGCCAGTTTTCTTAAGCCTAACATATAAATCATTCATCCAAGACAAGAATAAACAAGTAATCAACACATAATCAATATCTAGGTTTCATTAGATCTAAGCAAACACAAAAGAGATCTAGCCTAGCATAATGGAATTGAGACAAGAACAAGATATAGACAACCAACACATAGACATATTGATTGAATTAGAAGAACACTTATCTCAATTACAATGCAAGGTATCAAGGGTTTGGAACCCTTGAAAAACCTGTAAAAGTAGCACCAAAATCGTACTTAGGGTTTCTCCCAAAACTTCTCTCTTAAATGTGAAAAATTAGAAAACTATATATAGAAAAACAGGTCTGACGGCGTCAAGAGTAATCTTGTGACGCCGTCACCTCGCCACCAAAACTCTCCTCGGACTGCCTAGATCTACTTCTGACGCCGTCAAGAGTTAGACACTTCCTGGCCGTCATGACTCTTTTACTCTTGACGCCCTTCTCACGTGACGCCGTCAAAACTCTACTGGACCGTCATGGGAATTCATGAAATTTGCTCTTGACGCCGTCACCCACTGTTCCCAGCTTGGAAAATTAAGACTTTGGCGTTTTCTTCACTTTTATGCTCCAAAAACGTCCGAATTGCTTCCTTTTCCAGATTTCACTCCCAAAGTACCTAAAATCACAAAAGGAACGATTTAGGGCAATATTTGATCAAATAAAGTCGGGTTCGGGCTTAAATGACCCCCTAAAAACGGATCATTTTTCGCCTCATCAATAACCTAAGTGTTGGTGATGATTTCTTGAGATTTTCGGCCTCCAAATGTTGCTTCCTTGGTTCTCCAAAGATTCTGGTTTTTTCTGCACGAATTTTTCTTCTTTGAGAGCTAGATGATGATAATAATTGAGAGTAGTAATGAGAGTAATTGGTCTCTTGAATGGTGTCTTCAATTGTTGTACTCTTGGAGTCCTTATAGGCTTGTCCAATACTCCTAGTAATGAATAGGGACTTAAATGCTGGAACTTGGACAATAAGACACTAAGAAGGGCGTAGAACCATGGGACAAAAGACCAAGATTCGTGCTCAAAATTTGGTATAAACATGCAGAAATGACCATCCGATCGGTTGCGGGTTGATACTGATCGGATGGATCTGGTCATTATAGCTATCCGATCGGTTATACTCCAACCGATCGGATGGATGATTCTGGATGCTTTGGACTTTGTCTTTTCCTTGTGTAGTTCTTTATGCACTATCCAAACTTGATTAACTCTGAACTTGCTTCCTTTTCTAGATTTCACTCCCAAAGTACCTAAAATCACAAAAGGAACGATTTAGGACAATATTTGATCAAATAAAGTCGGATTCGGGCTTAAATGACCCTCTAAAAACGGATCATTTTTCGCCTCATCATATACCCTTACACTTGAGATTTGCTTGTCCTCAAGCAAATGCGCATTTATTCTAGTCAAAATACAAGTTAGGGGTCATTTAACACTAATATAAAAGTAATTACAACAAATAATCGTTCCACTAAAGACCAATAGACAAGCACGGAGGTCATACACTAGCACCTCACAAATAGTGTTTAGATACTCACATCTCTCGGGTGTAATAAAGTGTAAATTACAATATGGAAACGGAAGATATCTCTCACTACCTGTCATAGCAAAATAGATTACCATAGGCTTTGGAAAGGATCAAACCTCCACCACATGGCGTAAGCACCTAGGATAAACTATCAAAGAGGTCTTTTAAAGGGTTGTAACGTTAGGTGTAGGGATATGAAATACACGGTTTTGTTGGATAAAGGAAGTTTTACTGGTGGCGAGTTAACAATCTTGGTCAATTACATGTACAATATGGCGTTGCTAAGCCAAGACTAGACTCGACTTAAGCTAATAAATGAAAAATAACAAAAACATAAGATGAACATAGAATAAAAACGGGATGGTAGTCCGTATGTTTTTTTTTTTTTTTTTTTTTTCCTTTTTCTATTTTTTTTCTTTTTCTTGATTTTTCGTTTTTTTTTTTTTTTTTTTTTTTTTTTTTGCATACACTCTTACCCTACCATCCAAAATAATACATCATAGGGGATGAGAATTCCCCTTACACTTGAATCTTTACATACTTTACAATAAACTAATCTAATGACTCGAATTAAGAAAATTAAAACACTTGGAGTACTTTTAAGATTAACGCACATACGGGGGTAATAATATTATGTTCTTCCCCATTACTCCATAAAATAAGTACTTTACCCATGAGTCTCAATCGTCCCAAAACAATATGTACAAAGATATGACTCGACTGAGCAACCATGTAATCAATTAGATAGTTAACTTAGGGTTTAACAAATAACAATAATGCACTAAAAATGAGCGCATACACGGAAGGCTAAGGCGATTTGGTTGTACATTTAAGTGGGGTGTAACAAACTCTTCCTTTAAGTAAGATGCTTAAAGTTAGAAACGAAAAGATAGGCTCGGAGGGGTGTACTAGGGGTTTCGTGTACTAAAAATGAGTACAACGCTAAGGTGTGGGAAAAATTAGTTGACTTAACTAGTCAAGTAATATGACTTAAATGGTCAAGTAATTATAATACGGGTTTAACACAAGGGTGATCCTAATGCCTCTTATCATGTAGTAAATCCTACTACACGAATGTAGTCTCACTAGCGGTCTCGGGATGCATCACTAACGCAAGTTCTAGAATCTAAATGCTACCGGTACACTCATAAGTACTAATAATGAATGCTTTTCCTATCAAATCTAAAGGCGAACCTCACATATTTGGGTGGAAAATTTTTCTGAATATACGGTTATGTGCTAGTCATACAATCTCCTATCCATGAGACGCTTGCTATGGCTAAAGTTTCACTCCTAAATGTTGTAAAAAAAATTAAATTTGGCGTTAAAATTGCACTAACAAGTATTTCTCATAGTTTTATTACACATCTACTATTAAACAAAACAAACTCAAGCGAAAGTGCATATGTAAGGTATCATCTTTTTACCCTCCCCTTACACTTAAGATGAACATTGTCCCCAATGTTCAAGTAAAGAATGTAAAAGTGAAAAAGTAAAGAGAATGAAATCAAATACTCCCCTGATTCGCTCGGTATGGATAATAGGATGGCCAGGTTAAATCTTCCTCCAAGAAAATGAACAATCAAAGCTTCCCTTCCAGAATATAAATCATCTCCTTGTCATACATAACCTGTAAAACCTGAGAAAATAGACAAGACAACCTCGCGTAAAATCGGCGGCATCCTATGTAAGTTTCTAAGTCCTAGAAAATAAGATAAGATATAATGCTTGTGGAATGAAGTTTGCAGATCTCCTGGAGATTATAAAACTTAATAATTCACAAAAACCATAAGACTCCGTTAGAAAAACAAAACCGGTAAAATTTCCAGATTTTAACTCCTGACGCCGTCAAGAGTAAACCTCTGACGCCGTCAGAATGGACAAGCAGAAATTCTTATGTTAAGTTTCCGGAAAATTTCTGGAAAAACTTGGTCCTACTTCCTGGAAAATCCTGCAAAACTTCATTATGACTCAATACAAGCATTTGACTCTAACAAATACGAATATACATGCTCATTTAATATCGTGGAGAATCATGATTGGTTTGTTTCTTAAAAACATATTTGGGGTTTCCCCTTACACTTATCTTTTGCAAAAATACTTCTAGGTGGAGTTAAGACTAGGCCAAAACAACAAAGTAAAGTATTTCCACACTTTAATTGAGAAACATGATCAACCAACAATAAAAATAAAGCATGCATACGGAAGCAAATAACAATCAAACAAATAAAATCACACAAAACATGGGTTGCCTCCCAAGAAGCGCTTTTCTTTATTTACGAGTCTTGTAGCTAGACTCAAGGTCATAGGTTACTACGTGATTCGGGTGAGTTCCTCGTTGAGGACATCTTTGGGATCAAACTTAGGTTTCAACTTTCTATCGGTTTCCTTAGTATGGTATGACCTTTCAAACTTTTCTCCATCCGGATCATACAAGGTCATTCTAATATGCCATGACCCGTCACCTTCTTTAGGTGGCTTGTCCCACCTCCATTTACACTTATCTCCCTCTCTTTTCCATTTATTCCTTTCTATGTTGATGGGCATTACGCTTAATAACTCAATCATCTTCCTAAAGACTAAGGGGTCCTCAAAGGGGTCTAGCTCTTCATCTCTAGCTATGAGTTGTTCTACCGAATGTGTCTTTTCAACAAAGTCTTTTTCTAGATAGAATGGGCATTGAGGTCCTATAAAGTTCCTTTCTATCCAAGGTCCATATCTAGACGGTCTCCTATTCATCTCTACCCAATGCGGTGTTGGTTCATCATCACAATCATAACTATGCTTCTTAACATCATACACCGACCAAGTATCGCCTTCACCTACCATTATCTTGGATTCCTTACAATCTATCTTGGCACTAGCGGTTGCTAAATATCCTCTTCCTACCAATAATGGGCATGTAGTGTCACTAACCATGTCTAGGACGTGAAAATCCGCTAATATAGTTAACCTTCCTACGTGAACAACTACATCCTTAATCATTCCAACCGGGTGGGCAATACTCCCATCCGCTAGCCCTATCAATACCTCCGTTTCCTCTAACTTTCCTAGCTTAAGAGCGGTGAATAAAGATAAGGGAATCAAGTTGAGGCTTGACCCTAAATCGGCTAGTGTGTCGAAAGCTTCGGATCTTCCTATCTTACAAGGCAAAACAAATATACCCGGATCATCAAACTTTTTAGGCAACTTGTTTTGAACGAAGGCGGTCCCATTTTTACCTAGCTTACACTTCTCATATTTTTCTAGGAGGGCACTATAGTAAGGAGCACGCGCTAAGACATCAATGACGGGTCGTTCAAGGTGAAGTTCTTTGAATTCATCGTCAAGGTCTTGCGTAAGAGGTGTTTCAACTATGCTTTTGACCGGCTCTATAGTGGGTGTTTTATTTGATTGGTCCTTTTGGGGAACTTGGTTTTGTTTGAAACACGTGCTCGTTGATTTAACCGAGTAGTATTGTGGACATGAAGTGGTTGACGAAACTGAGGATATGGAATTAACGGTTAGTTTCGGATTCTTGACCGTGTCACTCGGGAGTGCTCCCATTTCTCGGTCATTGAGAACTTTCAACAATGCATCAATTCTAGTGGTCATCTCGCTTTGCTTTTGTTTGAAATCGGCTTCAAACTTAGATATGCGAGCTTCTTGAGATGCCATGAACTTTGACATCAATCCTTCAAGATTGTTGGTACTACCATAGTTGTTAGAAGGATTGTTGTTGAAAGTACGGTTGGATGGTGGACCGTTTGGTTGGTAACGATTAGGCGGATTGGAAGAATTGGATTGATTTTGTTTCCACCTAAGGTTTGGGTGATTTTTCCAAGAGGGGTTGTATGAATCATCGTAAGGGTTTGGCTCGGGCTTGAAAGTGTACCACTTATCTCCCGCTTCGTCTGTACGCGTGGATGCATAGTCCGCAAAAGCTGTTCTGGGGAGTTCCACACAATCACGAGTGTCGTGGGGACCACTACATAATTCGCATGAAGAAGTGATTTTGTTCACTTGGCTTGAAGGCTTAGGAGCATCGTAAGATTTCATGAGAAACTTGACTTGGTCCTCAAGCTCCATGATCCTACGGTCGGGAGTGCTAGAATTGTTCGAAGGCAAAGATATTGCCTTGACCGTTTTGTTCAAATCACAGGGATCATTCCAACTTTCGTTGTCATAGAGAGCAAGATCTTCTATGAGTTCCCATGATTGTTCCGCACTAAGATCACGTAGCTTACCACCGGCCGATTGGTTAATGGCTCGCCTCGTGGAGATATCGATATGGTCATAAAAAATTTGGATTTGGAGCCAAAGATCTATGCCATGATGAGGGACTTTTTGGAGTAAGTCCTTGAAACGAGTCCATGCTTCATAAAGAGATTCATTTTGACGTTGTTGGAACATCAAGATGTCATTTCTAAGCTTAGTAGTTCTCCCCGGTGGGAAAAATTGAGCAAGGAAACGAGTGGTGAGATCATCCCATGTGGTGATGGATCCCGCGGGTAAACGCTCAAGCCATTGACTAGCTTGATCCCGTAGAGAGAATTGGAATAGGCGTAAACGGGTCGTCTCTCTAGTTTCAACACCTAGGTCTATGGAATCTACGATTTTGAGAAAGTCCTTAAGATGTTGGTTTGGATCTTCGGAACGAAGTCCATGGAATGCACATCCGCTTTGCACCAACCGGATGGTGTTGGATCGCAAGGGGGTCACATTGGCTCCGGTGAGCTCAATGGTGTTTCGGTAGCCTTGGTGGCTAGGTCGGGAGTACTCTCCTAAGGTTCGGGGCCTAAGGGGTTCTAATGGTGGGTTTTGTTGTGGTGGGATGATGGGTTCAAAGATGTTACCACCTTCCATGATGTCGGATGGTAAAGAGTTACAAACAAAAGCACAAAGAAATAAGATAGACAAAAGAAAACCTAAAAATAAAAATAAAATCTTACTAGAAAGGAATCTAGCAAGTAGACCTAATAAAAAGAAATTCTAACCTAGACAATAACTATTCCCCGGGCTGCGGCGCCAAAAACTTGATGCGTGGGAATCGCAACAGGCTTTACCTCTCGAGGGATCTCGAGAAGCTTACAACCCCCACCAGGCAGTGTACCTGATCGTTGTAGTATAGTATAGTGATAAGTACCGGGGGATTGATCGTTCAGCTTAGGAATAGTGTCGCTAGGATTAGAAAGCCTAAATACTAGTTCTAAAGGTGAGGGATGATTATTTTTATATTTTTATATTTTTTAGAAAGCAAATAAAAATCTCGGGTTTTGGAAGAGTGGGCGGAATTAGTTGCTATTCAACTAACCCAAAACTAAGATGCAATCAAAATAAAATACTAAAAATGAAATTAAACTAATTTATACTAAGGTTGTGAGCAGTAATTGGAGAAAATGTGTTTACTTAGATTTCACTACTCCCTAGATATCTTTTACACGTTAATTACTTGTTATAATTGCATGGATGACGGATTGTATTCCTTAATACCATTCATGGGGTGGCATACATAACTCCCCAATTCTATGAGCTCTTATCTCCTCCTACACCATGCCCATCACAACTATAGGGATTGTAAACAGTGGCTCATGCATTAAATACAACCAATAAAGACCTAGTACGCCTCGGTTCATGTTTCTTAAGACGTTCAAGCATGTTACCATTTGGAGATCTGCCAGTTTTCTTAAGCCTAACATATAAATCATTCATCCAAGACAAGAATAAACAAGTAATCAACACATAATCAATATCTAGGTTTCATTAGATCTACGCAAACACAAAAGAGATCTAGCCTAGCATAATGGAATTGAGACAAGAACAAGATATAGACAACCAACACATAGACATATTGATTGAATTAGAAGAACACTTATCTCAATTACAATGCAAGGTATCAAGGGTTTGGAACCCTTGAAAAACCTGTAAAAGTAGCACCAAAATCGTACTTAGGGTTTCTCCCAAAACTTCTCTCTTAAATGTGAAAAATTAGAAAACTATATATAGAAAAACAGGTCTGACGGCGTCAAGAGTAATCTTGTGACGCCGTCACCTCGCCGCCAAAACTCTCCTCGGACTGCCTAGATCTACTTCTGACGCCGTCAAGAGTTAGACACTTCCTGGCCGTCATGACTCTTTTACTCTTGACGCCCTTCTCACGTGACGCCGTCAAAACTCTACTGGACCGTCATGGGAATTCATGAAATTTGCTCTTGACGCCGTCACCCACTGTTCCCAGCTTGGAAAATTAAGACTTTAGCGTTTTCTTCACTTTTATGCTCCAAAAACGTCCGAATTGCTTCCTTTTCCAGATTTCACTCCCAAAGTACCTAAAATCACAAAAGGAACGATTTAGGGCAATATTTGATCAAATAAAGTCGGATTCGGGCTTAAATGACCCCCTAAAAACGGATCATTTTTCGCCTCATCAATAACCTAAGTGTTGGTGATGATTTCTTGAGATTTTCGGCCTCCAAATGTTGCTTCCTTGGTTCTCCAAAGTTTCTGGTTCTTTCTGCACGAATTTTTCTTCTTTGAGAGCTAGATGATGATAATAATTGAGAGTAGTAATGAGAGTAATTGGTCTCTTGAATGGTGTCTTCAATTGTTGTACTCTTGGAGTCCTTATAGGTTTGTCCAATACTCCTAGTAATGAATAGGGACTTAAATGCTGGAACTTGGACAATAAGACACTAAGAAGGGCCTAGAACCATGGGACAAAAGACCAAGATTCGTGCACAAAAGTTGGTATAAACATGCAGAAATGACCATCTGATCGGTTGCGGGTTGATACGATCGGATGGATGTGGTCATTATGGCTATCCGATCGGTTATACTCCAACTGATCGGATGGATGATTCTGGTTGCTTTGGACTTTGTCTTTTCCTTGTGTAGTTCTTTATGCACTATCCAAACTTGATTAACTCTGAACTTGGAACTTTGAGATGACAAAACTTAGGTTCTCCTTATGAAATGCTTCACAGATTGGACTTTTGAGCTTGAGAATCTTCGTGTAATTGCATATACTTCATTTTCTTCACTTTTTCTCCATTTTTCCTACATTTGGCTACATATGCTACAAAAACATACTTTGTTACGATTTAGTGGCAAAAGCATATAATAACAACCAAATAACATACACAAAAACACTAATAAAGCTTATAAAAACATGTTAACTTTGAGCGTTATCAAATCCCCCACACTTAAACTTTGCTTGTCCTCAAGCAAATCTAGAAGAAAACTAAATATCCACATGGTAACCAAGAATGATTAGAAAAATGTGATGCAAATCCGCCTAGTACAAGTACAAGATAAGATTCATCATTTTTAAGCTTTAGTGGTGAAAAACCGAGATGTTTGACAATACTCAATGATTTTCTTGCTTTATTAACATTTCTAAAACACCTCACGAAAGAAGAATAAGATATAATTCACTCATAACACTCATATATGGGGTAGTGTATATGATAAATCACACTCATTGCGCAGTCATGATCTAATTATTACCATAGGCTTGTACAAGAAACAAAACTACACCGAAATGGCGTAAGCACCAAGTCTACATATCAAAGAGGTCTTTTATTCGGGTTGTAATGTTTAGGCTTCGGGTTGTACCAGGCTTATGTTCAAACATCTCATACAAAAACATAATAGATTGCTGGCGCGAATTCTTGATTACTCAAAAACCGGATGGTCACTACAATATTCTTGCATTTGATATTCTCACAAAGCCATTACTATATCCGGATAGATAAAGTAATTTGGTAAGGGTATGGATATGGCATGGGAATATTTATGAAATTGGTTTTAAAAGAAAAATAAGGTCAAGTCTAAGTCTCATTGTTGCTAGTCACCAAACAAATCGCAAACCATAAATGATTATAGTTATCTTCCTCCTCTTCAAACTTTCACATATCGATACATTGATTCACCATAGCAATATTCTTCATTCTTAGTACATTGACTAACAACATGTCACATAACTTCATCTTCATATAGCACATTTGCTATAATTGTCACCTTATAGTTGCGATGACTTATTATTATTATTATTATTATTATTATTATTATTATTATTATTATTATTATTATTATTATTATTATTATTATTATTATTATTATATATATATATTTTGAACTCAGATCTCCCCCACACTTCGCATAAGCATCACCACAAAAATAAAAATAAGAAGCTGCAGTCTCCGTCTTTGTCGGAATGGCACACACATGATTGGTGAAGTGTGGCTAACTAATAATCATTAAAAACAATCCAACATACTAAGCAACTAGCAACCCACCATTTAGATTTTGACAAGGGTTAGGCTAAGTGATGAGGCAAAAAATGAACCACTTTTAAGGGGTCATTTAAGCCGGAATTGGAATTTATTTGATCAAATATTACCCTAAATCATTCCTTTTATGATTTTAGGTACTTTGGGAGTGAATTCTAGAAAAGAATGCATTTTGGACGTTTTTGGAGCATAAAAGTCAAGAAAACGGCAAAGACTTAATTTTCCTTGCTGGGAACAGTGGATGACGGCGTCAAGAAGAAAATCTTGACGGCGTCAAGAGTAAAAGTGGTGACGGCCCAGAAGAAACGTGAAGGCGTCACCCAAGGCCGTCACGTGTTAACTAGTCAAAACTTGCGCGCGAAGTAGCTGATATTGTTTTGGTCATAACTTTTGCATACGAACTCGGATTTAGGCGATTCAAAAGCCCACGTAAAGAGGACGAAGAGATCTACAGTTTGGTGAAAAAATGGTCATAACAGCGTCAAGAGAAACGAGCTGACGCCGTCAAGATGGACCCTACAGAAAACATGCCTATAAATATAACATCATAACTTCACTTTTTGTAAGCCCTAAACCCTAAGGTCGATTCCTGGGTTTAGGTAGGTGTTTTTCCAGCAACTTAGAAGGTTTCAATCACTCCATAAACATCATGTATTGGTTTGATGATTCTATCTTAATTATGTTTTCCATTATCATTGTTGTTTGCTCTTCTTTGATGATGATTTGCTAATTCACCTTATGTCTACTTATGTTTATGTGAAACTTGTATATAATTGATTAGATATTATTGATTCCTTGTTGATGTTTGTGTCTATCTTCATCAATTAGGGTGTGACACTTCGATAGATCTAATTGGTTTAGCTTATAATTCTTGTTTCCTATTGTCTCTTGTTTAATTGGGTGATATCGATGTTAGGCTTAAGAAAACTGGCAGACTTCCAATTGGTAACATGCTTGAACATCTTAAGAAACATGAACCGATGTGTACTAGGTTTTTATGGTTGTATTTAATGCATGAGTGATGAGTGTGTAAATACTCATCATTTTTACCTTTTCTGAGCTGCCAAAACATCTAAAAATACTCAATATTGCATCAAAATAGTGAAAATATCCCAGGAATGTGTTTTATATGTTTCAAATGCAAAACAATCAAAAACAGATGAAAAACGCACAAAGTTTGCATAATTGGCAGTTTCAGTCCCTCAAGTTTCATAAATTGGCAAAACTAGTCCCTGAAGGTTTTAAATTAATAAAAAGTCAACTTTAGTCCATGGGAAGTCAAACATGTTCACAAATAGTCCCTGGATGAAAGTTTACACAAACTGGCAATTTTTACCCCTCAAAATCCAAAATGGGCATAAAAGGTCCCTAAACTTTCAGAACTTGACGAAACCAGTCCCTGGTGAAATATTTGTGAAAGAAAGTCAATATGGTCCCTGGGAAATCAAAAGTTGTCAAAATTGGTCCTTGGTGTGAAGTTTGGAAAAATTACAGTTCAGGTCCCTCAACTTTGATTTTTGGCAGAAATGACCCCTGGTGATTTAAACTTGAAAAATTACATCAAAAAGCCTTGTGGTATTATAATGTGACGAGTTTTATCCTTGGAAGAAGTTTTAAAAGTTGGCAACTCAGGTCCCTAAGCTTTCTGAAAATTACACTATTGGTCCTTTTGATTAATGTTACAACCATACGGACCCTTTTTATTATTTACAACCCAAAGCCAAAAATAACAACCCAATCCACCCTTTTTGTCCAGTCCACTCCCCAAGGCCCAAAACAAACCCAATCCACCCCTGGTTTGACCCCGGTCAACACCACAACCATCTTCACCACTCCCTCCAAAACCAGAATACCAGGTGGTATTCCCCCCCCCCCCCCTCTTGCACCACTTGCTCTGCCACCACACCCTTATCCTCTCCCCTCACACTTCCCAAACACCTATCACCTCCACCCCCCCTAGGGCCTTTCACAGAGCCAAATTGCAAATAAAGCTTTTACCACCAAAAAATAGAGAGAAGGCAAAGGTTATCCAAAATTCAATCAAAGTGGTGGGATTTGACCCTGTGGGTCCCAATCACACCCTGGAAGTCCTATAAATCAAGAAGAAGCAGAGGAGAGAAGACAAGTAGTGTAGTGTAGTTTAATTTTAGATTTTCATGTCGTTTTAGTTAGCTATCAAAATTCTAGTGTACTTTTAAGTTTTCAAAGTGTAATCTCATCATTTTCAGTGTAATAGAATCTGATTTCATTAAGTAATTCAAGTTTCCCTTAATTAATTCTGTTTTACCAATTTTAAATTTGAAAATCTTAAATCCAATTCTAGTTATTAAAAGTTGTTATTCTCGACCCATTAAGCTCACACAAGCCCTGACAAAGCTTGTTAAGCTATTAGGATCCTTATTTATCAGTTTCACATTGAACAAGAAAAAATACTAAAAAATTCAAAAAATTCAAGGAAAAATAAAAAATCATAAGAGAAGAGGGATGGAAGCAAGGAGTGTTGCTGAGTTTGGATATTCAGGGTTGTAGTACCTCAAGGGAGGTATATGTTTATGGTTTGGTCCCTTGGTATTTGATTCTCAGTTAATCACCATTGTAAGCCATACTTCCATTTTTCAGTTTTCTTTTTATTTATGCTTGTTATTGCTATTTTCTTGTTTCATTGTGCTTAGTTGTTATCTATTGATGCTTATTTATGTTGGTTAGGAATGTTTATGCTCAGTTTGTAGTATAGAAAATTATGGCTTGAACTTTGCTTATTTACTGCTAATTTAAGCTCAACATAAGTTATTGTGATTTGCTGGTCTTAACTGTTTATTGCTTGTATAAAACTGCCTTTCTAAACTTAATTTAGATAAGTGTGTATTTGTGACCCATTGCCCCAAGCTTGATCCACCACTTCCTTTGAAAAATCATAACAGACCACCCTTTAAGGAGTGTTTGGATCAGGGTCATTTGCTAAGGTCTCAGTGTTTTTTTGCTGTTTATTGGGTTTAGGTAGAGTGCATAAGTTGTATGTAGGTTAATGTTAGCCTCAAATCAGTAGTTCAAAGTAAAAAAAAGGTCAAAATCAACCTCAATCTCACTTATTTCCTTCACTGTTTAAATATTAGGATATGTAACTTACCATTTCAATGCATAACTAGTTGGTATAGCTTAATCTAGTTTCTAAATAGCTTAGTATCACTTATTTAATCAGTAGGGATTAATAGAACGTCATAAAAGTCAACCTAGTAGTAAAAGATAAAAAGTCAAAATTACTTGTCTCAGATTTTTACCAAAATGATGTGATTTGTTTTAATTTTTGAGTAAGGAATTAGGCCTTGTAATTTCTAGGATTAATAACCCCCCACCTCAACTTCATTTTCCCATAGCTAGTTCATTTTTGTGATTTTCTTTGTGGGCCCCACACCCCTCCAAAGAGGGCTGCAGGGCTGACTGATTGCCCTGCATCAGCAGCACCAAACCACACCACTCACTTGGTGGTGGTTTTGTGGTCACCACAGTGGGCCCCACACCTCAAATCTTGTTTCATCCAACCCCCCTCCTACCAGGGATCCTTAGTTGACCATTTGTTTGACCATAAGAACCATGGGTCCCACCTAATTTAGCCACATAAGTCTGTCCCACTTTCTGAGTTCATGCTAGATGCCAAGTGCTTTTCACTTTTATCATTTCATTTTCAATTTAAAGTTTCTTTTTAATTTTTAAGTTTCAAAAAAGTTCAAAAGCACCCCCTGTAGTTTGATTACCAAATCCCTCTTTCTCAGTCTGATTGCGTGAATCTTAATTGTAAATTTGTGCATATCCTTGTATATCTGATTTTTGTGAATATTATATCTGTGTACAAATACCAAAATAACAGTAGCAAAATCAATTCCATATCATCTAGGCTACTGTCCTCAGTGCCACTCACTCATAAAACGATTTCAAACAACACCATTTCAATCTCGCTGGGACTTTAACGGCCCGGGAAAACACTATACTATCACCGGAGTATTGGAACGAGGCTGTCTTTGACTTGTTGACCTTGGTCAATAATATCTGACTGCTTTCGGACCGATCAAAATTTGGCGCCGCTGCCGGGGAGGTTGTTGCGTGTTTTACAAAATCGTTTTAAGTTTAGTGGTTTTTAAAACCCTCCCTGTACAAATTTCACACAATTTGTAAAAAGTTTTTTGTAAAAACATAATCATATCAAAAACGTTCATTAACACTTTTCCTAAAGTGTTAAAAACACCAAAAAAATCAAAAACAACAAAACAAAACTGTGAAGTTAAATTACTTCGTTTTCTTTAAGATTACAACTTGAAACAGTTGGTTTAAGGTAAGTTCTGACATTAAATTGCAAACTGAAGAGGAAACCTATTTACTTCCTCCCGCCAGCCTGCGAGTAATCTTAAAGGGACGATTTCGGTTAACGAATCAGTTCCAAAAATATTTCCCAAGTTTTCTGCACACACACCCATAAGCCTAAAGCAGTTTTTCAAATTAATAAATACAAACCTATAATAAGTTCCCAAACTTAAGATTAAAACTTGCCTTTGTATCCCTGTGAGTGGTGTACCTTTTTCAAATAAGCCATTCACTTGTGATTTCTGGTTTAAGTTCACTGTGGTTTTGCCTCGATTTTGTTTTGAAAAATTGTTTTTGGTGCATGTACACTAAGCATGTTTCTCAAAAATACTAAAAATATTCACCTTTACCCTCTCACCTTTTTGATTCTCCATTTCTTACCCTCCAAAACTTTTTGATTCTTTCTATGTCTCATCCACACTTTCTGATTTGCCAGTGGTGTGGTAATCCTTATAATGGTGGCAATTGCCCCAGTTGTGGCATGGTAGAGTCAGGAAATGGGTCTGTCTATAACCAGAATCCCTATTCCTACCATGACACGACTGATTCATTCCATCAGTTACCACACCATGAGACTCAACAGTTTTACTGTTGTGAGTATTGTGGTGGTTCACATTACAGTTCTGATTGTCAATCAGGAAACACACTTGTCTATGAGCAGTTTCCTGATAACAATTATAACTCAAGCACATACAACCCACAGCCACATCAGTTTCACTGTTGTGATTACTGTGGAGGTCCACACTTCAGCTCTGATTGTCAAACGAGGAATCCATTTCCTTGTAACAATTATGACTCTTCGTATCAAGACCAACCTCCACAGTGTAACACCCCCAATTCATGGTTGCAGCGGAATTCAAACTGGGTGTTACTCGACGGCACAATAGTCACAATGATAGAAAACGAACTCCAATTGAGTCGTTTTAAAAGATTTATCATTCAAATTATATAAATATCAGAGATTACAAAATGAGGTCCCAATTGGTTCCATGTTTACAATGTATAATAAATGAGTTTTGAATGATAATAAAATTTATAGCCCTCTTGAGTATCCGTGTCCTTCCGTGCCATCCTTGATCGTCATGAACCTGAAATACATGCTTGAGAGGTCAACACAAAGGTTGAGTGATATTCATAGAGTTTGTTTAATGTTTGAACACAATATGTTGGTAGTGTGAGCAATAGACTCACACCAATGTTTGGAAAACAAAGATGGGCCACGTTGTTATATGCCCGGAACAGTTATTATCAAATACTAAGCTTATGACACCAAAACGTTAACGTGTACCAATATCAATCGGCGGAGTTATCCCGGTAGGTACTTTGCCGTCATACCTAATGTCTCAAATATTAATGCATTTGTTTGAACTTAGTCAATACAAATGGGATTCGTCAATCCCAATAGGCCTATTCACAATATTCGCGCTCACTTGCAAGTAACCCTCGCAAGTGATTAAATGGTTCATAATAAGGGATCTTGGTTTGGCAAGGATGTTACTTAGTGATAATAAAACAATCAGGCAAGCATACAATTTAAAAACATTGTGCTCGGTTAAAAATAGCATGTATTCCCCCCAAGGGTTTGTAAAACATTGAAGTAATGTAAAGTGGGGCTATGAACTCACCTTGAGTTGGATGATGTATAATGAGAATGATGGATATGCCGTAAGAACTTCTACGAGCAACCTAGAATAATTGTTGCAACTTAGGTTTGGAATAATGTCTAAGGAAACATAAACATGCCAATATATGTATGTCTTGCACTTAGTCCATGATGTGGTATGATGTATAATGTAAGTCGTTGAAAGAAATGATTCATGAAACATGTATGTTTTGTATATCGTTTACTACCGTTCGGGCCGACATAATTCAGAAGTCATGTTAGTAAGCGTTCGAGGAGCCAGGACACTTTAACTCGTAAATCCACAACTCAACTCGACGGCTTACATAATGAACTCCTCACATGAGGCTCCCTACTATTGTAGTAGTTGATGAAATATATAGATATAAGTTTGGATCCGAAAGTTACATGTCCAATAGTTGAATAAACTTAGGAAAGTTTATTTGTACATGAAGATTGTTATTAGGGTAAGTTTCTTATAACTTGTATGACAAATACTTGTATGTTCTCATGGTTCCTTAGATGGAGTAGATCCAAATTGTATGTTCAAGTTCTCGTCAACTCTTTGTTTCATGTTTACGCCTATGTAAGTTGGTATGGTCATTTCGTCATGGCCTAGCCATGACCTTTGGTCCTTGTTTCAAGGTCATGAGACACAACCTTGGCTCTAGCCATGGTTGTGGTCTTGATTATAGGTCATAAGACCTCTTGTTCCTTTCAAAGTATAACCATCATCTTGTGACTTTCGCCTAAAAATGGGCTGTTTAGAATGTGAAGAATTTTATCACTCGGAAAGTGTTTTTAGGTCTCGAGCTTCTTTGTTCCTGAACGAAAACGTCGTTCCGGACAACTTTCGTGTTTTAACTTTTTGATGAATCGGACCAGAAGTGGGACTTTCAAAACCCAAATTTGATCAGAATGGTATTTGGCAGTTTGCCGCAAAGTTTTGGTAATTTCAAATCGTCATAACTTTTGACTCGTGTACTCGTTTTAGGTGGTTCAAATTGCTATGGTTTCCTTGTTAAGTCCTCTACTGTAATATGTAATGATCCAAGATCATAATTTTTCCCTTTTGATCAGGTTATACCAAGAAAGTCACTAGTTTACTTGTTTTAGTAACTTGTTGTAACAATCAATAACAATAACTTGTTTTGCTCACTTTTATACATCATGGACATAACTACAAGACATAATATAGCAAGAATAACATGTAAATAACATGAACATGATTATTTAACAAGAATCATGTTAGGGTTTGGCTTACAACTTTTGGCTTTCAAAGATGAAAGGAAGTTAACATGTAAGGATAGGACTTTGATAGACTTGCTTCAACCCACTTCACTTCATGCAATCTTTCTACTCTTGTAATCTTGAAAGAGAGATGATGAAAATTGAGGTGACTTGAGTGGATTCAAACTCAAGAGAAATCACCAAATATATGAGGTTATGGAAGTGTTTTGAGAACCTAAGATCAAACTAGGGTTTCAACCTTGAACTTGCACTTGATCCATGCTAGAACTTTGAAGGAAATAAGCTAAGTGTGAAGTGGTTTTGGGGTTGGGGATGCACGGCACAAGGAAGGGGGGAGGGAGTATTTATAGTCCAAATGAGGAGGTTAGGAAACAAGTAGGAAATTACCAAAACTTGGTGACCAAGTTGTAATTTAGTGATGATCTAGGGGTAAATTCATGAGATGAAGCCACATGGGTGTGACTCCCCCCTCCTAGGGCGGTTTGTACATCTTGGGGAGCAAGGGTTGGAGTTGTGATGATATTATCCAAGATACTAGATGAGTTTTGACTCCGGGAAATGCCAATCGTAAATGGTTAAGCCACGAAACGTAAAACCGGGTGTCGTAAAATTATGGAATTTGAAAGTATTGATAAACATGTCAATAAGTTCCATAATAAAATATAAAATGAGTGGTAGGTTCCATTTGGGTGGTAAAACCCTGCTAAAAACTGGAAACACGGGTCTAAAACGCGTAATACGTAAAACGTACGAATATTGCGTAAAATTGAGAAAAGTAAAATGTTACTTTTCTAATGTGATAAAAATGATTTAAAATGACTTATAATGTCTAGACTGGGCTCAGTCTAGTGTCGGTTGGTATTAAATGTCTTTTAGACATCAAACCGTAAGCCTAAAAATCAAGGAATGACTTATAAAATCAAGGAATGATTTTTGGTCAATGGAGGAGGGAAAAAATATATTGACTTTTTCTAATAATTTGAAAACTCAAATCGTCTTAGAAACGCGTTTTGTGGTCTAACGGTTAATCGCCCATACGGTTAAGCGTGCTCATGTGAGAATAGTACTGGCTTGGGTGACCTGCCGGGAAGTCTTTGGTCATGTTTTTCTCAGTCACGATTAATTCTCAAATAAATCATGAGTGTGTCAAACATTTTTCTGATGCGGGGTCACTTAACGCGGTCGAGTTTCGTTGTACGTAGAATTTCTGAATGACGTTTTACCCTAAAACGTGTAATTCCTTAATAACTTTCACGAAAATGATCTGATGAATGTCAAACATTTAATTTGCCATGGAAATGATTTATCACTCGAGAATATCAAATAAAAATCAACTTTCGGAAAAGTTTCGGGAAAAATGAATAGTAAAAGTGAATAGTGAAATTTTCCGGGAATTGTAATTAACCTGAAATTGCGAATTGTTACAGTCTCTACCCCTTATGGGGAACTTCATCCCGAAGTTCTATGTGTGTTATATGTTGGAGTGGTGTTGATGAAAAGGTGTGGTTACTTATGAGGACTCGAGTCTTGAATTACCAGTGATATAGTTTGATTTGTCTCAGAATACGGTGTGTCAATAGAAATTGATAACATAGTTGAATATCAATAGAGATTCATATAATAGTCGAATATCAAAGAAAATTGATATAGCAATCGAGTATTAATAGGAATTGATATAGTAGTTGAATATCAAATAGAACTCGATATAGTTGTCAAGTATCAATAGCAATTGATATAGTAGTTGAACAACAATTGCAATTGACATAGACATCGAATAATGGAATAAATGTTGAACATGTGGTTGGACCAAGTCCTGTTTGAATTGTACGGCTGCCCATGCATATGGCTACATGGCTTCACAATGAGTTTGGTATGACTGCCCATGCATATGGCTACATGGCCCCGTAATGAGTTTGGTACGACTGCACATGCATATGGTTACATGGCCTCGCAATGAGTTTGTTACGACTGCACATGCATATGGTTACATGGCCTCGCAATGAGTTTGTTTGTTATTGCACTATCATTATGAAAACCAAAAAGTAAATCTCGTACTTATGGAAATTGGGATAGTTGTTGCAATCATAGCCTAGTAGGTAATCTGTTGTTGTATCTAGTGTTCATTGACTTCATACTTATGTTATTTCGGATATAAATAAGCCCACTTGTTTATAATTCTTTATTTACATAGAGAGGCATCCCAAACAATGTAACTAAAGGAATATAAACGTATGGTTCGATGATTTATAATTTCTTTATTTAAATGAAAAGGCATCCCAATCCATTCAAATAAGGACATTATAAATCATCCTACTCAAGAATTCCCGACACAACATTCATACTTAGCCGGTGAGTTACAAGGTAGTGTATTACGAGATGATACTGGTGTTCCAAAAGTACAAGATGAATATTCAATCTTGTAAAGCTGATGAGGGTGCTTGTGGTGTAACTAAGGATGATTTGAGCTTTAAAAGTGCATCAAGATCTGTTAATGAGTTTGTGGTTGCAACGGTTGTGAAGATAATGATGTGATTTGTTGATGAACAAAAGTGCGTAGTGTATGCTTAATGTTAATATTGGTAGAGATGTCAAGTTTGCTTTAAAATTTTAAGAGATTTTAAAGGTTTATGACGGAATGGTATCCTAAACAGGATAGTACTTCTACAGTATGAAGAGAATAATTGATAACTATTCCAGATAGTAGTTCGGATTATCTCATAAATGAAAACTTTCAAGAATGAAGTTAGGTAGTACAAATAAAGTGTTAAGATTTCGCTGAGTGGTAAGGCACTATCGTGTCTCTAGATTGTTTTAATGTATTCTGGTGGTTTATCATGTTCATGTAGGAAATCAATCTAAACATAACCCTAGTACAACTATTCTCAGTATTTGAAAATTTTAAGTCGAATATAGTTAGTCAGACTATATTCCACTGTCCCTAGGTTAAATATAGGTGACTAGTCTATATTTAGCCAAGGTTCGATAAAATTTTCAAATACCTAAACTAGGTATACTTTTGATATGTCCGTTGCTTTCGGGAAACTGTCCATTAAACAAAGGCGATGTCAAACCCTTAAGTTGCAAGTCCCGTCCATACAAGACTTGTAACGTATGTTTTCATATTCCATTGCATAGAAGGTAGTAAGGGTAGATACGTATGGAAAGGAAGTTTTAAGTAGTTCTAAAATAGAACATACTTGGCCAGGATCACGAACTTTTAATAATGAAGGTTTCATAAGAAAAGTTTGATGAATGTAGAGAAAGTTCAGCTTTTGTCGATGATGGATTAGTTTGTCCTTTAGAAATCTCATATTTCTTGTTTTGAAATCGATAGATTGTGACGGGTTTTTGATATCATAAGAAATGATATTGATGATGTGATGGAATAATTCTAGAGACCATTTGCACAAAACACAATGTCTCGGAAGTAGGTTAGACCATTGTGCAATTCACAATGTCTGGGGAGTAGGTTAGGTCATTGTGTGACTCAAAACATTTGAGAAATGATTAAGACCATTGTAATCATACAATGTCTTGGAAAATGAATGAGACCATTGTATCTCACAATGTCTTGGAAAATGAATGAGGCCATTGTATCTCACAATGTCTTGAAAAATGAATGAGACCATTGTATCTCACAATGTCTTGAAAAATGAATGAGACCATTGTATCTCACAATGTCTTGGAAAATGAATGAGACCATTGTATCTCACAATGTCTTGAAAAGTGAATGAGACCATTGTAATCAGTTACAATGTCTTGGACATATAATGTTGGAGTAGGAACATGATTGGGAGAGTGTGGCTGTGCCGAAATGCCTTAGAATAGGCATACACAGATATGTTTAGTCCATTGTTTAGATAAATGATTGAAAATAAACCGAGTTTATATATCAATATACTAATATGTTCATGGAGCATAAAATGCCTAGTGTGTATATATCAATATACTTATATGTGTTCATGTAGCATAAAATGCCTAGTGTGTATATATCAATATACTTATATGTGTTCATGTAGCATAAAATGCTTAGTGTGTATATATCAATATACTTATATGTGTTCATGTAGCATAAAATGCCTAGTGTGTATATATCAATATACTTATATGTGTTCATGTAGCATAAAATGCTTAGTGTGTATATATCAATATACTTATATGTGTTCATGTAGCATAAAATGCCTAGTGTGTATATATCAATATACTTATATGTGTTCATGTAGCATAAAATGCCTAGTGTGTATATATCAATATACTTATATGTATTCATGTAGCATAAAATGCTTACGGGGAAATGCTCAAAATGGGTATATATGAATATACCAATATGTTTGTGTATCATAACATGCTTACTAAGTCCATAATCGTCTGGAGGATGGAAGACACGGAGAGCGGAAGGCTATAAAATGTTTTTGTTTGTGATTGTAGTTATTGTTTAGGTCTCAATTAGACCCGTTTCTCTATAACCATGGCTCTGGTACCAATCTGTAACACCCCCAATTCATGGTTGCAGCGGAATTCAAACTGGGTGTTACTCGACGGCACAATAGTCACAATGATAGAAAATGAACTCCAATTGAGTCGTTTTAAAAGATTTATCATTCAAATTATATAGATATCAGAGATTACAAAATGAGGTCCCAATTGGTTCCATGTTTACAATGTATAATAAATGAGTTTTGAATGATAATAAAATTTATAGCCCTCTTGAGTATCCGTGTCCTTCCGTGCCATCCTTGATCGTCATGAACCTGAAATACATGCTTGAGAGGTCAACACAAAGGTTGAGTGATATTCATAGAGTTTGTTTAATGTTTGAACACAATATGTTGGTAGTGTGAGCAATAGACTCACACCAATGTTTGGAAAACAAAGATGGGCCACGTTGTTATACGCCCGGAACAGTTATTATCAAATACTAAGCTTATGACACCAAAACGTTAACGTGTACCAATATCAATCGGCGGAGTTATCCCGGTAGGTACTTTGCCGTCATACCTAATGTCTCAAATATTAATGCATTTGTTTGAACTTAGTCAATACAAATGGGATTCGTCAATCCCAATAGGCCTATTCACAATATTCGCGCTCACTTGCAAGTAACCCTCGCAAGTGATTAAATGGTTCATAATAAGGGATCTTGGTTTGGCAAGGATGTTACTTAGTGATAATAAAACAATCAGGCAAGCATACAATTTAAAAACATTGTGCTCGGTTAAAAATAGCATGTATTCCCCCCAAGGGTTTGTAAAACATTGAAGTAATGTAAAGTGGGGCTATGAACTCACCTTGAGTTGGATGATGTATAATGAGAATGATGGATATGCCGTAAGAACTTCTACGAGCAACCTAGAATAATTGTTGCAACTTAGGTTTGGAATAATGTCTAAGGAAACATAAACATGCCAATATATGTATGTCTTGCACTTAGTCCATGATGTGGTATGATGTATAATGTAAGTCGTTGAAAGAAATGATTCATGAAACATGTATGTTTTGTATATCGTTTACTACCGTTCGGGCCGACATAATTCAGAAGTCATGTTAGTAAGCGTTCGAGGAGCCAGGACACTTTAACTCGTAAATCCACAACTCAACTCGACGGCTTACATAATGAACTCCTCACATGAGGCTCCCTACTATTGTAGTAGTTGATGAAATATATAGATATAAGTTTGGATCCGAAAGTTACATGTCCAATAGTTGAATAAACTTAGGAAAGTTTATTTGTACATGAAGATTGTTATTAGGGTAAGTTTCTTATAACTTGTATGACAAATACTTGTATGTTCTCATGGTTCCTTAGATGGAGTAGATCCAAATTGTATGTTCAAGTTCTCGTCAACTCTTTGTTTCATGTTTACGCCTATGTAAGTTGGTATGGTCATTTCGTCATGGCCTAGCCATGACCTTTGGTCCTTGTTTCAAGGTCATGAGACACAACCTTGGCTCTAGCCATGGTTGTGGTCTTGATTATAGGTCATAAGACCTCTTGTTCCTTTCAAAGTATAACCATCATCTTGTGACTTTCGCCTAAAAATGGGCTGTTTAGAATTTGAAGAATTTTATCACTCGGAAAGTGTTTTTAGGTCTCGAGCTTCTTTGTTCCTGAACGAAAACGTCGTTCCGGACAACTTTCGTGTTTTAACTTTTTGATGAATCGGACCAAAAGTGGGACTTTAAAAACCCAAATTTGATCAGAATGGTATTTGGCAGTTTGCCGCAAAGTTTTGGTAATTTCAAATCGTCATAACTTTTGACTCGTGTACTCGTTTTAGGTGGTTCAAATTGCTATGGTTTCCTTGTTAAGTCCTCTACTGTAATATGTAATGATCCAAGATCATAATTTTTCCCTTTTGATCAGGTTATACCAAGAAAGTCACTAGTTTACTTGTTTTAGTAACTTGTTGTAACAATCAATAACAATAACTTGTTTTGCTCACTTTTATACATCATGGACATAACTACAAGACATAATATAGCAAGAATAACATGTAAATAACATGAACATGATTATTTAACAAGAATCATGTTAGGGTTTGGCTTACAACTTTTGGCTTTCAAAGATGAAAGGAAGTTAACATGTAAGGATAGGACTTTGATAGACTTGCTTCAACCCACTTCACTTCATGCAATCTTTCTACTCTTGTAATCTTGAAAGAGAGATGATGAAAATTGAGGTGACTTGAGTGGATTCAAACTCAAGAGAAATCACCAAATATATGAGGTTATGGAAGTGTTTTGAGAACCTAAGATCAAACTAGGGTTTCAACCTTGAACTTGCACTTGATCCATGCTAGAACTTTGAAGGAAATAAGCTAAGTGTGAAGTGGTTTTGGGGTTGGGGATGCACGGCACAAGGAAGGGGGGAGGGAGTATTTATAGTCCAAATGAGGAGGTTAGGAAACAAGTAGGAAATTACCAAAACTTTGTGACCAAGTTGTAATTTAGTGATGATCTAGGGGTAAATTCATGAGATGAAGCCACATGGGTGTGACTCCCCCCTCCTAGGGCGGTTTGTACATCTTGGGGAGCAAGGGTTGGAGTTGTGATGATATTATCCAAGATACTAGATGAGTTTTGACTCCGGGAAATGCCAATCGTAAATGGTTAAGCCACGAAACGTAAAACCGGGTGTCGTAAAATTATGGAACTTGAAAGTATTGATAAACATGTCAATAAGTTCCATAATAAAATATAAAATGAGTGGTAGGTTCCATTTGGGTGGTAAAACCCTGCTAAAAACTGGAAACACGGGTCTAAAACGCGTAATACGTAAAACGTACGAATATTGCGTAAAATTGAGAAAAGTAAAATGTTACTTTTCTAATGTGATAAAAATGATTTAAAATGACTTATAATGTCTAGACTGGGCTCAGTCTAGTGTCGGTTGGTATTAAATGTCTTTTAGACATCAAACCGTAAGCCTAAAAATCAAGGAATGACTTATAAAATCAAGGAATGATTTTTGGTCAATGGAGGAGGGAAAAAATATATTGACTTTTTCTAATAATTTGAAAACTCAAATCGTCTTAGAAACGCGTTTTGTGGTCTAACGGTTAATCGCCCATACGGTTAAGCGTGCTCATGTGAGAATAGTACTGGCTTGGGTGACCTGCCGGGAAGTCTTTGGTCATGTTTTTCTCAGTCACGATTAATTCTCAAATAAATCATGAGTGTGTCAAACATTTTTCTGATGCGGGGTCACTTAACGCGGTCGAGTTTCGTTGTACGTAGAATTTCTGAATGACGTTTTACCCTAAAACGTGTAATTCCTTAATAATTTTCACGAAAATGATCTGACGAATGTCAAACATTTAATTTGCCATGGAAATGATTTATCACTCGAGAATATCAAATAAAAATCAACTTTCGGAAAAGTTTCGGGGAAAATGAATAGTAAAAGTGAATAGTGAAATTTTCCGGGAATTGTAATTAACCTGAAATTGCGAATTGTTACACACAGTGTCAAACTATCCAAGCAACTCCTCAAATCCAGCAAGACTTTTTAGAGGTTCTTGAAAAACTTAAAGAACTTAAGGAGGAGTTAGCTAATATTTCACTCCACCATACTCAAAGTTCTTCTTGTGCATATTGTGGGGGTCCTCACGATGATTTTCAATGTTAACCTTCCGGTTTTGACACATCCACATCCCCACAATTTCCACTCATTCCAAATTCTCATGGGAAAACTATGGCAGAATTACTTGCTGAAGAACGAGAATCTGGAAAAAGCATGGAAGAATTATTGGCTGAGCAACAAGCAGCTAAACTACGTGCTAATATTCGCAATACTGCTCTATTTGATGACTATGCTGACAGTGATGATGAAGATAACATTGTTATTATTCAAAAAGATTCATCAAGTTCATCAGTTTATATCCCAGCAGTTGAGATCCCATCTCAATCAACTGCTATCACACCCGAAGTTCACACTCACTCTCTAAACATGGGGGATAAGCATCTTAGCACTGTTCCTAATAAGGAATCGGACGAATTAATAAAGTCTAGTGCTGAGAACTTTATCCCAATCCCAAGAGAGTCACAAGGAACTTCTAATCATATGTGTGATTTACCTTCCCCTCTTGAGTGTCCAAAAGCTCAATTTGAGATTTTCTCCGATTGTAGCGAAGATTGTGCATCTTATGGAGACATCGAGTATGTTGAGGCATCAATTCCACATATTGATGATGATCATCTTCTTGAGGAGATCGCCAAAATCAATTCACTTCCAACAGGAAGTGATGATGGTCTCCTTAATTCCGAAGCCGAAATTGAAAATCTCTTAAATCATGATATGTCACTCAATTCTGATCCCAACAGTCCAATAAAGAACATTGTTCCCGAAACTTTCAATACTACTCTCACCAATCCTCTATTTGAATTCGAATCTGAATTCACTTTGATTTCTGATAATCCACTCTTTGATATTCAGAATGAGGATTGTGATGAGTTTATTCCGGAACATGAATTCACAGATTCACATCTTGTGAATAATTCTCTTCATGAGGAGTTCTCCGGTGAACTCACTCATCATATCATGACTCCTCCGGAGTTTGATATCCCGGGGGAGATGCACTCAATCATGAGAATTTGCAAATTCCCACCCACCCTCCCGGGATGTTTTTGAGCTTACCCTTTGAAATCCAAACTCAGGCTACGGAGCCTGCTCTCGAGGAAGAAAATCTTATCATGATTTTCATCATGGTTTTCTTCCTTTTCTTCACATACAGGATAACTTCTCCTGTTCTTCACTCCTTCGGGAATGAAGATACCATCTTTGATCCCGGCATTTTCATTTACCATTATCTTGAGCCGGGATTATATCTCATCGGTGTGGAACTTTCACGTGCTTCAAATGTTTGTCCAAACATCTTGAATGAAAGTCCGATGGAGATTATTTCTTCCACATCATGCTTCCCCAAGGACTAATGAATTCGGGGTCGAGTCAAACTAGCGACCCAGTAAACAAAAACAGTAGCATGCTTATAGGGTTTTCACCCTAAGTGTGGGGGAGTCCCCCATGCTATGATTACAAAAGTGAAAATACAAAATGGTGTTTTCCACGCTTAACTTGTAATGTTGCCCTTTTACGTTCAAAATGTCGGCATAATAGCCGGGACTTTGAATATTGAGGACAATATTCATGCTAAGTGTGGGGGGGTATTTCGCTATTCTAGCGAATTTTATCACATTTTACTATCTTATACCCCCGTTTTTGACCAAAATTTTTTTGTGGTAATCAGTCCGCCTTGTCTAACCGACAAAAGGGATTGGCTAGTCCAGGAGCAAACGGCTCTTGGTAAAGACATCTCAAATCCGTTGATGGCTTGCAATTTGCCCAAAATTGTATGGTTCCTCAACTCCCCAAAAGCAAATGAGTTGGCTAGCCCGCAAGATTATGGCTTGTGGTAAAGGCTGTGGAAAATCCATAATTGGTAATCAGCTCACCAAGATGTTGACTTAGTCCATCAAGATGCTGGCTAGTCCAGAAGCAAACGGCTTTTGGTAAAGACTAATCAAATCCGTTGACAGCTGGTGGTTTGCTCAAAATTACACGGTTATCAGGTGTGCCACAGTTCTTACACCTGGCTACTCCAGAAGTGATGGCTTTTGATAAAGATATTTTCAAATCTATTAGGTTTTTCTCTAAAGATTGCTAGGGACTAGCAATGTTTTAGTGTGGGGGATTGATGAGTGTGTAAATACTCATCATTTTTACCTTTTCTGAGCTGCCAAAACATCTAAAAATACTCAATATTGCATCAAAATAGTGAAAATAACCCAGGAATGTGTTTTATATGTTTCAAATGCAAAACAATCAAAAACAGATGAAAAATGCACAAAGTTTGCAGAATTGGCAGTTTCAGTCCCTCAAGTTTCATAAATTCGCAAAACTAGTCCCTTAAGGTTTTAAATTAATAAAAAGTCAACTTTAGTCCATGGGAAGTCAAACATGTTCACAAATAGTCCCTGGATGAAAGTTTACACAAACTGGCAATTTTTACCCCTCAAAATCCAAAATGGGCATAAAAGGTCCCTGAACTTTCAGAAATTGACAAAACCAGTCCCTGGTGAAATATTTGTGAAAGAAAGTCAATATGGTCCCTGGGAAATCAAAAGTTGTCAAAATTGGTCCTTGGTGTGAAGTTTGGAAAAATTACAGTTCAGGTCCCTCAACTTTGATTTTTGGCAGAAATGACCCCTGGTGATTTAAACTTGAAAAATTACATCAAAAAGCCTTGTGGTATTATAATGTGACGAGTTTTATCCTTGGAATAAGTTTTAAAAGTTGGCAACTCAGGTCCCTAAGCTTTCTGAAAATTACACTATTGGTCCTTTTGATTAATGTTACAACCATACGGACCCTTTTTATTATTTACAACCCAATGCCAAAAATAACAACCCAATCCACCCTTTTTGTCCAGTCCACTCCCCAAGGCCCAAAACAAACCCAATCCACCCCTGGTTTGACCCCGGTCAACACCACAACCATCTTCACCACTCCTTCCAAAACCAGAATACCAGGTGGTATTCCCCCCCCCCCCTCTTGCACCACTTGCTCTGCCACCACACCCTTATCCTCTCCCCTCACACTTCCCAAACACCTATCACCTCCACCCCCCCCCCCTAGGGCCTTTCACTGAGCGTAATTGCAAATAAAGCTTTTACCGCCAAAAAATGGAGAGAAGGCAAAGGTTATCCAAAATTCCATCAAAGTGGTGCGATTTGACCCTGTGGGTCCCACTCACACCCTGGAAGTCCTATAAATCAAGAAGAAGCAGGGGAGAGAAGACAAGTAGTGTAGTGTAGTTTAATTTTAGATTTTCATGTCGTTTTAATTAGCTATCAAAATTCTAGTGTACTTTTAAGTTTTCAAAGTGTAATCTCATCATTTTCAGTGTAATAGAATCTGATTTCATTAAGTAATTCAAGTTTCCCTTGCTTAATTCTGTTTTAGCAATTTTAAATTTGAAAATCTTAAATCCAATTCTAGTTATTAAAAGTTGTTATTCTGGACCCATTAAGCTCACACAAGCCCTGACAAAGCTTGTTAAGCTATCAGGATCCTTAATTATCAGTTTCACATAGAAAAAGAAAAAATACTAAAAAATTCAAGAAATTCAAGGAAAAATAAAAAATCATAAGAGAAGAGGGAAGGAAGCAAGGAGTGTTGCTGAGTTTGGATATTCAGGGTTGTAGTACCTCAAGGGAGGTATAGGTTTGTGGTTTGGTCCCTTGGTATTTGATTCTCAGTTAATCACCATTGTAAGCCATACTTCCATTTTTCAGTTTTCTTTTTATTTATGCTTGTTATTGCTATTTTCTTGTTTCATTGTGCTTAGTTGTTATCTATTGATGCTTATTTATGTTGGTTAGGAATGTTTATGCTCAGTTTGTAGTGTAGAAAATTGTGGCTTGAACTTTGCTTATTTACTGTTAATTTAAGCTCAACATAAGTTATTCTGATTTGCTGGTCTTAACTGTTTATTGCTTGTATAAAACTGCCTTTCTAAACTTAATTTAGATAAGTGTGTATTTGTGACCCATTGCCCCAAGCTTGATCCACCACTTCCTTTGAAAAATCATAACAGACCACCCTTTAAGGAGTGTTTGGATCAGGGTCATTTGCTAAGGTCTCAGTGTTTTTTTGCTGTTTATTGGGTTTAGGTAGAGTGCATAAGTTGTATGTAGGTTAATGTTAGCCTCAAATCAGTAGTTCAAAGTAAAAAAAAGGTCAAAATCAACCTCAATCTCACTTATTTCCTTCACTGTTTAAATATTAGGATATGTAACTTACCATTTCAATGCATAACTAGTTGGTATAGCTTAATCTAGTTTCTAAATAGCTTAGTATCACTTATTTAATCAGTAGGGATTAATAGAACGTCATAAAAGTCAACCTAGTAGTAAAAGATAAAAAGTCAAAATTACTTGTCTCAGAATTTTACCAAAATGATGTGATTTGTTTTAATTTTTGAGTAAGGAATTAGGCCTTGTAATTTCTAGGATTAATAACCCCCCACCTCAACTTCATTTTCCCATAGCTAGTTCATTTTTGTGATTTTCTTTGTGGGCCCCACACCCCTCCAAAGAGGGCTGCAGGGCTGACTGATTGCCCTGCATCAGCAGCACCACACCACACCACCCACTTTGTGGTGGTTTTGTGGTCACCACAGTGCGCCCCACACCTCAAATCTTGTTTCATCCAACCCCCCTCCTACCAGGGATCCTTAGTTGACCATTTTTTTGACCATAAGAACCATGGGTCCCACCTAATTTAGCCACATAAGTCTGTCCCACTTTCTGAGTTCATGCAAGATGCCAAGTGCTTTTCAACTGCTTATTAGCTTATTCCAATAGCTTAATTGTGCAAATCTTGCTTATACGTGTTCAAGTAACTCAGAAGAATCAAGTTTTACCTAGGTGGACCCCACATAAGCTCTTGTGAGCTTATTTTCATTTTCAGTCAACTGTTAAGCTTAGTAGCTTATAATTAGCTTATTATTAAGATCTAAATTAGTTGTTTTTACAAAAGTTGTTTATTTTTAGATATAAAATAGGTTGGAAAAAGAAAAATCCAGAAAAGATAATATAAAAATAAGTGATAGTTTCTATTTAATATAATTTAATTTTAATTTTAATTTTTAGATTTTTATTAAGTTGTGTTTTTATATTTTTATTAATTTCCTCTTATATTAAAGTATTTTTAGTAATTTTATTAGATTTTTATATTATTATTTGGTATTTATTAGATTTAATATTAGTTTAATTAATAATTAGTTAATAATTAAGTTTTAAATAGCATAATTAATTTTTCTAAGGTAACACCTAGTTTTTATATTTTTCCTAGCTTTTAAATGTTATAAAATAGTTTTTGAAATTTTTCCATAATTTTCTAAGTTAATTTAGTATTATTTATAATTTAAATTAGTTTAAATAGTTTAATTAAGTTAAATAGTTTTCAATTAATAAAAAATCCATAAAAAGACAAAAATATTTATTTTTATTTTTTATACTTTCTTCAAGTTCTAATTTAAGTTGAGAAATTGTTTTTGCAAGTTTTTTAGTTAATTTGTAATACTTATAATTATTAGTTAATTTAAAATTAGATTTAAATTAGATTTTAATTAGTTTAATTAATTAAATAATATTTAAATATTAAAATATTCACTTTTATCATTTCATTTTCAATTTAAAATTTCTTTTTAATTTTTAAGTTTCAAAAAAGTTCAAAAGCACCCCCTGTAGTTTGATTACCAAATCCCACTTTCTCAGTCTGATTGCGTGAATCTTAATTGTAAATTTGTGTATATCCTTGTATATCTGATTTTTGTGAATATTATATCTGTGTACAAATACCAAAATAACAGTAGCAAAATCAATTCCATATCATCTGCGCTACTGTCCTCAGTGCCACTCACTCATAAAACGATTTCAAACAACATCATTTCAATCTCGCTGGGACTTTAACGACCCGGGAAAACACTATACTATCACCGGAGTATTGGAACAAGGCTGTCTTTGACTTGTTGACCTTGGTCAATAATATCTGACTGCTTTCGGACCGATCAATGAGCGAATTCTAGTGATCCCATGTTAGGAGCTTCTTAGCCGGCTCGACATAGGAGTGAAGTAGGAGCTTATAGGATTGGGGAAGTAAGTACGCCACCCCATGAATGGTATTAAGGAATACAACCTGTCAATTAAAACAATGTGTGACAATTCAATAGGTAGAATTCTATAGCTAGCATGGAGTAACATATCATGGGTAGACATGCTTCACTTATCTTGTAGAACCTTAGTTTAGTTTTCTTGCACATTAGTTTAATTAGTAGCTTTTGGGTTAGTTGATTAGCAACTAATTCCGCCCCTCCTTCCAATACCCGAGATTTTTACTTGCTTTTCATAAAATATAAAAATACAAAAAAGAATCATCCTTCACCTTTAGACCTAGTTAGATCAATTTCAATCCTAACGACACTATTCCTGAGTTGAACGATCAATCCCCCGGTACTTGTCACTATACTATACTACAACGATCAGGTACACTACCTGGTGGGGGTTGTAAGCTTCTCGAGATCCCTCGAGAGGTAAAGCCTTGTGCAATTCCCACGCATCAAGTTTTTGGCGCCGCAGCCCGGGTAATAGTTATTGTCTAGGTTAGGATTTCTTTTTATTAGGTCTACTTGCTAGATTCCTTTCTAGTAAGATTTTATTTTTATTTTTAGGTTCTCTTTAGTCTATCTTTTCTTTGTGTCTTTGTTTGTAAAAACCTTTCCATTGACTATTCCGTTAGCCATTATGGAGAACGCGAATCCACCATACTACCAACCACGAAATTCACCAACTCCAAATGACATATTGATGTTTAAACAACATGAGGATGAGCCTATCTATGATGCATGGGCTTGTTTTAAATATTCACTCCGAAAAGTCCCTCATCATAATTTCGATCTGTGGTCCCAAATTGAAATATTTTACCATCCTGTCGACCACTATACCAAAATGGACATTGACCATGCCGCAGATGGGGAACTTTGGGGATTAAGTGTTGATGAAGCATGGGAAACCATAGATAATTGTGCCATACTTGCCAAAAAAATTGACAACCCAACAAACGTTGTTACGGATCAATTGATAGCAAGTTTAAGGGAACAAGCAAGAAGATTGTTTGGGGATAAAACTATAGATGAGATAACTGGGTGCACAGAGTGGTTTGATTTCACCACAATATAGGATGAACACATAGGTGACCTTGATGTGATGGAGGATGTAGCCGAACATGATCACATTGATAAAAAAAGACCTAGGTTTTATGATCGATGATGATGAATCTCAAGAAACACATGGTGAATCTTTTGGGCAACTTGTATATAGCAGTCAGAATATTGAGGATGATCCTTATGATTCGGATATAGAAGTTAAGATGCCTAGAGAAGCACTTGAGATACTTGGGAAAATGCTAGGGTTATATTATAATAAAACACATGTTGAGGATATAGGTGATCTTAACACAAGGAATGGTGAAGTAAATAACATGAGCCCACAAAGTACCCCACAAGTCCTACCATCATTTGATGCGTACACACCTCCCTTGACTTACCCGGAAAAAGTAGAAGAGACTATAGGAATCCCAATTGAGGTAGAACCTTTGAACCAAAAACAACTAGAGGATATAGGTTTGAATACTTATAATGATAACCTTACTCTTAGTTCTAGGAAGGTTCCTAGTTTTGAAGAACCGGAGCCTCAACCAAAACCGTTAATCTTCCATCCTTGGATGAAAATTTAGGAATTGAAATAGGTCCCGATCCACCCATCAAACCATATAGTCTGGGTAGTCTTAGGACAAAGGTAGTGGACTCTAAGCCTTGTATAGAGGAGGCCAATATAGGAGTGGAAAATGACCCATTTATGATTGATCACAAGAAACATTATGGGTTTAAACCGGGTTTATTAGGTCAAGATGGATTCCCAACTAGGAGTCTCTTGAAGTTGATTGAAAATAATCCATTTCTAGGAGAAAATCTTAATCCACCCATTAACCCGATTGAATTAGGTAAGGTTATGATGATAGGAGCACACCCCTTTGAGCATATAATTCATCCACCACTCTTTCCTCACGAGGCATATTTCCGCCCTAAGGGTGTGTATTGCTACTTTCACCCGCACTTAATCCTAAGTGTAGGGAAAACCTCCCCTATTTCTGTTAAATAAGGGTAGAGTCAGGCTCGTGACTCGAACAAAAACAAGCGCTTCTTGGGAGGCAACCCATGTTTTGTGTGATTTTTATTTTGTTTGTTTGTTATTTGCTTCCGTATGCATGCTTTATTTTATTGTTGGTAGATCATGTTTCAAAACTAAAATAGTGAAAATACTTTACTTTGTTGTTTGGCCTAGTCTTAACTTCATCCAAAGGTATTTTTGCAAAAGATAAGTGTAAGGGGAAACCCCAAATATGTTTTTAAGAAACAAAACCGATCATGATTCTCCACAATATTAAATGAACATGTATATTCGTATTTGTTAGAGTCAAATACTTGTATCGAGTCATAATGAAGTTTTGCAGGATTTTCCAGGAAGTAGGACCAACTTTTTCCAGAAATTTTCCGGAAACTTAACATAAGAATTTCTGCAGGTCACTTCTGACGGCGTCATGAGTTTACTCTTGACGGCGTCACGTGTAAAAATCTGGAAATTTTACCAGTTTTGTTTTTCTAACGGAGTCTTAAAGTTTTTGTTGAATTATTAGTTTCATAATCTCCAGGAAATCTGCAAACATCATTCCACAAGCATTATATCTTATTTTGTTTTCTAGGATTTATTAGCATATATAGATTGCCGCAGATTTTATGCGATGTTGTCTTGTCTGTTTTCTCAGGATTTACAGGTTATGTATGACAAGAAGATGATTATTTTTCTGGAAGGGAAGCTTCGATTGTTCATTTTCTTGGGGGAAGATCTAACCTGGCCACCTTATTATCTATACCGAGCGAATCAGGGGAGTATTTGATTTCATTCTTTTTACTTATTTCACTTTTACATTCTTTACTTGAACATTGGGGACAATGTTCATCCTAAGTGTAAGGGGAGGGTAAAATGATGATACCTTACAAATACACTTTCGCCTGAGTTTGTTTGTTTAATGATAGATGTGTAATAAAACTATGAGAAATACTTGTTAGTGCAATTTTAGCGCCAAATTTAAATTTTTTTACAACATTTAGGAGTGAAACTTTAGCCATAGCAAGCGTCTCATGGATAGGAGATTGTATGACTAGCACAAAGCTGTACTATTCAGAAAAATTTTCCACCCAAATATGTGAGGTTCGCCTTTAGATTTGATAGGAAAAGCATTTATTATTAGTGCTTATGAGTGTACCGGTAGCATTTAGATTCTAGAACTTGCGTTAGTGATGCATCCCGAGACCGCTAGTGAGACTACATTCGTGTAGTAGGATTTACTACATGATAAGAGGCATTAGGATCACCCTTGTGTTAAACCCGTATCATAATTACTTGACCATTTAAGTCATATTACTTGGCTAGTTAAGTCAACTAATTTCCCACACCCTTAGCGTTGTACTCATTTTTAGTACACGAAACCCCTAGTACACCCCTCCAAGCCTATCTTTTCGTTTCTAACTTTAAGCATCTTACTTAAAGGAAGAATTTGTTACACCCCACTTAAATGTACAACCAAATCGCCTTAGCCTTCCATGTATGCACTCATCTTTAGTGCATTATTGTTATTTGTTAAACCCTAAGTTAATTATCTAATTGATTACATGGTTGCTAAGTCGAGTCTTATCCTTGTAGATATTGTTTTGGGACGATTGGGACTTATGGGTAAAGTACTTATTTTATGAAGTAATGGGGAAGAACATCATATATTACCCCCATATGTACGTTAATCTTAAAAAGTATTCCAAGTGTTTTGATTATCTTAATTCGAGTCATTAGATTAGTTTATTGTAATGTATGTAAAAATTCAAGTGTAAGGGGAATGAACATGTATTATTTTGGATGGTAAGGTAAGAGTGTATGCAAAAAAAAAAAAAAAAAAAAAAAAAAAAAAAAAAAAAAAAAGAAATCGAAAAAACAAGAAAAAGAAAAGAAAAAAAATAGAAAAAGAAAAAGAGAAAAAACATACGGACTATCATCCCTTTTCATTCTATGTTCATTTTATGTTTTTGTTATTTTTCATTTATTAGCTTAAGTCGAGTCTAGTCTTGGCTTAGCAACGCTATATTATACATGTAATTAACCAAGATTGTTAACTCGCCACCAGTAAAGACTGCCTATATCCAACAAAACCGTGTATTCCATATCCCTACACCTAACGTTACAACCCTTTAAAAGACCTCTTTGAAAGTTTATCCTAGGTGCTTACGCCATGTGGTGGAGGTTTGATCCTTTCCCAAGCCTATGGTAATTTATTTTGCTATGACAGGTAGTGAGAGATGTTTTCTATTTCCATATTATGATATTACTTTATTACACCCGAGAGATGTGAGTATCTAAACACTATTTGTGAGGTGCTAGTGTATGACCTCCGTGCTTGTCTTTGGTCTTTGGTGGAACGCTTATTTGTTGTAATTACTTTTATATTAGTGTTAAATGACCCCTAACTTGTATTTTGACTAGAATAAAAGCGCATTTGCTTGAGCACAAGCAAATCTCAAGTGTAAGGGTATATGATGAGGTGAAAAATGAACCACTTTTAAGGGGTCATTTAAGCCGGAATTGGAATTTATTTGATCAAATATTACCCTAAATCGTTCCTTTTGTGATTTTAGGTACAGGCATTTTGGACGTTTTTGGAGAATAAAAGTGAAGAAAACGGCAAAGACTTAATTTTCCTTGCTGGGAACAGTGGATGACGGCATCAAGAAGAAAATCTTGACGGCGTCAAGAGTAAAAGTGGTGACGGCCCAGAAGAAACGTGAAGGCGTCACCCAAGGCCGTCACGTGTTAACTTGTAAAAACTTGCGCGTGAAGTAGCTGATATTATTTTGGTCATAACTTTTGCATACGAACTCGGATTTAGGTGATTCAAAAGTCCACGCTAAGAGGACGAAGAGATCTACAATTTGGTGAAAAAATGGTCATGACGGCTTCAAGAGAAACGAGCTGACACCGTCAAGATGGGCCGACAGAAAACATGCCTATAAATATAACATCATAACTTCACTTTTTTAAGCCCTAAACCCTAAGGTCGATTCCTGGGTTTAAGTAGGTGTTTTTCCAGCAACTTAGAGGGTTTCAATCACTCCATAAACATCATGTATTGGTTTGATGATTCTATCTTAATTATGTTTTCCATTATCATTGTTGTTTGCTCTTCTTTGATGATGATTTGCTAATTCACCTTATGTCTACTTCTGTTTATGTGAAACTTGTATATGATTAGATCTTATTGATTCCTTGTTGATGTTTGTGTCTATCTTCATCAATTAGGGTGTGACACTTCGATAGATCTAATTGGTTTAGCTTATAATTCTTGTTTCCTATTGTCTCTTGTTTAATTGGGTGATATCGATGTTAGGCTTAAGAAACTGGCAGACTTCCAATTGGTAACATGCTTGAACGTCTTATGAAACATGAACCGATGCGTCCTAGGTTTTTATGGTTGTATTTAATGCATGAGCGAATTCTAGTGATCCCATGTTAGGAGCTTGTTAGCCGGCTCGACATAGGAGTGAAGTAGGAGCTTATAGGATTGGGGAAGTAAGTACGCCACCCCATGAATGGTATTAAGGAATACAACCCATCAATTAAAACAAGGTGTGACAATTCAATAGGTAGAATTGGATAGCTAGCAAGGAGTAACATATCATGGGTAGACATGCTTCACTTATCTTGTAGAACCTTAGTTTAGTTTTCTTGCACATTTGTTTAATTAATAGCTTTTGGGTTAGTTGATTAGCAACTAATTCCGCCCCTCCTTCCAATACCCGAGATTTTTACTTGCTTTTCATAAAATATAAAAATACAAAAAAGAATCATCATTCACCTTTAGACCTAGTTAGATCAATTTCAATCCTAACGACACTATTCCTGAGTTGAACGATCAATCCCCCGGTACTTGTCACTATACTATACTACAACGATCAGGTACACTGCCTGGTGGGGGTTGTAAGCTTCTCGAGATCCCTCGAGAGGTAAAGCCTGGTGCAATTCCCACGCATCACTAAGGTTTAAAGTGTAAAATTTTTTGTATTTTTTTGGATTTAACAAAATGAAAAGGATGGCTCGGAGGGTGTAACTAAGGGTATCTAGCGTTAAAGATGAACGCTAACAAAAGGGTTAAAAATTGGAAATTAACTAAACAATGTGACTAGCTAAAAATCAATAAGGAAGGCTATTTGGTTAAAATCCTAAAGTTGCCTCTTATCACGTATGTATACCTATATTACAAAAATGTAATCTTACAACGGTCTCATAATGATTTACAAGTACAAGTTCTAGAATAATTAAAATCACTGGCACACTCATAACAAAAGATTCAAGCATAAAAGATGTATGCTAGATATGAACAGGCTAAAATCCTCACAATTTAGTGGAAAGGGTTATAATGTGTGCTAGCAAATGTTATCGATCCAAAAATGGATTACAATATTAATCGGGACACATCTCAAATTTTTCAAAATTACTGATTTTACCAGTGGAGATCCAGTTATTCTAATAAATTACTCCTAAAAGTGTGAAAACAACTAGATTATAAGGACAAACAAAATTTTAAAATTAAATCGATATTAGACTTAATTTCTTATTTTACCTACTCACCCCCCCCCCCCCACACACACACTTAAGTTAAGCATTGTCCTCAATGTGATAAACGAACTTAAAAGTATGAAAGTAGGGAAATTGAGAAAATAAACCATGATATCCGGTTTTATGTTTCTATCCAATCTTCTGTTTCTTGCAATCAACACCTGCATTATTAGAAACAAAAACAAACAAACAAAAAGCATTGCAGTTTTATTCAAATTAGTGGCACACCCCCACACTTAAGTTTGACCAAGTGGTAAAACTTTGGGGTGTAGACACTGAAAAATAAAATAAATCAAAAATAAACACACGGGTTGCCTCCCGAGAAGCGCTTGTTTTATTAACGAGTCCTCAGCCGGACTCAAACTTCGAATAGATTATGTAGTTGCAATGTTACTTTTCCTTTTAGGGATATACAACACATTTCCTATCACAATTCCCTCCCCTTTTTCATCTATGTTTTCCAATGTAACATTTTCCCATGCTCTAGGAAGAGCATCATAGATAAAACCAATATTGTGTGCCCAAGGAACCATTCCCTTGTGTAGAGCCATGAATGTGATAGCTTCATATTCAAATTCGGATGAAATTTCTTCATTAGAAATTACGTTTAATTGCTCTTTATCATAATAGAGTTTAATTAGGTGCCCATTTACAATGAAACTTCCACCATGTTTGTCATAAAGTTCAACATAACCTGATGGAAATCCATGTTTCACTACATATGGTCCAAACCATTTTGGCTTGAGTTTCGGAGCTTTAAACTTGTATTTCATATTGAAGAGCAGAATTTATCTCCAGCTTTGAATTGTTTTCGAATTCTCAGCTTTCTATCGTGGTATGCTTTGGTTCTTGCTTTGTATAGCTTGGAGTTTTCATAAGCTTGAAGTCTTAACTCATCGAGTTCATGCAATTGCAAAAATCACTTTTCTCCGGCTATTTTTAGATCAGGATTACAGCTTCTTAACGCCCAGTAAGCACGGTGCTCAAGTTTGAATGATAGATGACATGTTTTCCCATAGTTTTGTTGAGCATTGTTGAGTGTTTTACTAGCAAAGTATATAGGACGAAAATGTTTTCCTTCACGTTGTCCTAAAACAGCTCCAACAGAGAAATCGCTTGCATCACACATGAGTTCAAATGGTAGTGACCAATTAGGTGCAACCATAATTGGGGCACTAGTCAATTGACTTTTCACATTTCGAAAGCTTTAATGCAGTTAGCATTGAAATCAAATACAAAATCCTTTTCTAAAAGTTTAGTCATAGGACGTGATATTTTTGAAAAATCTTTGATAAATCGACGGTAAAAACCGGCATGTCCTAGAAAACTTCTAACGGCTTTAACGTTAGTTGGTGGTGGTAATTTGGTGATAACATCTATTTTAGCTTTGTCTAGTTCCATTCCTGAACTTGATATCTTGTGTCCTAACATAATTCTTTCAGTTACCATGAAATGACATTTCTCCCAATTAAGAACTAGATGTGCAGCTTCACATCTCTCAAGCATTTTATCGAGATTGAAAAGACAAGTTTTAAAAGAATCACCAAAAACTGAAAAGTCATCCATGAAAACTTCCATAGATGTCTCAAGCATGTCTTGAAATATTGCGATCATACACCTTTGAAAAGTTGCTGGTGCATTACATGGACCAAAGGGCATACGCTGGTAAGCGTAGGTTCCAAAAGGACATGTAAATGTCGTTTTCTCTTGATCAGCTAGATCGATAGGAATTTGGAAATATCCCGAAAAACCATCAAGGAAGCAAAAGTATTTGTTTCCTGCTAATCTTTCGAGCATCTGATCCATGAACGGTAGAGGAAAATGATCTTTCCTGGTGGCTTTGTTAAGTTTTCTGTAATCAATACATACTCGCCATCCAGTGATAGTTCTAGTAGGAACTAATTCATTCCTTTCGTTGGTCACTACAGTCATTCCTCCTTTCTTTGGAACACAATGAACTGGACTCACCCATGGGCTATCCTCGATAGGATAAATAATTCCTGCGTCAAGAAGTTTGATGATTTCCTTCTTAACAACTTCTTTCATATTTGGGTTGAGTCGACGTTGTCTTTCTACAACGGGTTTAGTACCTTCTTCACAATTGATTTTATGTTTGCAAAAATTTGGACTAATTCCTGGAATATCAGAAGTTTTCCACGCAAAAGCGCGTTTATGCTTCTTGAGAACAGAAACGAGTCTTTCTTTTTGATTTGTTTTGAGCAACGACGATATGACTACTGGAAGAAGTGAATTTTCTTCTAAGTAGGCGTATTCGAGATTATTGGGAAGGGGTTTGAGTTCCAAATCAGTGGGTGGTTCTTTTAGAGATGATTTGATTTTCATTTGATCTTTTTCTGTGATATCTTCAAATTTATCTTCTTCTTCTTCTTCTAATTTTACTTCCATGAATTCCTCAAATTCTTTGTCAGAATCTGTTTCACTGATCTTTTCTGAAGTAGACATGAATGGTTTTGAATCGTCAAGTAATGCATCCAATTCTTCTTCAGTGACTTCATCAATGACATCGATGTTATAGCATGTGTCATCACTGGAATTTGGATATTTCATTGCTTTATCGATTAAGAATGTGATTCTATCTTCTCCTACTCCAAGATTGAGTTCTCTGCCTTTGACTTTAATCATGGCGTCAGCAGTGTTTAAGAAAGGTCTTCCTAAGATTAAGGGTACTCGACTATCTTCCTCCATTTCTAAGATGGCAAAATCCACAGGAAAAACAAATTTACCAACTTGAACAAGCATATTTTCAGCAACCCCAACAGGATATTGGTATGTATGGTTGGCTAATCTTATACTCATCTTAGTAGGTTTCAATGTATTGATGGAAAGTTTAGAATACAACGAATAAGGCATCAAATTGATACTTGCACCTAAATCGGCTAAAGCATCGCATGTGATGTTGTTTCCTAATGTACATGGTATAAGAAAACTTCCGGGATCTCCAAGTTTTGGTGGAATTTTGTTTTGAATGATAGCAGAACATTCTTCATTGAGAACGGTAGCGGAAATTTGTTCCAACTTGTTTCGATTATTAAAAAGTTCTTTCAAAAATTTTCCATAATTGGGCATTCCAGCTAGAACATCAACGTAAGGGTACGTTAATTCTAACTTCTTTGATCATTTCTATAAACTTCTTATTTCGCTCCTCTCTTTTCTCTTTTCTTAGGGCTTGTGGATATGGTATTTTCGGTGTATAAGGTTTTATTGGTGGAACGGTATTTTCTTTGGTTGGTATTTGGATTAGTTCTTTTTCAGCTGCTTCTTCTTCAGCTTCTTCCTCCTCCTCATCTTGAATAATAGTATCATCTGTAGGAACGGGTGGTGGATCATATGAGAGACCACTTCGAGTGAATACAGCATTGATATGCTCATTTCTGTTTTGTGGTGGACGATAATTCTTATCGTTTGATCCAGACGGTTTTGGATTGGATTGGGTGTTACTTGGTAATGTACCAGGAATTCGAGAAGAAAATTGATCAGAAAGTCTACCAAATTTTTGTTCAAGATCCTGGATAGAAGCTTGATGATTTTTCTGACCTTGCTCAACTTTGGTTTTGAGATTGAAAAATTGATTTTTTACAAACTCATTTGTGGTTCTTTGAGCAGTTACGAAATCTCGCATCATTTTTTCGAAATCAGATTCTTCCTTTTTATCAGAATTTGGTGGGTTTGGATTGTCTGTTCGGGGTTGAAAATCACGGTTGTTATCCCTTTGTTGGCGGTCTTGCCAATTTCCAGAACTTCTTCCGTAATAATTACCACGAAAACCTCCTCTACGATATCCTCCTTGGACATAATTGGCTTCCCCTTCATTGGGTCTATTCATAGGTTGGTCATCACACTCGAATGATGTGTGATTTCCTCCACAATTATTACAGCCATCTCGCATTTCTTTCATTTCTCCTTTTATATCTTTGTATTGCGAGTCGATTTTAGAAGACAAGGCTTCTATTTTGTCCATGAGTTTCGAATTATCTGAACTTTCGGCAAAAGCAACGGTTTTCCGTAGGGGTTTGGTTTTGGAATCTTTTGACCAATCGAGTTTAAGGAGTACTCGATCTTCGAGAAGTTGATATGCCTCGTTAGGTGTTTTATAAAGAAAAATTCCTCCAGCATCAAGGATTGCTTGGGATGCTTCATCAAGACCATGATAAAAGATTTGAATTATTGTTCCTCGTCCTAAATTATGACCATGACAACTTCGAAGCAAATCTTTCATGCGAAGCCAAGCTTCAACAAAAAATTCATTAGGATTTTGTGAAAAAGCACGAATTTCTCCCATTAGTCTATCATACATGGCAGGTGGAAAGAATCGGCTTACAAAAGCTTGCCTCATCTCCTCCCAAGTATTGATAGTTCCTGGGGTTAATTCGTTATACATACTTTGGCATCTCCGGCGAGTGATGATGGAAAAAGTTTGAGCTTGATAGCATCGACATCGGTATTTCCATAACGAAACATGCCACAAATTTCAATGAATTCGGCAATGTGTTTATGCGGATCGGCCAGCGAACGGCCATCAAATTGACGGTCTTTGATCATAGAAAGATGGTGACCTTTAACTGTAAAGTTTTCACCAAGGTCGGCGACAACAATAGCAGCTCCAGGAGTAGGTGCTACGGTTCGATTAGCGGCCCACATGGGTTGATCGTCAGCCATGGGTATTGGTTTAAAAAGATCGAAAATCGGATGTTCTTCGGAAAGATTATCAAACCAATTAAGAATAGATGAAGATCTCTTCTTACGAAACAAACTTTCGGGATTGGATAAAGGTGAACTAAGCTTTTCAGTAATAGAACGAGTGTTCATACAACTACCAAGAGAATCGAGTCAATTACCTAAACAAAAGAACAAGAAAATAAAATTTTTGAAAACAGAAAATTCTATCCGAATCGGTTGGATGCCAAACCTATCGGATGGATGCTACGGTAAAATTAAAAAAAATTAAAAAAAACTGGGAAACCGATCGGCTGGAAGTCTATCCGATCGGATGGATGTTTCTGAATATTTTTTTTAGAAAACGAACACGAAAAGAAACGGACTTTTAAAACTTAAAAGAAACACAATCAAAATCCCCGGCAGCGGCGCCAAAAACTTGATGTGCGTTTTATTATGCAAGTTTTAAATTTATAAGGGTGAATTACCAAATCTAGTAACAACACATACGAGCAAGTGTACTCATCCGTTATAGGAAGATATGATGGTAAGTCGGGATCGTTCGTAGGGATTTGTGAGTGAACTAAAATATAAGTCTAAAAGTAAATCTCCAATGTACGCAAATAAAATAATAAGCAAATTCAATAATTTAAAAACTACACTTGTTTAGACTAGTTTTCTACTTAATGACACACATGATTGTGATACTTTTGATAACATGTTGGTTGTGATAATTAGATGGTGGTCTAATCTATTGTTTCTACAAGTTAAACCTTCGTCAAGATTTTAGTTCATAAAAACAAGCTTTAGGTGTAAACCAATCAATTCAAGATCCATCCAAGGTTCATAAGGTATGGTGAATATCTTAAACACAAGAACAAACTTTTATTACAAATCAAATACTCTCAGGAAATGGTCATTACAAAAGGTAACCCATTCATAGACAAAAAGGTTACAATTGTTTATAAACATCTAAACTTTCGTCCAACTAAAGGTTTACAAACAATCCGATTTGATGTTATAAAAGCATTCTCATTACAATCATACTTCTTGTTTCTTTGTTTAGTCAAGAATAATTATGGTGAATAACAATCATTCATAGACAAATGATTATAACTAGTTGAATAATAACAAATCTTTTGACCCTTGAAACTATTATCAATTAGTTAACCTTGGCTAAACAAATGTCACGATGAAACTTAAGGTACAATTGGTTCCTAGGATTGACTTGAAATTGAATTAAAACATGTTATCACAATCATAACTATCACTAAGCATAAAACATCATCAAAACAAGTGTAAAAAGATTACTAGCCACTCATAGCAAACATGCAAATAAACTCAGAATATTTAACATTAGAATCCATGGTTTTAAGTCTTACAATGCTTTGGAATTGATAACAAATGACAAGGTATTGATAACCTAAGTGTTGGTAATGATTTCTTGAGATTTTCGGCCTCCAAATGTTGATTCATTGGTTCTCCAAAGTTCCTGGTTCTTTCTGCATGAATTTTTCTTCTTTGAGAGCTAGATGATGATAATAATTGAGAGTAGTAATGAGAGTAATTGGTCTCTTGAATGGTGTCTTCAATTGTTGTACTCTTGGAGTCCTTATAGGCTTGTCCAATACTCCTAGTAATGAATAGGGACTTAAATGCTGGAACTTGGACAATAAGACACTAAGAAGGGCGTAGAACCATGGGACAAAAGACCAAGATTCGTGCTCAAAATTTGGTATAAACATGCAGAAATGACCATCCGATCGGTTGCGGGTTGATACCGATCGGATGGATCTGGTCATTATAGCTATCCGATCGGTTATACTCCAACCGATCGGATGGATGATTCTGGATGCTTTGGACTTTGTCTTTTCCTTGTGTAGTTCTTTATGCACTATCCAAACTTGATTAACTCTGAACTTGGAACTTTGAGATGACAAAACTTAGGTTCTCCTTATGAAATGCTTCACAGATTGGACTTTTGAGCTTGGGAATCTTTGTGTAATCGCATATACTTCATTTTCTTCACTTTTTCTCCATTTTTCCTACATTTGGCTACATATGCTGCAAAAATATACTTTGATACGATTTAGTGGCAAAAGCATATAAAAACAACCAAATAACATACACAAAAACACTAATAACGCTTATAAAAACATGTTAACTTTGAGCGTTATCACACCCCGCAAATTTGCTTCCTTTAGCGTAAATATATCTGCCATCTTAAATATTCTTAAATGGCTAAGTCTCGAATGGTGCCATGAACCATTTAATACAATGTACATTGCGACCCTAATAAGAAAAAATCTATTACTTCCTTCTTTTCTGCTGCTAAAATATTTCATGTTAATTTTTTGATCGATATCCGTTTGTAAACCTCTTGTTTTTATTTGCTTTACTAGATCATGGAAGCAAGTTACCGTGATCTAATTGCCAACCCTGCCATCACCATGGATCATCTCGATTCTCAGATGATGAAAGAATCTGATCTCTATAATCACCGTGATCTAACCAACTTCATTTATACTCTCAATTCTTGGATAATTTTTAAAAGGTGAAATATTTCATGATTTAACATTGTGGCCCACGAAGAAAAAGAAAGTGGGGGGTATTTGTCAAATTTACAAAACCCTTAACTTGTTTAGATCTAAAAACTTTGAAGGGTTTGGTTTTCGTGTGTTGATCTTGAATCTCTGCCGGTATGGTTTCTGTATAATTGATGTCTTTAATTTGCTCTTGTTAATTTCGTTCTCAATGACGATAAAAATTACTATTATTATTATTAAGTAATATACAAAGAAAAGAGATTAGCTGCGTTTAACTATAGTATTAGTGTGTATGTATGTATGTGCTACAGCTAATTAACTGAATGACACCAGAGTGAAGGGGTTGTGGAACTATTTATTATTAAGGCAATACAGTACTAGTACATTTATTCCTAGACTTTATGGGATGGGTGTTTGTTTAAGTTCATTTTTTCTTTTTCTTTTTTATGGCTTAATGACCTTCAGCTTATATAAACTATATATATAAAAAATATATATATGATATTTCTCAAAAATATTGTTAGCCAAGCCCTTTCGCGGCCACCCCGCAAATTTGCTTCCTTTGGCGTAAATATATCTGCCATCTTAAATATTCTTAAATGGCTAGGTCTCAAATGGTGCCATGAACCATTTAATACAATGTAGATTGCGACCCTAATAAAAAAAATCTATTACTTCCTTCTTTTCTGCTGCTAAAATATTTCATGTTAATTTTTTGATCGATATCCGTTTGTAAACCTTTTGTTTTTATTTGCTTTACTAGATCATGGAAGCAAGTTACCGTGATCTAATTGCCAACCCTGCCATCACCATGGATCATCTCGATTCTCAGATGATGAAAGAATCTGATCTCTATAATCACTGTGATCTAACCAACTTCATTTATACTCTCAATTCTCGGATAATGTTTAAAAGGTAAAATATTTCATGATTTAACATTTTGGCCCACGAAAAAAAAGATAAAAAAAATTAAAAAAATAAAATAAAAAAAAAAAAGTGGGGGGTATTTGTCAAATGTACAAAACCCTTAACTTGTTTAGATCTAAAAACTTTCAAGGGTTTGATTTTCGTGTGTTGATCTTGAATCTCTGTCGGTATGGTTTCTGTAGATTAATTCGTCTTTAATTTGCTCTTGTTAATTTCGTTCTCAATGATGATAAAAATTACTGTTATTATTAAGTAATATAAAAAGAAAAAAGATTAGATACGTTTAACTATAGTATTAGTATGTATGTATGTGCTACTGCTAATTAACTGACTGACACCATAGTGAAGGGGTTGTGGAACCATTTATTGTTAAGGCAATACTGTACTAGTACATTTATTCCTAGACTTTATGGGATGGGATGTTTGTTTAGCTCATTTTTTCTTTTTCTTTTTTATGGCTTAATGACCTTCAGCTTATATAAGCTGTATATATAAAAAAATATATATGAGATTTCTCAAAAATATTGTTAGCCAAGCCCTTTCGCGGCCCCCCCGGAAATTTGCTTCCTTTGGCGTAAATATATCTGCCATCTTAAATATTCTTAAATGGCTAGGTCTTGAATGGTGCCATGAACCATTTAATACAATGTAGATTGCGACCCTAACAAAAAAAATCTATTATTTCCTTCTTTTCTGTTGCTAAAATATTTCATGTTAATTTTTTGATCGATATCCGTTTGTAAACCTTTTGTTTTTATTTGCTTTACTAGATCATGGAAGCAAGTTACCGTGATCTAATTGCCAACCCTGCCATCACCATGGATCATCTCGATTCTCAGATGATGAAAGAATCTGATCTCTATAATCACCGTGATCTAACCAACTTCATTTATACTCTCAATTCTCGGATAATGTTTAAAAGGTGAAATATTTCATGATTTAACATTGTGGCCCATGAAAAAAAATAAAAATAAAAAGTGGGGGGTATTTGTCAAATTTACAAAACCCTTAACTTGTTTAGATCTAAAACCTTTGAAGTGTAACAATTATCATTTTCAGGCTAATTACTATTCCCGGAAAATTTTACTATTCATTTTTCCCGAAATTTGATTTTTGTTTCTTGGCCTCGAGTGATAAATCATTTCCATGGCAAATTAAAATTTTGACATTCATTAGATCATTTTCGCGAAAGTTAATAAGGAATTACACGTTTTAGGGTAAAACGTCATTCAAAAATTCTACGCACAACGAAACACGACCGCGTTAATTTTCCCCGTATCAGAAAAAAGTTTGATACACTCATGATTTATTTGAGAATAAATCATGACTGTGAAAAACATGACCTAATAAACCTCGGCCGTGAAAAACTGAAATTTTCATTTTTAAGCATTTTTACTCAGCCGTAACCTTAGCCTATACCTGCACCATGTTTCTAAGACTATTTGAGTTTTCACATTTTTGGAAAAAGTCAACATATTTTTCCCTCCTCCTTTGACCAAAAATCATTCCTTGATTTTATAAGTCATTCCTTGATTTTTAGGCTTACGGTTTTATGTCTAAGACATTTAATACCAACTGACACTAGACTGAGCCCAGTCTAGACATTATAAGTCTTTTTAAATCATTTTTATCCTATTAGAAAAGTAACATTTTACTTTTCTCAATTTTACACAATATTCGTACGTTTTACGTATTACGCGTTTTAGACCCGTGTTTCCAGTTTTAGCAGGGTTTTACCACCCCAATGGAACCTACCACTCATTTTATATTTTATTATGGAGTATATTGACATGTTTAACCATACTTTCAAGTTTCACATTTCTACGATACCCGGTTTTACGTTTTGAGGCTTAATCATTTACGGTTGGCATTTCCCGGAGTCAAAACTAACCAAAAATCTTGGATATTATCAACCAAGGCACACCTCACCCTCCCTAGCTTCATGAAACCGCCAATAGGGGGGAGTCACCTTGGTGTGGCTCGATCTTGACCATTGATCCTTTAGATCATTACAAGTGTCTTAACTAACCATGGTTAAATTCTAACCCACTATATGGTTAACTATTTTTCCTACCCTATAAATACCAAGCTAAACACATGAAATTCCTTGCACCCTCCTCTCTTTATCTATCAAAGTCCTAAAACCCTAAGGCACTTTTCTTATATTTTGTAAGAAAGTTAACTAGTTTTTGAAAGAAAACTAGTGTTTGATCTTCGATCTTGGAAATTTTCTAAGAAAAGTTGTTATAACTTTAAAGTCTCCAAAAAGACGTAGTTATAATCTTCAAATAACATCGGTTTATCAAAGATCACAAATCCTTCAAGAATACAAGAGTAGAAGGATTGCTAAAGTGAAGAGAAGCTTGTCAATCAAAGTCCTTTCCTTACTAGTTACTTTCCTTTCTCTTAGAAAGCCCAAAAGTTGTTGCTCGTAGAAACCTTCACGATCCAACCATTACCTTCACTACTTGCTATCTTACTTAAGGTGAGTTCGTAGCCCCACTTTCTACTGTTTAACTATTTTACAAACCCATGGGGGGGGGATACATGCTATTATTTTTCTACTCAAACACAATGCTTTCTACTGTATGCTACCCGACTATGTTTTATTGTCACTAAGTAACGATTGCCATGTTCGAAGTCCCTATATCATGAACCATTAGTCACTAGCTATAGTGAGCGCGAATATTGTGAATAGATCTATTGGGATTGATGTTAGGACCGTAGAACAACCTTATCACTTGTGAATCTAGGCTAGATCTAGAGAGAGAAAGTAAGTAGAGAGAGAGAGAGTGGAAGGGAACTCCTAGTGTGTGAAATAATAAACTTGATATTACTAAGAGAACCAACCTCTAAATGAGGCCTTACATGGGTATTTATACTTGTAGTCTAGGGCTTCACATATCTTTGACCATATTACATAACTAGCCCTTAAACTTTATACAAGCATGAATAATACACATAAACTTAATAAAGTAGCATTTACTAACTATTACATGAATATATTTAACTAACTATTGGACTCAATAATGATCGTCACTTTTAATCCTAACAATTCTAAACTATAATGACTGAGAATGAAACTAGTAACAGCCAAATGAACCAAACAGAATCAGAATTATTCCTAATCCTAGCAGGTAAAAACGATTATGAAGCTATAACTAGTTATGCACCTAAACTGAACTACACAAGCTAAGCTACTATTTCATTAATCTAAAAAGCTTCTCATATACTAAAAGTACCTAAATGAAACAGTGATCAAGCTAATTAACCTATATACCACACAACAATGATCAAATCCAAACACTCCTAAACTATTCAGTAACACTATGAGATGATGCAACAAGCTACTAGCTATCAAAACATTTATCAAAACAGCTAAACTAACACTTATTAAAAATAAATCAACAAAAAAAAGCTACTGAATCCAACTATACCACAGAAATCAAAGTTGCAACACAATCAGATATAAGCTATAACAGATTTCTAAGAATAACTATGCTACTCAAGTATAACTACTAATGATAAATCAATTAAACTCCAAATGTAACAATAACAAAAACTACACTATCAAACTGAATCAAATTGACAGCAATAATAATTATCTAACAGAATCAAACAGTAAAGACCAAATGAACATTAGAACTAAAATTTTAAGCAAAACTCACAATGTATCTTCACTCCAGCCAAAATAGGAGTGATTCACTAAGCTAGCATGTCTCTGTGACATGGTGGAACCTTCCTTTTCTGTTCTAAACTATCAATCAATCACCAATTTCCACCATTCATGCCTCAGTTGACCAAGGTTTGACCAAAATACCTTTTGAACTTTTACACTAAAATTTCACTTACAAAAACTTAAGGAAGCTGATGAAAGATCTAAAATATTAAAAACAAACTTGGATGTAAACTATTTTTAATGAAAGCTATTTCTTACTATTTTTCTCTTTTCTGAAAATAATTTGATTGAAACAGATTTAAAATGAAAACTAAGATAAAAGGACTGATTGAAACTATTAGAAACAGATAATAAAGCTACTCAGTAACTAATGAATTGTAATAAGCAATAATGAAAAGGTTAAAAGCTGATTTGTATTAAAAAAATAAGAAGTACAATTGAAATGAAATACAACTACAATTCAAAATTGAAAAGGGCAGAGCTTCGCTACTCAAAGTCTCCACACTGATTACAATAGCCTAACCATCTATTTATACTACATGAGAGATGATTCTAGAAAGGATTATCCACGGATTGCCAGCTTGGCAATCCGTGTGGTGTGTTTTCTCCAAGCCATCCTGAGCCCTCTGATCCTGATCAATGATTGCCTCTTGATTATTAACCCTTGGATTGAAAATTATGACGTGGTAGAACCAATTGAGAGCTGCCACTTGGAAGAATTTGTGTTTCTTTGGCTCTGACACACACTGACACGCTCTGACGCCCTTCTAGAAGCATATGATTTGGCAGTACTACCCTTAATTGTGGTAATTATTTTGATTGGGGGTCTAGGGTTCTTGGGTAACAGTATATTTCTGGGAAAGGGTTGAATTGGGGGCGGGTAAAAGTACGGGTAATATTTTTAATGGTTGTTTGACCGTGTATTATTGTGGCTTTGACTAGATGGAAAGATGGGCCAGGTAAAGGGTATTTAAATGATGGGCTTTGGGGATTTTGGGTATTGATTTGGATTGGGTTAAAAAGGTTTTGGCAGATTTTGGTTATTATGTAGTAATAAATTTAGGATTTTAAAGTTTTAAAGTGTAAGGACTAATCTTGTAAATTGGTAAAATCCAAGGATCACTTCTGCCAATCTAATAAAATAAATCCAAGGGCTGAATTTGACAAGGTATGATTCTTCAAAGATTATTTTTGACAATTTAAGCTCAAATATGAAAAATGCTTTCCCGGCTCCGGCTTTTTACGCTCTTTCCATTCTCGTGCTCGTGTTGTCGTTATTCCATGATTTTTATCCTTTTATTGAATACCCGTACCTGCACATTCAAAAACACAAAAACACAACATATTTGGCATTCAAGGTCGGGTTTTTGGTCGTTTTGGTCCGGTAATTGGTAAAGAAAAGGTGTGTAAATTAATACACACCAAAATCCCCCAGACTAAGGTATTGTCGTGTCCTCACGCAATGTGATCAATTCACGCTTTTGGGATAAATTGTCACAACTCGTAATTTCCGGTCATTTTTCTAAACCTTGACAAATTACTATTCACAAGTTACTATTCATCATTTACTATTCATCGATCACTATTCATCGTTTTCGAGGTCAATTTGACATTCCGAGACATATTCAGAAAGTTTACTATTCACTTGACACTATTCATTTCTGAGAGAAAATCACTATTCACGTGCATTATTCATGTCATCGTAAATTTAGTTTACGAGTGTTCAAATTCGCGTAACCGTATTGGTTCAGGAGCGAATTCATGCATTATTATCAGGGACATTTCATACAGACTAGAAATAGTCTGCATATCATCATTATGGCACTTGCATGCTATTCCACTCGTAGGATAATTAAATTTATACTTTTGGTACAATTAACGATTTACGTACGTTTATTTTAAATAAACCCTAATACGCGAACTATAAATGTGTCTAACATGTCCGACACTCCCGACTATTGTCCCAATGTATTTTTATACTCATTTCTATAATATAAAAATTATAATATTAATTTACCCGGTATTTTGGAAATTTATTTACTACGTATCATACGTTTAACTTAATAACGACGGTTTTCACCAAAATTAAACAATAATCACCCAAACTCTCCGTACTTGTACCCGACATATTTTTACAATTTTTATAACTTTATTATGACCCGAATAACTTCAATAAAATTTATTTTTAGTTAACCCGGTACCCGACTAAACTTAAAACTAACTAAACTACACATTACCACTAACTTTTTCCTAATTAAACCTAGACCAATTCCCCTTTTTCCCTCCTTTTAGGACCGGCCACCCCCCCCCCCCCCCCATGGTCTTCAAACTTTAATATCTCACCAACCAAATTTAATGTACACCTAACTATTGTCTCCTTGTATATATTAAACTTTTTTCACTCCTTTATCATCAAAAATCACTTTTACTTGTGCAAGATAATTTTTTTCTCTCTTTTCTCTTGGTGTAATTCGAACTAGGGTGTTCAAGGAGCAAGGAGAACAAATTTTACAAGATCTTGTCATAAACTAGTTTATATAATCATCCTTGTTAGAGTTTTGAAATAAAAACTCAAGGATTAGTAGGTTTTTCATCATCTAAACTCTCTAAACCATCAAGTAAGTAAACAAACTCATTTTTATGATTTTTACAAGTTATTATTATGTCTATATATTTTTCTTACAAGATCTCTTACATGCATCAACTTATACCACTCCATTTTTGTACATATGTAACTTTCAAGCCCTAGAAAAGGACACATAAGAAACCCTTGTTAGACCTAGTGGATTGATGATGTTTAAGGACCCATGACACCCTAAGAAGGTGTATGGTAGGATTAGATTAGCTTTGTGGTGTTTGAAAGTGGTTTGATGGAGGATGGAACTAGTTTGGAGACTTGAAAATGGTTTTTGAAACTTTTGATATACCTACTGTCCCTATTTTAATTTCGTGGGAAAATCAGTAAATGGTGGCTAAGTTTTGACCAAATATTTAGAAAATACATTCAAAAACGAAACTTTAGGCGAAAGAATGGACTAAAACAAGCTTATAACGAAGGAGATACGATTTTTGCAAATTTAACGACGAAAACTATTTTTTTACAAAAACTGCTTGCTGTTTGGCAGAATACGACGGGTAATTAGAGGTATTAAACGTAACCTAGAGGAGCCGAGTTATCAAAAATATACTAGTATACTCAAAGACGAATCCGTGGACATAAAGAACAAGGAAAACGAGCCTAAAACGACCGAGTTATACCCGTTTTAATATCGTCAAAACTATATATATATATATATATATATATATATATATATATATATATATATATATATATATATATATATAGTCACAAATAAAAATAATAACGTACGTACTAAATGGTATATTTTCTAACAAAGTTACTAATGACTATTTTCTTAACCAATGAATACGTACGACCCGAGGGAATATTTATACGACATGATGACGTCATTCTAAGGTTTTCGACACAAAGAATTTAACGCTAACATTTTAATACAAGACAATACGACAAGTAATATACTTCTATATATGGACATATTTTTCCTAAGTATGGAAACTATTTTAATATGACGATAACTAGTATTTCCAATTTACGAGTGGTATGAGTATCATGTGCATGTGCATTCATTTCATTATGGCTTGATCTTAATTAGATCGCGATTATTCATTTAGGTTGCGGCTAGTGTTCGCGCCTCATTGTCCCGATTTCTTTACCATCGTTGTACCATCTTTGTACTATCACTCCAGGTGAGTTTCATAGCCCCGTTTTAATTCTATATTTTGATTTCAAATCCCACGGGGGAGAATACATTGCATTACTTGTTTTGTGTACATGCCTAAGTATAAAATTTCATACATTGCTTAAGTTGTCTTATTTACCACGTCTTGATAAGTCCCCTTTTATTATCATGGACCGTTAATTTCTGGTACTAAGCGGGAGTGAGTGGATAGATCTATCGAGGGTGACGCCTCCATTCGTGTTTGGGTTGCTCCAAATGGAACGAATGCATTTCATGTCTTTATTATTAGAGTGTCTGGTAAACACTCATTGGGGCCAAGTATCGTCTAGCTTCGGGGTCATGAGCTTAAGAGCCAATGTATATATTTTTCCGGACATCCTATTTCTTGGCATTACTTATGGCATATATACACTAGAATTTACTTATAAACCTATGATTATTCACCAACATTCGTGTTGACCGTTTTTCGCAATGTATTTCTCAGGTTATTAAGGTAGCTCATGTTGCATACATTTGGACCTTCATGGAGTCGCGGAGTCGACGCGTCTCACCATATTTTCTGCACTTATGAAACGTTTGATCTTGTTGAACTTATTTTAACAATCTTGGCAACTCTTTTGGGACCTATGCTTTGTAAACTCTGAATGTTTTAATGATCAAACGCTGTATTTTCTAAACGACACTTTAGGTCGTTCAATATAACTGTAACTATGGTGCTATGACAGTCACCCCCAGGTATTCCATTCCGCTGCCATTCAGGTATTTTGGGGGTGTGACATAAATAATTTCAAAACTCTTCCTACTAACTTTGACAAGTAGCAAGGAGGTTCGAAAGAAGTAGTAAAATCATTTATTCCCGAAAACGCTCCGTTTTCCAGAATTTTTTTCTTTATTTCTTTATACTTCTATTTCTGGAATTTTCTTATTTCATACTTGTGACGGTTTGTTGAACTTTCATTATTTTTCAATAATTTTTAGGGTCAACGAGTAGAAACACTTCTCATGAAAAAGTGGCCATACGGATAAAAATCGCCATCCTTGATTTTTCACGAGTCCCCAAACTAAGCATACAAACGAGATCACAGCTTATCTAGAAACAATTTCGTTGTTTCCTAATTGAATTTCTTCATTATCATTTCCTATGGGTTTTGTTTTACTAACCTCAATAGCTTCATCTTCGACTAAGTCATCATCTTCTAAAGGTAATATTTTTGGAGGTGGTGGTGTTTCATCAAATGTTACATTTAGTGATTCTTCTACTTTCATGGAGTGTTTGTTAAGTATTATATATGCTTTACTATTTTGTGAGTATCCTAAAAATATTCCTTTATATGATTTTGGATCAAACTTAGTAAGATAATCCTTAGTGTTTAGAATATAACATTTACTTCCAAATACCCTAAAGTAGCTTAAGTTTGGTTTTCTACCTCTTAGTAACTCATAAGGAGTTTTTCCTAGAATTCTCCTAATTGATATCCTATTTAAAATATGAGTTGATGTATCTACGGCGTGACACCAAAATTTTTGTGGGATGGATTGTTCATTTAACATTGTTCTACTCATTTCTTGTAGTGACCTATTTTTTCTTTCTACTACGCCATTTGATTGAGGAGTACAAGGAGCGGAGAAATTGTGAGATATTCCATTTAACTCACAATGTTTTCCGAATTGTACTTCGTTATCAAATTCCCTACCATGGTCCGTCCTAATGGCAACTATTGTGCATCCTAAATTATTTTGAATCATTTTACTATATATTTCGAATTTTTCAAAGGCTTGGGTTTTGTCACTTAAAAACCTAGTCCACGTGTATCGTGAGTAGTCATCTACTATTACTAAGGTATCTTTGTTTCCTCCATAGCTCTGCACAGCGGATGGACCGAAAAGATCCATGTGTAATAATTCTAGGCACCTAGTAGTGGATACTATATTCTTAGCTTTGTGACTAGCATGAGCTTGTTTTCCAATTTTACATGCATCACAAAAATGCTTGTCATATTTTAGATTAGGCAAATTTCTAACTAATTCCTTAGAGGCCAAAGATTGTATTTGTTGCATGTTAGCATGTCCTAATCTCCTATGCCACAATGTAGAGTTTTCATCTAGGGTCGTTAGGCATATCCTATCCTCAGGCTTATTTCCTAGTTTCATAACATATATGCCACCTTTCCTAATTCCTCTACCTATAATTTTTCCATTCTTAACTATTTCGCTATCCTCTTCGGTAAAAGTGACTCTACATTTATTGTCACATATTTGTCCTACACTAAGCAAGTTATATGTTAAATTATCTACGTGCTCTACATTTTCAATAGTAAGTGAGTCTTGAGAAATCGCACCTTTGCCAATGATTTTTCCACGTAAGTCACTACCGAAAATAACGTTACCTCCATTGTATGCCTTGTATGTAGAGAATAGCTTGCGGTTCCCCGTCATGTGCCTCGAGCATCCGCTATCTTTGATCCATTCGTCAGGCTCCAAGTCAATTCCTAAACATATTTCGTCGGTTTCTTTTGCCATAAAACACTTTTCATCTCTTGGCTTTTCAACTTCTTCTTTGTCACTATCACTCCATGTTCCGCTAACAAATGCGCCTTGATTTTCATAACCCGGTGGCTTTAGACATTCGCCAATGAGATGATTTGGACTTCCACATCTAAAGCACTTTCTTTTCCCGTAGTTGTCACTTCTATTTCTTTGGAATGATTTTCTTTCGTCTCGTGATGATCTAGTGAATCTTCCTCGTCTCTTGAAGAATTTCTTGAATTTTCTTACGGCCATTGCATATTCTTCGTCTTCACTTTCATCACTTGAATCATCATCATCACTAGGTTCCTTTTTGGCTTTTAGAGCAATTGATTTGGTTTGTTCTTTCTTGACTTTGACCGTTTCCGAATCTCTTCTTATAATTTCTTCATGAACTTTCAAGTTGCCAATTAGTTCATCTAGTGATAACGTCATCAAATTCTTTGATTCTTCAATTGCAGTGACCTTAGCTCGCCATTTCGGATGCAATGCCTTAAGAAATTTCCTAACACAATTTTTACTAGAAAATGTCTCATCAAGTGCTTTTAAACTTGTGATAATAGTGTTAAATTTAGCAAAAGCATTATCAATTGATTCCTCTTCCGGAATCATAAATTGTTCATATTGTTGTACAAGAAGATCTATTTTATTATCTTTAACTTGGCTATTACTTTGGTGAGTAATTAGTAAAGAATCCCAAATTTCTTTGGCGGTTATACACTTAAAAATTCTTTCATATTCTTTGCGTGGTAACGCATTATAAATGACCATTTTAGCCTCATTATTTTTTGCTAGTTTCTTTTTCAAATCATCATTTTGTTTTTCGAAAGATACAATTTCATCCATTGTAGTTTCAACATTATATTGAATAGGAGGAAAATCACCAAAGGTAATAATATGCCAAAGATCAAGATCTTTTGATTTCACATACGTTTCAAATCTATTTTTCCAATATAAAAATCCATCACTTTCAAATAGTGGTGGTCTTTGCATAGATTGCCCTTCAAAATATTTTTCAGATTCCATAGATCGTTACAAGTTTTAAAATACAATATATTTTAAAAATCTTGCTCAACGTGGCTCTTGATACCAATTGTGGAAAACTAGAAGGGGGGTTGAATAGTTTTACGTCTTTCTAATTTGTTATAAAAGATAGTTTTAGTGTTTTCTTAGTTTTTAAAATTTATATTCGATAATATGTGATCTCAAGTCTTGCACAATATAAACAACTATCAATAAGTAAGATATAACAATGTTAAGTAATGAAATAAGTAAGAGATGGAAAGATCGAACCGCGAGGCAAGAGATTTATAGTGGTTCGACTACAAGGACACCTTCCTTGCCCTACTCCACTCCCCGAGCACCTAACTCGAGAGTTTTCTTCACTATATCAACAAGCTCCCTTATGGCGGAGAAAACCTTACACACACACCACTTTACACACCACAACTTCTTCACAACTTCTTCAAACTAATCTACTTCACAACTAAATACTCCATGCCTATCTTCTTCACATCAATTTTCTTCACAACTAACACCTTCACACCTAGCTTCTTTACTACAATCTAATTCCTAACTTTTCTACTTCACACCCAACAACTAACTAATCACACAATCAATATACCTAGCACAACTATCTACAATCAAATATTCACAACAATCTTCACAAAGAATAATGTAAATAATCTTGATGATGCACTAACAACTTGTATGTGGAGGTCACAGCAAGTTGTAATACTTCTTGTCTTGGGGGATAGAAGTATTCTTCTCTTGCACTTGAGAGGATGAAGTTTGAATCACTTTGAAACAAAGAATTATGCACTTATGATCAAAGGATTAAGAGAATTGAAATGTGGATCTAGAATAGAAAGTTTAGGAGTGCAAAAGGTGAGAAAATTTTGTGGGATGAACCAATATTTATAGGGGAGAAAATTACTGTTCTGGAGCGTGGCCGATCCCCTTAATTGATGGCTGGTCCCCTTAATGATTAAGGGGGCCGCCTAAGGAATTAAGGGGGCCGCCCCTTCAGAACGTTGGATTTTCTTGTCTTTTAGTGGGAAATATTTTTCTGGATAAAATTTGCCATTTTTGGTTGGAAATTTGAAATTATATATTTATAATGAATTAAACATATTCTTTTAATTCCAAAAGTAATTTTGTAAAAGATATATAATGTTTAATACATTTTATAAAAATTCTAGTGATTAGAAAAATTTCCTTTGATCATGAAATACAATAACCATTTTGTTTATTCATACCTTAAGTGATATGGATGCAAAGACAAATATTAAGCACTAAAAACTTGTTTACGTCATAAGTTTTAGATTAATGAGTTTATGCTTTGTAATTATCAAAACATAGAGACATTGTTAATATGCTAACAATGTTTTTAGACATTATTTATGTCAACAATCTCCCCCTTTTTGATGATTACAAAACCATAAACTCATTAGGTCTAAAAAATAATTTTTAGACAAGTATTATTAGAGTTTAACATTCTCTTCTCCCCTTTTTTGTAAAATCAAAAAGGTTAATGCTCCCCGTTGATGTATGCTCCCCCTCATTTGAGAGCACCAAGGGAAAGAGCTATGGAAATCTTGGCTACACAAAATATTAGAAGAGAGCAAGACACATATACATGCAAAGCAATAGTTATGCAAATAAAAATAGATTCATTCAAGCATCATAGAAAGCATTACAACATTCAATATGCTTAAGGCATATTGATCACAATAAAACAAAAGAAAAGACATAGCCCTATATTGCCTAAGAGAGCACTTGGACTTGCTTGCAACCCATGGTTAATTGTTTTATTTGCTTGAAGGAAAACATAAGCATAAAGCTTAGTTGTTAGATGGAGAGGGATATGGAATGGGGTATGGAGCGGAAGAGGTGGATCTTACGATATTTTATCGTGTTAAGGGTGGTATGGGATGAGGATGAGTGAGGAGATATTCAATCCAAGAAATTTCTTCACTCAAGTATAGGATTTGTTTTTGAAGGAAGATGCAACAAGGGCAATAGTGAGTGTGGTTTGTAACTTGATCCAAGTTGAGAGAGTGAGGAAGGCAATTGTTGTATGGTGATGATGGAGGTTGCCCTTTGTTGCGTTGTGCAAGATGCATGGCATTGAGATCACAAAGATCATGGATTTGTGATATTTTATCACGGAACTTTTGCTTTTCCGTGGCAATGCGGAGAAAGTCATTGTGTGGATATGGATGATTTGTGTTTGTGTAGTTGGAATTGTAGAGTGATGGTTGATCGAACTTGTATGGATCATTACAAATGGTTGGAGGATGAGATGAGTGGTTTGGCATGAAGGAAGATGTTTGGCCAATGTTGTATGGTTTGTAGAGAGGATCAAATGAATGTCCTTGTGAATTTGGTGTAAAGTTTGGGAAGTAAGTGGTTGGAGGTGTTGAGTGATTTCCAACTTCATTGGTTATGATGGATTTGTTTCGAGGGCTTTTTCTTCGCCAAATGGGTTTTTCGGTCATTCTTGCAAGCCTTGAGGCTTTTGGTTTTGGTTTGTTTGGAGAAGTCATGAAGGGATGAATGGAGAGTGTGGAAGATTTGGGGTATTTATAGTGTAAGATTTGTGTGTCTAAGGATGGATAAGGTTTGTTTGGGAGACTAGGACAAAATATGTTGGTGAAAAATGGGAAATGTAGGTGGAAAAGAGCTAAAAAGCGGAAAAGATTCTGTAAACCCGACCATCAGATGGCCGGTCCCCTTAATTAGGGGGCGATCCCCTTAATGATTAAGGGGGCCGCCTATCTAGTGATTTCCAGGTTACCAGAATTGGGTTTTTGGCAGAAAATTTGCACAAAGGTTGTGTGTTTGGATTAGAATTTGTTAGCATTAAAAATTATATTAGAAAGTGATAGTCATTCTCATTTATTCTAACGTTGTAATGTGTCGTAGTTTTTGTTATTAGAATAGTCAATGGGCCTTGGTCTTGGTAAGCTAATATGTCATGTGTTAAGTAATGAAAGCCTTTATATGTAAAAGGAAACCAAGCCCAAGACCAAGCCCATGGAAAGCCTTTTAAGGCATCTCTTGTATCTAACTATATAAACACCTCAAAGCTCATTTGAGGTGTGTGCTTGTGTGTGTATTGTGTGTGTTTTTAATAAAAGTTCTCTTCATCTTTATCTCTATTTCTACAAAGCTAACGCCACACATATAACATATTGCAAGTCACCATCTTTACTTCATTTACAAGCTATGTTGTTATTAAAGTTGATAGATATAAGGTCTTACAAGTGGTATCAATCGCCTAACAATGATTTAGGAGTGTTTTTATCAAGTTTTTTGTTAAAAAGTTGCATTTTTCATTCATTTGTGCACTTTTTATTCAAAAAGTTTTGATTTTTACGTGGTTTTTGTGTTCAAGTTGTTGTTTTTATTGAAGTTTTAGTGTTTCTAAGTGTTTTGAGAAAGATTTGATCAAAAGAATCAAGTGGAAATCAAGTTTTTTGTGGAAAAATCGGATTTTTTTGAAGCTTTTGGCAATCTTACGGGTAACAAGTACGAAAGGACAAGCATTATCCCACTTTTTGGCTGAAATAGTACTGTTTACGCATAAGTTTGAGGTCAAAACCCCTTTTCTACGCATAAGCTTGGTCAAAACCCTCATCCTACACATAAGTTGTGTTCTTACGCATAAGATCCTACGCTTAAGTTTTTTTTTCTTCGCTCAAGTTGGAATCCTACGCATAAGGTGAAATCCTACGCATAAGATCTACGCTTAAGATCCTACGCATAAGTTTTTCTACGCAAAAGATCCTACGCATAAGTTTTCTTCAATGATCAGAGACTACTCAGTACTTCCCTGACTTGGATAAGTTTGTGGAATACTTCAACACGGGATATCTTTCAAGCTTGGACAAGTTTGAGAGATCAATTTGGTTGAAAAAACCTTACGCGTAACATTCTTACGCATAAACTCTAAGTTTATGCGTAAAATCAAAGTCTACGCATAAACAATATTGTTTACGCATAACCTTAGATCTTACGCATAACTTAAAGGTTACGCGTAAGATTATTCACTGTTTACACATAAGTTCAGGATTTTACGCATAAGTTTTTGACTTTTGACAACCAAACTTCAAACGGCCATAACTTTTGAACCGTAACTCCGTTTTCGACGAATCAGCTGTCAAAACGACCGTGAAACAGAGAAGAATGACACGTTGAGTTAATTTATTCATTCAACCCAAGTTTCGAGGCCTAAAAATGCTCCAGGAAGAAGTTATTGAGGTTTTAAGGTTTTAGATCAAATTTTTCACCATCCAAACTTGCATCAACTTACACTAATCACAACTCCTATTTCGTTGGAACGATCCAAGTATCAACTTTATCAATATACACTTCATCAATGGCTACTCAGCAAGATATTCATGCAGCCGGTGCGGAAAATTGACCTACAATGCTTGAAAAAGGTGGATACATCCCATGGACAAGCCGCATGCTTCGTTACATCAAAACAAAGCCTGATGGTAAATTAATGATCACTCCATTACAAATGGTCCATTCAAGCCAAGATAAGTTCAAATTGAAGGTAATCCAAATACAACACCTCCCACTCAACCATTCGTGCGTGAACAAACAGAAGCAGATTACACAGAGGAAGACAAGAAGCAGATCGCCACTGATGATATGGCAATACATTTAATCCAACTTGGATTACCACGGGAGATCTTTGTTGCGGTCGACAGCTATGAAACTGCTTATGCTATGTGGGAACATGTTAGAAGGATTTGTCATGGAACAGAGATTGGACAACAAGACGTTGAGAACAAACTTCTTACTGAATGGGAGAACTTTACATCCACTAAAGTTGAACAAATTGAATCTTACTATACAAGGTTTTGCACTTTGATGAATAAGTTAATCTGAAACAAGTTGACACCTCGAACAATTGCAACAAACATCAAATTCATCAATAACCTTCCAGAAGAATGGGTTCGTTATGTTACAATTGTCAATCAAACAAAGGATTTACATAAGGTGAATTATAATCAACTCTATGACTTTTGAAGCAAAACCAAGCTGAGGCTAATGAAGTAAGGAAAGAAAGATTGGCAAAGAATCATGATCCTCTTGCATTAATTGCTACTACACCAACACCGCTACCAGTGAACACACAACAACCATCATCATCTTCCACTCACAACTACATGCAACCTTCATACATTCAACAAACAACACCGGTCTACCAACAATAGTTCTACCCACAGCAACAACAACATGTTATTCCACAACAGCAATACGAACAATTCCAAGAACCAGAATTCACTGAAAATGATGAAGCTACTGCAGCATTGACCCAAGTGTTTGCTTTTCTATCAAAGGCATTCCAAGGACGGTATTCTACACCAACAAACAACAACCAAAGGATTTCATCAAACACTCGCAACAAGCAGATTGCTCAGCCGAGTTTCAATATGGGCAACGGAGGCCAAATGGTTGGAGTTTATGGGAATCAGCAAGGATATGCTACTGCATTTAATATGGGTAATCAGAATATGCAGAATGCAGGTCAGTATGCAGGGAATCAGCATGGTCAGTATGCAGGAAATCAGATGGGTCAGTTTGTTGGAAATCAGAGGGGTCAGAATGTTGGTAATCAGGCAATGGGTAATCAGAATAGAAATGTTGCAGCTCCAGTAGTTGGGAATTTGGGAAATGTGAATCAAGGTAATCCGGTAAAGTGTTTCAACTGTCAAGGTGTAGGTCATATGGCAAGGAACTGTTCTACTAAGCCGAACAAGAAAGATCTAGAGTACTTGCAGAAAGCAGTGATGTTGGCACAAAAGGTTCAGGCAGGGTTTCAGTTGAACGCAGAGGAGAATGATTTTATGGCTCTTATGGATGACATGGAAGACAGAGAGGATATCGATGCGAACTGCATATTCATGGCAAATCTTCAAGAAGCTAAGTATGACACGGATTCTGACACACTTCCTGTTTATGACACCAACGCACCATCTGAGGTATCAAACTTCAACACATGTCACAATAATGATATATTTGATATGTCTCCTCATGAGGAACAACATACTGAGAAGCTAGCACCCACTTATGATACATACCTGGACACGCCAAGTAGTAGCAATACTCCTTCAGCAACTCCAGATGTGAATCATAATGGAGGCTTCGTTTCACAGCATGCTGAGAATGATGAGGAAACACGTGCTTTATTTGAATCATTATTTAATAATTGTCGTATTGAAATTGAGAATGTGACAAAGGTCAATCGCGATGTTAAGGCCGCAAATGTTAAATTGACCGCTAAGCTTGAGAGTTACAAAGAAAATGTTAAAGCTTTTGAATTTCATAACAAAAGATTGTCTGAATTAGAAACTGGTTATCAAAATTCTGTTTCAAGGGAAAAACAATTGCAACTCAAGTTTGATACACTTGATGTTAATTCTTTCAAAAAGATAAAAGCTTTAAACGCAGAAATTTCTTATTTACAAAACCAACTTTCTAAACAAAAATCAGCTTATACCAATCTTGAAAAAGAAAGGGACGAGCTGAAAAAGGACTTTACAAAACACATGATTGCACATTTAGAAGAATTAGTGGTTAAGTCGGGTCAGTCTAGTCAAACAATGAAAATGATTTCAAGTCAAACTAATCCGATTTACCATACGAAACATAAAGTGGCTCTTGGTAACAACACCCCCAGTAATCTCAAGAAAGCTCAGCAAGAACAGAATGTTTTGTTTAATGGTAATGTGATTTACACTAAACATGATCCTCCCGTCGTTCGGGATTCTGTGCAAACGATAGAACATGTCGAAGAGAGCATAAATAAAATGAAACAAAAAGATTTGAAACCCATTGATTACAACAAATTGAACAAACTTTCGGGAATTACTTTTGTTCCACAAAAAGAACCATCTGTGTTTTCCATAAAACGACCATTCTCAAAAATGTTTTCTAAGAAAGTAATTGTTTCCAAATCTCTTTCAAAAATGGAACAAATGTCTTCTAACAACACTTTTAATACAAGTGAGGCTAGAGACATTTTGGATGACGTTAAAAAGAGAATTCAAGAACTTCAAAATATTGTTAATTCTAAAACTACAATCAGTATTAACAACTGGCATTCCAGTTTTCATATTGAGCAGAAAAAGGTTTTTGAAAACGAAATTACTATCCCACTGAATAACATCAGTGCGAGGGTAATCTATTTTGAACAAGCTTTCTTAAAAGAAACGGCCGACTTTGTCAATGACCACAAATCCCTTGTAAACGAAGCTAATGAAACTCGTGAAAACATGAATGTTTTGAAAAACCTAAATGATTCTCTCTTCGAAGATGTTATGACTACTGACATTATGTCCATCATTTTACAAACATATTCTGTTCAAGACGATGAAAGACTAAGAGCTGAGACCTCCGACATTGTTTCCAAATATGAAATGCTCTTATAAATCTTGAAAAAGAAAATGTCTCATATTTTAAACAACTTGATCGAAAAAGGAAGAATGCAAGTATGACAAATTGTCGTATGAGCGTGCCTTAAAGAATATGAAAGAGCAAAATGATCTTTTGAGGGCTCAGCTTGAAAGTCAAAAAGGAAAGGGTGAGGAAACCAAGTTTGCAAAACCATTGACTTCAGAGAAACCAAATGTTTCAAACACGGTTCAAAAACCAAAAATGTCAATTTCAAGGTTTGCTCCAAAAGTCGATGACAAAAAGGTTTTGACAAAACCAGTTACTCCAACACCCTTGCCCAAGCAAAGTAAATATGAAAAGATTGTTGAAAAAGGAAAAGCGGTTGTCGAAACACCAAAAGTGATAGCACCTGGCCTTTTTAGGATTAGTCCCACTAGTGCGTCTGCCTCCACTTCTAAGACAAATGACAAGTGCATAAAGGCTAATTCTAAAGAATCTAGTGATGCTAAAAAGGACAACAATATAAATCCTAACACATGTGCCTTACCTTCTACGGGATTAGAAAGCACCTCTAAGAGCAGCAGACTAAAGCCTAGGAGCAATACAAGGAACAATAGAGTCTCGTCTGCCTCTACGAGTAGTAGCAAGAATAAAGTTGAAGAAGTAGAAGAACACCCTAGGAATTTATCGCTTTTTAATAAGAAACATGATTCATCTGAATGTAATGTCAAAAGTACTGTCTCTATTGCATGTAATGACTCTGTTTATTTAATATGCAAGAAATGTTTAATTAATGATGTTCATGATGAATGTGTTTCTAAGAATGTGAATGTTACGCATGAACAGAAGAATGTTCCAAAAAGACCTAGTGCTAGATCCAGATCTATAGAAAGATTAGTTGCACGCTTTAGGTCTACCACTATTAGTCGAATGCCTAGGAACTACCTTAAGTTTTGTATGTGGATTCCAACGGGTAGAGAGTTCACTCTTCAGAATGGCAAATTAGAAATAGCTCAAGCTAAACAAGTAGCAACTGTCTATGAGTGTGATTTAGATTTTACTCCTAACCCCATGGAACCAAATTCAAAACGGTTTCCAAATACAAACTCTTTTGTTCTTGGCAGGTTATCGAAATATGTCTTTGGATCGTCGACTCGGGTTGCTCCAAGCACATGACCAGGAATTTAAAGCTGCTGATCAATTTCGTCTGGAAATTCATGGGAACTGTACGCTTTGGAAATGATCATGTAGCAGCTATTCAGGGTTATGGAGATCTTCGGTTTGGGAATTTTTTAATCACTCGGGTTTACTACGTCGAAGGATTGGGACACAACTTGTTTTCAGTTGGGCAGTTTTGTGATGCAGATTTAGAAGTGGCATTCAGGAGAAACACGGTTTTTATTAGAAATTTGGTTGGTGATGATCTCTTAACTGGTAATCGTGGTACAAATCTGTATGCTATCGACATCAACCAAATGGCTTCTACATCACCAATTTGTCTTATGACAAGGGCAACCGAAACTAAGTCCTGGCTGTGGCATAGAAGATTATCCCATCTCAATTTCGACACGATCAACAAGTTAGCCAAAGACAAAATCGTCACCGGACTTCCTAAGTTCAAATACACCAAGGAACACCTATGTCCATCATGCGAACAAGGAAAAAGTAAAAGAGCATCATATAAACCCAAAATCGTACCTAGTTCGGAAGCAAGGTTACATATGTTGCACATGGACTTATGTGGCCCAATGAGAGTTGAAAGCATTAATGGGAAGAAGTATATTCTCGTTATTGTTGATGATTATTCAAGATATACTTGGGTAAATTTTTTGAGATCAAAATACGAAGCACCAGGCATCATCATCACCTTTCTGAAGCGTATTCAAGTTCTACTTCAAACTCCAGTAAGGATTATAAGAACAGACAATGGCACAGAATTTATTAACCAGGAGTTAAGAACTTACCTTGAAGATGTTGGAATTACACATCAAACATCAGTTGTTAGAACTCCACAGCAGAATGGGGTAGTTGAAAGAAGAAATAGAACTCTTGTGGAAGTTGCTCGCACAATGCTGATTTTTTCTAGTGCACCACTATTCTTATGGGCTGATGCTGTAGCCACTGCTTGTTTTACTCAAAACCGATCCTTAGTCCATCCGAGATTCAATAAAACCCCATATGAGCTAGTGAACAACCGTAAACCTGACATCTCTTACCTTCACGTATTTGGTGCTTTGTGCTATCCAACGAATGACAGAGAAGATCTAGGAAAGTTAAAAGCTAAGGGTGATATTGGAATCTTCATTGGATATTCAGAAAACTCCAGGGCATTCAGGGTGTATAATAGAAGAACGAAAAGGATAATGGAGATGATGAATGTGAAGTTTGACGAGATTTCACAAATGGCTGCTGAGAGACTCGCTCTAGAACCCGCGCTTAATCCGATGGCTTCTAATCAAAACGGATTAGGACCCGCACCAAACCAGCAGACTTCTGGGCACATCAGTTCAGGACTCGTGCCTCAAGGAGCTCAGTCAACAAACACGGACAAACCTTCAGAACAAGAACTGGAAAATTTCTTCGAGTTAATGTTTGATGAATACTATGGTGGAACTTCGACAAATGCATCCCCACAACATTCCGCTGCACCCGCTCAAAACCATCAACCACCACCACCACCACAAGATGCATCTACAACAATCGAAGCTGAAGCACCAACTACCTCTACATCATCTACATCTACTCAAGCAACTCCAGTTATTGAAACTGATCTACCAAGAGTTGATGAGCAAAACCAAAATACAGATTTTCAAGAAGAACCTACAAATTATTCAAACGATGTTGCGTTAGAAGAAAAAGAAGTATTTGAAAACCCATTTGCAATAGACTCTGCTGAATCCTCTTCAAGACTACAAGAACCATCTAACACACATTCGTTAAACCCAAGGTACCCATCTACGTTTCAATGGACAAAAGACCATCCAATAGAACACGTTATTGGTGAACCTTCAAAGCCAGTTCAGACAAGGAGACAACTTGCCACCGATCTCGAATTGTGCATTTACATTTGCTCAATCAGCCTTAAAGAACCAAAGAACATTCGAGAAGCAATGGCAGAAAACCCTTGGATTGAAGCGATGCAGGAGGAATTTCTTCAATACCTGTTACATGATAGTTGGGAACTTGTTAAACGACCACTTGATCTCAAGTGGTTGTGGAAGAACAAACTGGATGAGGAAATGACTGTAATTCGTAACAAAGCTCGTCTCATGGATAAAGGTTATCCACAAGAAGAAGGGATAGATTTCGAGGAATCATTCGCGCCTGTAGCTAGACTTGAAGCAGTCCGGATTTTCTTAGCATATGCCGCTCACAAAAACATCACAGTCTATCAGATGGATATTAAGACTGCTTTCTTTAATGGAACTCTGAAAGAAGAAGTGTATGTGAGTCAGCCAGAGGGATTCATCGACAAAGATCATCCAGACTACGTCTACAAGCTTAAGAAAGCCATTTATGGTTTAAAACAAGCTCCAAGAGCGTGGTATGACGAACTATCATCTTTCTTGCTCAAAAACAATTTCACAAAAGGAACGGTTGACGACACCTTGTTTATCAAAAAATTCAAAGATGACATTTTGATCGTTCAAATTTACATGGACGACATTATTTTTGGATCAACCAATCCTAACCATTCAAAACATTTTGAAAATCTCATGAAAAGCAAATTTGAAATGCCCATGATGGGGGAACTAAAATTCTTTCTTGGTTTACAAATACACCAATCCCCTCGTGGTATTTTTATCAATCAAGCTAAATATACAATAGAGATTTTGAAAAAACATGGTATGGAAAATTGTGATTCTGTTGGTACACCAATGGTCACTTCACCAAAAATAGGTGCTGATTTGTTTGGAAAACCCATCGATCCGAAAAAATATTGAAGCATGATCGGTTCTCTCGTGTACCTAACTGCTAGCCGACCCGATATTCAATTTGCTGTTTGTTTGTTAGCACGGTTTCAGGCAGAGCCTACCGAACTTCACCTCAAAGAGGTTAAACGGATCTTTCGGTACCTACTAAGCACCATTAACATGGGACTTTGGTATCCGAAGGATTCGGGGTTTAATCTAACAGCATTTTCAGATGCAGACCATGCTGGTGATCAAGTTACAGCAAAAAGTACATCAGGTGGAGCACAATTTTTGGGTGAAAAGCTTGTAAGCTGGTCGTCAAAGAAACAGGACTGTACTGCACTATCAACTGCCGAAGCCGAGTATGTGTCTCTATCTGCGTGTTGTACCCAAGTTCTTTGGATGCGGACACAGCTCACAGATTATAGCTTTACTTTTGACAGAATACCTATGTATTGTGACTCAAAAAGTGCCATAGCCATCTCGTGCAATCCCGTACATCACTCTAAGACGAAGCATATCAAAGTCTGCTACCATTTCATCAAAGAACACGTGGAAGAGGGTACTGTTGAATTATTTTTTGTTAAGACTGATTACCAACTCGCCGATCTATTTACTAAAGCCCTTCCAAAAGAACGGTTTGACTATTTAGTTAGACGAATTGGCATGTGAAGCCTAACTCCTGAAGAGCTAGAACGTCTTCTCGAATCTTCTTGAAAAATGTTTTCAAAATCGCTTCGCTGTAAATATTTTTGAAAAAACAAAATACAAAATTTGAAAAACCAACAAAAACAAAATTCAAAAAATATAAAATTTCAAAAAATACAAAAACAATATAAAATCAAAAAATCCAAAAATATTCTTCTCACGACATGTCTCTCGTATAAATCAATATTCTGTACGTTTCTAGAAATGTCATTCAACAATGATACGGACATGTACAGATGCTTGAACTGGAGTTCTTTAAAATGTTTTTCTAAAACATGTCGTTTCTCAAAAGTTTCTTCACTATGGCTTTCGTATACTTCAGTACGAAACCCGGACTAAAACGATGACTTCTGATTACTTTCAAATCAAGGACTCGTACGTTCAAAGACGAAATCTTTTTCAAAAAAGTTCGAGTCTAAACAAACGAAAAAGACATCAAACAAAAACTCGTTTACAAAATAGAATTCTTGAACACTTTTTCAAGATTGTTCAAAAGATTTCTCAAAATCTCTCCAAATGAGTGCTCAAGATAACTCCCTCAAACCCTTAATTGATTTTAAAATATGCTATCATTAAGGGAGAGTTCAAAAACAAAAATGTTCCAAATTCATACTAAATCAAATCTGTCTTTCTCTCCAAAATGCTTTTCCTTAATCAATTGATATCAAAACTATCACAATATGCTATTTTTGAGGGGGAGAAGACATGATTAAAATGTGATCAAAGATGTTTAAAGTTTGTGACTGAATCTCGAAAGAGCTCGACTCAGATAGTACCAATGAATTGACGAAGCTTAAAATGTCAGTAATCGAAAGACTTGTCCTGGACGGGTAATAATTTCAAGCTAGTCTAACTAGTGATGTAAGCGTGTCTCGAATAGGACTTGTCTGAGTAGAATGTACCGTATCGAGAGACTTTCTTTGGACTTGACCAGGACGGGTAATAACTTTAAGCTAGTTTAACTAGTGATGTAAGCGTGTCTCGAATCGGTCATGATCACTGAAAGTGGATCAATTCAATAAGTGCAAACTCCTCACGTATGTGCAAATTTCTTAAAAATTCATGAGCACATGTGAAGGGGGAGTCATTCAAAAGAAATGCAAAACTCTCGAAGTGTCAACAATGTGTTTTATTATCATAAACACTTTTAGAGATTTTTCATAAATGGTTTCATGGCAATTATAGCATAGTCATGGAGTTATAAGGTGACTAAGGATAGGTAAAACCGTCCTATGATCCGCCAGAGCCGGAGGGATCTACCCAAGGACAAATCCAATAGATTAGAATTAGAAGTCCTTAGGTATGATTGAAAAAAGGAGAAAATGAGAAAGGAGAAAGAAGGGGTTGAAGAATTAAAAAGAAAAGTTATGAAAAAGGGTGAAAAGAAATAGCCCTCCAAATGTTCAACCTTAGGGCAGACACCGGGTTCAACTCATATGCTACTGGTTGTTAGTAAGGTGACGCCGGTATTGAAGACAAGACGCCATGGACCCAGTGACGCACTGCACTAAACCTTCTAGCCACTCAAGTTCTCTTAAAAGAGCTTATTTCATTCTCACGGGGAACCGGTGTAATCTATCGACCTGTCTCTTAGAGATGGTTGATATTGAAGCAGGAGACCTCTCCCTAATCTCCGCATAGGAAACCAAATGTGCACTTATCGAGTCTAGAGCCTCGAGATTCATCAAAAGATCTCATAGGAACACAAGATCTTCCTACACTGGTTGTTCATCATTAAGGACGCCAGATGTAAACTTTAGAGTCCTACGCAGATCTTAGCAATCTGCCAAGAACATTTATGAGAGGATTCACTTTTGTGATTCTCAATGATTGAATGGAAATTCCTGCCAGGGTCAACATCAAGCAGCCCTGATAGCAGGTCACTTCGGTAATTCCTTATGGGTTATGCTTAGTGTTCGCGGTGGTTTCAAATGGTCTACAGTCGTGGAGTGATCCCCAGCGACTCAACCAGTCATTGAGCTACTAAGTAGGTCTTGTAAGCTCTCTCGAGAGTATCTAACATGGGAACGGCCTTGGTAAGAGTTAGAAGGAGTCTTCACACTATGCTGTTGAAGATCTCTAATTCTTATCTGTAAGTACCGGTTGATTTGTTGCTAACTGTTTTCATGCAGCTATACATCATCTCCATGGCAAAGGATTCCACATGCTCATACATGCATCACTACGTCAAAGGAAAGTTCTCACAAAGGTCAAAGCAAAGTAAGGTTCAAAGAAAGATTCTACGCAATGTGAAAGAGTCTACAGAAGTAAAGTGACAAAGATTGGTGTGAAAGAACGGGAATAACAAATGCATGTATCACAAAGACTAAAGATGTATGAGCATGTTGGAATGGCGAACAACTACCACAGACGCAGAAGTGACGAAAGGCAGATTGCTCCACATCACAAAGGAACAAAGAACGATGAAAAGTCAGTCATCAAAGATCACAAAGCATGAAGGAACAAAGACTAAAGACTATTCTGCTACGACACACAATGGTCAACAACACATAACAAAGAAGACCTAATCACGTGGAGCATCATTCGAATGACCACCCCTTAGGGGGAGATTGTTAGCATTAAAAATTATATTAGAAAGTGATGGTCATTCTCATTTATTCTAACGTTGTAATGTGTCGTAGTTTTTGTTATTAGAATAGTCAATGGGCCTTGGTCTTGGTAAGCTAATATGTCATGTGTTAAGTAATGAAAGCCTTTATATGTAAAAGGAAACCAAGCCCAAGACCAAGCCCATGGAAAGCCTTTTAAGGCATCTCTTGTATCTAACTATATAAACACCTCAAAGCTCATTTGAGGTGTGTGCTTGTATGTGTATTGTGTGTGTTTTTAATAAAAGTTCTCTTCATCTTTATCTCTATTTCTACAAAGCTAACGCCACACATATAACATATTGCAAGTCACCATCTTTACTTCATTTACAAGCTATATTGTTATTAAAGTTGATAGATATAAGGTCTTACAGAAGTCAAGCAAGTTCAATCCCTTTAGGCAATATAGCATCTAATCTAATCAAGATATAGCATGCATGCAAAAACACATAAGCAAAAGAGCAATGAAGCAACACATAATAATCAAGAGGAGATAAGTAAAGGCAAGAGCACTTAAACTTCCTAAGGCACCTATCTTAGATCAAAGGCAAAGGCAACTAGTGAGTGGAAAACTAGTGATGGAGCAAGATGACAACATTATTAGTGAATTTGTCCTAGTGTGTGTCTATATGCAACAAATGTGGAGTTGTGATTGTTTCGACTCCTAAATGCAAAGAGAGATAACGATCCTAAGAAACAATCCAAAAGATCTCCTTGATTCAATTTTTGCTCGATCATGAATGTCAAAGATACATATTAGATTATATGCCTTGATAATTTATGTGAGAGTTTATGCATGATTTTTGAAAGACAATGTTTTTAGCCTTAGTCAACAATGCAAGAAAAATGATGTTCATGTGATTCTTAGATGTGAGAATAATTTATAAAGAAGATTGATTGGGTTTTACAAAAGAGTTTATGCACAGAAAATAAACTTTCCCAATCTTTAATTTTGTGCGAAATAGATTCCTAGACTCAGAAATAAAGAAGTGGACGAAAAGTAAATTTTATGCAAGTATAAATTTGTATTAGTCCAATATAATTTAGTCAACTTGTTCCATCATTCCTAATCCTAAACGCAAGTGGTTGAATAATTCACACTTAAGGGGTTTTGTGAATATATCCGCAATGTTATCTTCCGATGCAACTTTTTCTATAGATGTGTTTCCTTTTTGTACATTATCCCTAAGAAAGTGGTGGCGTATTTCTATATGTTTAGTCCTAGAGTGTTGCACCGGATTTTTACTTAAATCTATCGCACCTTTGTTATCGCACATAATGGAAACATTTTCTAACCTAATTCCATAGTCTACGAGAGCTTGTTTCATCCATAGTGCTTGTTGACATGCCTTTCCAGCGCTTACATATTCGGCTTCGGTGGTAGAAATAGCAAGAGCGGTTTGCTTCTTCGAAAACCAAGATGTTAGACAACATCCCATAAACGTGCAAATACCGCTAGTACTTTTTCTATCTACGTAGTCTCCCGCATGATCCGAATCCGCATAGACGATGGTTTCTATGCCGGATCCCTTAGGATACCATAATCCTAAGTGTATAGTGCCTTTAATGTATCGGAAGATACGCTTAACCGCTTCTAGGTGAGAGGTTTTGGGATCCTCTTGAAAACGGGCACAAAGGCAAACACTAAACATGATATCGGGTCTACTTGCCGTCAAGTATAGTAAACTACCTATCATTCCTCTATACTTGGTGTTATCTACGGACTTACCTTCATCATCCTTTGTGAGCTTTACTTCCGTAGACATTGGAGTTTTCATGGGTTTTGAGTCTTCTAGGCCAAATTTCTTAAGCATTTCCTTAATGCACTTAGATTGGTTAAAAAATATTCCATCTTCTAATTGTTTTATTTGTAATCCTAGGAAGAAGTTAAGTTCACCCATCATACTCATCTCAAACTCATCATGCATGATTTTGGAAAATTCATCACACATGTCTTGACAAGTTGATCCAAATATAATGTCATCAACATATATTTGGACAATGATGAGATTTGGGTCTTTCCTTTTAGTGAATAGAGTGTTATCTACCATTCCCATGGAATAATCATGTTTAATAAGAAAAGCTTTAAATCGATCATACCAAGCTTTGGGAGCTTGTTTGAGTCCATATAAAGCTTTATTTAACTTATAAACATAATCAGGTTTTGCGAAGTCAATGAATCCTGGAGGTTGTGCCACATATACCTCCTCATTGATAAAACCGTTAAGGAATGCACTTTTCACGGCCAGTTGGAATAACTTAAAGTCTAGGGCGCATGCATAGGCAAGTAGTATCCTAATTGATTCTAATCTAGCTATGGGGGCATAAGTTTCGTCATAATCAATTCCTTCTTGTTGATTATAACCTTGGGCAACTAACCTAGCTTTATTCCTAGTAACTACTCCATTTTCATCTAATTTGTTCCTATATACCCATTTAGTTCCTATGATGGTCATATCCATTGGATTTGGGACTAATTCTCAAACATCATTTTCCTTAAATTGATTTAATTCTTCTTGCATAGCTATAACCCAACTTTCATCTTTTAAAGCCTCATTAGTATTCTTAGGTTCTATTGCTGAGAGGAAACAAAAGAAATTGTTTTTATCTTGGGCTTGTGACCTAAGGGTTCTTTGGTTAAGATGTCCTATTATATTATTTAATGGATGTGATCTAGATTCCTTAACATTAACAATTTCGTTGTTTCCTAATTGAATGTCTTCATTATCATTTCCTATGGGTTTTGTTTTACTAACCCAATAGCTTCATCTTCGACTAAGTCATCATCTTCTAAAGGTAATGTTTTAGGAGGTGGTGGTGTTTCATCAAATGTTACATTTAGTGATTCTTCTACTTTCATGGAGTGTTTGTTAAGTATTATATATGCTTTACTATTTTGTGAGTATCCTAAAAATATTCCTTCATATGATTTTGGATCAAACTTAGTAAGATAATCCATAGTGTTTAGAATATAACATTTACTTCCAAATACCCTAAAGTAGCTTAAGTTTGGTTTTCTACCTCTTAGTAACTCATAAGGAGTTTTTCCTAGAATTCTCCTAATTGATACCCTATTTAAATTATAAGTTGATGTATCTACGGCGTGACACCAAAATTTTTGTGGGATGGATTGTTCATTTAACATTGTTCTACTCATTTCCTGTAGTGACCTATTTTTTCTTTCTACTACGCCATTTGATTGAGGAGTACGAGGAGCGGAGAAATTGTGAGATATTCCATTTAACTCACAATATTTTCCGAATTGTACTTCGTTATCAAATTCCCTACCATGGTCCGTCCTAATGGCAACTATTGTGCATCCTAATTTATTTTGAATCATTTTACTAAATATTTCGAATTTTTCAAAGGCTTGGGTTTTGTCACTTAAAAGACTAGTCCACATGTATCGTGAGTAGTCATCTACTATTACTAAGGTATATTTGTTTCCTCCATAACTCCGCACAGCGGATGGACCGAAAAGATCCATGTGTAATAATTCTAGGCACCTAGTAGTGGATACTATATTCTTAGCTTTGTGACTAGCATGAGCTTGTTTTCCAATTTTACATGCATCACAAAAATGCTTGTCATATTTTTGATTAGGCAAATTTCTAACTAATTCCTTAGAGGCCAAAGATTGTATTTGTTGCATGTTAGCATGTCCTAATCTCCTATGCCACAATGTAGAGTTTTCATCTAGGGTCGTTAGGCATATCCTATCCTCAGGCTTATTTCCTAGTTTCATAACATATATGCCACCTTTCCTAATTCCTCTACCTATAATTTTTCCGTTCTTAACTATTTCGCTATCCTCTTCGGTAAAAGTGACTCTACATTTATTGTCACATATTTGTCCTACACTAAGTAAGTTATATGTTAAATTATCTACGTGCTCTACATTTTCAATAGTAAGTGAGTCTTGAGAAATCCTACCTTTGCCAATGATTTTTCCACGTAAGTCACTACCGAAAATAACGTTACCTCCATTGTATGCCTTGTATGGAGAGAATAGCTTGTGGTTCCCCGTCATGTGCCTTGAGCATCTGCTATCTTTGATCCATTCGTCAGGCTCCAAGTCAATTCCTAAACATATTTCATCGGTTTCTTTTGCCATAAAACACTTTTCGTCTCTTGGCTTTTCAACTTCTTCTTTGTCACTATCACTCCATGTTCCGCTAACAAATGCGCCTTGATTTTCATAACCCGGCGGCTTTAGACATTCGCCAATGAGAGGATTTGGACTTCCACATCTAAAGCACTTTCTTTTCCCGTAGTTGTCACTTCTATTTCTTTGGAATGATTTTCTTTCGTCTCGTGATGATCTAGTGAATCTTCCTCGTCTCTTGAAGAATTTCTTGAATTCTCTTACGGCCATTGCATATTCTTCGTCTTCTCATTCATCACTTGAATCATCATCATCAATAGGTTCCTTTTTGGCTTTGAGAGCAATTGATTTGGTTTGTTCGTTCTTGACTTTGACCGTTTCCGAATATCTTCTTATAATTTCTTCATGAACTTTCAAGTTGCCAATTAGTTCATCTAGTGATAACGTCATCAAATTCTTTGATTCTTCAATTGCAGTGACCTTAGCTCGCCATTTCGGATGCAATGCCCTAAAAATTTCCTAACACAATTTTTACTAGAAAATATCTCATCAAGTGCTTTTAAACTTGTGATAATAGTGTTAAATTTAGCAAAAGCATTATCAATTGATTCCTCTTCTGGAATCGTAAATTGTTCATATTGTTGTACAAGAAGATCTATTTTATTATCTTTGACTTGGCTATTACCTTGGTGAGTAATTAGTAAAGAATCCCAAATTTCTTTGGCGATTTTACACATAAAAATTCTTTCATATTCTTTGCGTGGTAACGCATTATAAATGACCGTTTTAGCCTCATTATTTTTTGCTAGTTTCTTTTTCAAATCATCATTTTGTTTTTCGAAAGATATAATTTCATCCATTTTAGTTTCAACATTATATTGAATAGAAGGAAAATCACCAAAGGTAATAATATGCCAAAGATCAAGATCTTTTGATTTCACATACGTTTCGAATCTATTTTTCCAATATAAAAATCCATCACTATCAAATAGTGGTGGTCTTTGCATAGATTGCCCTTCTAAATATTTTTCAGATTCTATAGATTGTTACAAGTTTTAAAATACAATATATTTTAAAAATCTTGCTCAACGTGGCTCTTGATACCAATTGTGGAAAACTAGAAGGGGGGGTTGAATAGTTTTACGTCTTTTTAATTTGTTATAAAAGATAGTTTTAGTGTTTTCTTAGTTTTTAAATTCGATAATATGAGATCTCAAGTCTTGCACAATATAAACAACTATTAATAAGTAATATATAACAATGATAAGTAATGAAATAAGTAAGAGATGGAAAGATCGAACCGCGAGGCAAGAGATTTATAGTAGTTCGGCTACAAGGACACCTTCCTTGCCCTACTCCACTCCCCGAGCACCTAACTCGATAGTTTTCTTCACTATATCAACAAGCTCCCTTATGGCGGAGAAAACCTTACACACCAATTTATACACCACTTTACACACTACAACTTCTTCACAACTAAGTCACAACTTCTACACAACTTCTTCAAACTAATCTACTTCACAACTAACTACTCCACGCCTATCTTCTTCACATCAATTTTCTTCACAACTAACACCTTCACACCTAGCTTCTTCACTACAATCTAATTCCTAACTTTTCTACTTCACACCCAACAACTAACTAATCACACAATCAATATACCTAGCACAACTATCTACAATCAAATATTCACAACAATCTTCACAAAGAATAATGTAAATAATCTTGATGATGCACCAACAACTTGTATGTGGAGGTCACAACAAGTTGTAATACTTCTTGTCTTGGGGGATAGAAGTATTCTTCTCTTGCACTTGAGAGGATGAAGTTTGAATCACTTTGAAACAAACAATTATGCACTTATGATCAAAGGATTAAGAGAATAGAAATGTGGATCTAGAACAGAAAGTTTAGGAGTGCAAAAGGTGAAAAAATTCTGTGGGATGAACCAGTATTTATAGGGGAAAAAATTATTGTTCTCGAGCGTGGCCGGTCCCCTTAATTGATGGCCGGTCCCCTTAATGATTAAGGGGGCCGCCTAAGGAATTAAGGGGGCCGCCCCTTCAGAACGTTGGATTTTCTTGTCTTTTAGTGGGGAATATTTTTCTGGATAAAATTTGCCATTTTTGGTTGGAAATTTGAAATTATATATTTATAATGAATTAAACATATTCTTTTAATTCCAAAAGTAATTTTGTAAAAGATATAGAATGTTTAATACATTTTATAAAAATTCTAGTGATTAGAAAAATTTCCTTTGATCATGAAATACAATAACCATTTTGTTTATTCATACCTTAAGTGATATGGATGCAACGACAAATATTAAGCACTAAAACCTTGTTTACGTCATAAGTTTTAGATTAATGAGTTTATACTTTGTAATTACATATAGACATTGTTAATATGCTAACAATGTTTTTAGACATTATTTATGTCAACAAACTTATTTACATTCAAGCTCTCATTCATCATATATTTCAACTTTCACTTTTTTCATTTTTCACTTTTCTCATATTTTTCTCTTTTTTTCATACTTTTCACTTTTTTCTTTCTTTCTTTCTTGACTTTTCTCAATACATCAATGGAAGCTTATCGGGTAGCTCCAAAACCACATAGATAATCAACTTTTGACTTTTGATTTTTTCACTTTTTGCTCTTATTTTTTATGTTCCTTGATATGTACCCAACTTTTAAAGCAAAAATTCTCTTAAGAAAACAAGGAACTAAATATTATTCAAACCGAAATACCACTAATTAACCTAGAACATCTATTATATATGGGTGACGTATCTGATGGGAGTAAAAAGCCACAAGTACCTCTCATGAGCTCTAAAGAGAACCACTACTCCATGTTTAGCATCTAACTTCTAAATAAACTCTATCATTTCTCGCTCTTCGCAATTTAAGATTCCAAGTAATGAAACCCGCGAATACTTAGCCGATAATCAGCCACGCATATATAAAGTCAGATACGGAAACTTGCAAATTCTAGAAGAAGAATTCGCGTTTTCTAGCTCCTGATGTAAAAGACAAGCGAAAGCTTTTAAGCTGCGTATGTATAAAATCAAGTACGGGAACTTGCAGATTCTTAAGAAAGAATTCGCATTTTATAGCTCCTTGTGTACAAAACTAGCACAAGCTTATGTGATTATCATTGGTTAAGGGAACAAGCTAGGGGTCAACACGCCCGGTCAAGTCAAAATATTTATTCCTACTCTCGCCAGCAAGAAAGTCAACAAGGTGTCAAAACACTTATTCAAACTTTATTATATTTTTGTACAACTTTTCAGCTTTTTCTCATCTTTTTGTACTTTTTCATTGCTTTTTCATCAAAATTTTTGAAATTTTTCAATTTTTCTATTTTAGGTGGAAAAACGGAGTTGCGAGAGTGCAAGACATATGTGAAAAATGCAAGGTTAAAATCGAATCGAAGATTCACCCTCCCCCAGACTAGAATGAAACATTGTCCTCAATGTTTTACGGGTAAAGGTAATCCTAGCAAAATTCTAGGCCGTTTATTAATTATGCCAAAGAAAACGTTAGTCGATAAGATTCACGGATATAGGATTTCCAAGTAGTGCCGATGAATGAAACTCGAGCGGAGAGAAGATAACGAGCACGAGAGTCATCATAAATCGCGGACAATCCTAACAAACATGACAAACAACCACAGAACACAAGAGTAGAAGAGGCATCCCCTCCTCACGTTATTTGTTAGAAAATAGAAAAATAAGAATATAAAATTGGATAAGCATGGGTTGCCACCCACGAAGCGCTTTGTTTTTTATTTCCAAGTCACGTAGCTTGACTCGATCCCCGAATTAATTCGTCCTTGGGGAAAAATCCGTGGAAAAATAATCTCACTCGGGCTTTCAAAATATTTGAAAAACTTATGATTTAGTTGAAAGTTCCATCCCGAAGAGATAACCGATGGTATTTTAATAGTGAAAACTTGTAAAAATGATACCAGGGTCAAAAACAACATCCTCACTCCCCACAGAGTGAAGGATAAGAGAAACCACACCAAATGTTATAAATGGCAAGAAGGTCATGATAACAATCTTGAAAAACTTGTCATCATCAAAAGAAAACTTCATAATCGGGAAATTATGAATTTTATCATTTAAGCTTATTTTACAAACTTTTCCGGGTGGGAGGGTTGGGATAAAATTTTCATTAAAATTCTCATTGTTAAGCACACCACCCGAATCATGATCAACAACAAGATCAAAACTGAATCTTTCATATTCAGGTTTAGAAAACTTTTCAATTTCATATTCAGATTCATCAAAACGAAATGACTCATACTCCGGAAGAGAGATAAAAGCATGAGAAGTGGTACTGCCACGACTCGTCTCTTCCGAGTGATCGAAATGAAAAACTTCATAAGTCGTATCAGAAAAATCAGGACGATAAGTGGGATTGCCACTCATCTCCTTAGTCGTATCAAAAGTAAAATCTCAAAGTCTGGTAAAAATTCCTCGAGCTCGGGCTCAAGAGGATCGTCAATTATAAGCTCAATCTTCGTCTTAACTTTATCCGGAGGGATTGACAGTTCATCATTCAACAAATTGTTAAGAAAATTAATATCCCCCTCCAAATCAAAGTAAGAGTCGCCAGTCTCAGAAATTGGAATCGTTTCAATAGCAAGAAATTCATTGACCTCTTCCCAAAAAGAATCAAATTCCTTAGTCGGAGGAAATGATGTGGAAGAGTCGGAGACGAAAGTTTTTACAAAATTATCAAAGGAATAATCGCAAATATCGACGCTTTTGACGGAGTACTTCTTCAATTTCAAAGCATCGGCTTTAAAAATCATAATATCGTCATCATGTCGTAAAGTTAGAGTATCCTCAAAATGATCAACTAGGGCTTTAGCGGTTCGTAAAAACGGTCGCCCTAGTATTAGAGGAACTCTCGGATCAGCTTCAAAATTGACAACAACAAAATCTGCCGGAAAAGTACACGAATTCACACGAACAAAAACGTCTTCAGCAATTCCTACTGGATGAGTTATCGATCGATTAGCAAGCTCTAAAGTCATTCTCGTCGGTTTAAGAGCCCCCATTTCAAGTTGTTCATAGATCGATAATGGCATGAGGTTAATACTCGCACCTGAATCGGCCAGGGCGTTACAAACTTCTTGATCTTTCAATGAACAAGGAATGAGAAACTTTCCCGAGTCACCAAGCTTTTCGGGAAGCTTCTTGAGAAGAATCGCGGAACATTGAGCATTTATCGGCGTTTCGGCTAATTCAAGCAATTTCTCTTTATTACTTATGAGGTTTTTGAACGTGGAAGCAAATTTTGGCATGTACACGAGAGCATCCATAAAACTTATATCAAAGTGCAATTTTTGAAAAATATCCAGAAATTTTTCCATTTGTTTTTTAGACTTTGCACGGAGCTCTTCATCGTTAAATCGTGACGGATAAGGAAAGTTAGACTTGTATTTCACATAATTCTCAAAGACGACTTTTTCTTTTTCTTTTGACTTTTGGACAACCGGAGGTTGGACGTTTTCAGCTCCTCCATTATTAATAGGAGGAACCGGGTCCTTTGTCACCTCGGTCTCATAGTCCACTACCTTAGGCGGAGACGAAGAAGAAGAGGTAGTAGGAGCTGTGGGTCCCTCATATTGAGCACCACTGCGAGTCGTGATCGCCTTAACTTCGCCCCTCGGGTTTGCGATCGTGTTGCTTGGCAAAGAAGTAGTACCCGAACCCGAGGGTCGATCATTTAAACGTTTGTTAATATCACTGATTTGATTAGCAAACAACCGTGTTGACTCTTCATATTTTGCCACAAAAGATTGTTGGTTTTGAATCAATTGCTTAATCAAATCTTCCGTGGGCGACGGATTTTGAATAACACCTTGATTTTGATTATTGTTGAAATTCTGCCCACGGTTTTGGAAATTACCATGATTTTGATTTCCATGATTAGCGTTTTGAAAATTCCCAGGGTTTCCATAGTTTTGTTGGTTTTGAAAATTCCCTTGAGGCGGGCCTTAATTGTAATTACCTTGAAAACCCCGGTTTTGATTAAACCCTTGATTATGATTTTGAAAACCGTTATTAGCTCGACTTTGATTTTGATTTCCTTGATTATTACGATTCTGCACATTATGATTCTGGTTGACTTGATTGACTTGGTTTTGTTTTTCGAGAACGGGTGGTCCAAGAAAATGAGGAGAACGGTAGCTGAGGAGATTACGGTCTCCTTGAGGTTGTGGGTAACCGTTGTTACCCGCGTTTGCAGCATACGCATTTTCTTGAGAAAAGGCACCGGTGGCCGGACATTCATAATACACATGTGGACCATCACAAGTCTCACAACCGTGACTAACCACATTGACTTGATGGTTTGGTTTTTCAACAGACATTGCATCAACTTTCTTTGTTAAAGCCACAATCATATTTACCAATTCATCATTATTTTTACCATTATTCGACACTTGAGGTTTATTCCTAGACATTCTCACACGAGCTTTATTCTCGATTATCATGAAAGCATCATTCGTGTTCCTAGCCAACAAGTTACCACCCGCAGCAGAGTTGAGTGAGTCTTGGTCAACATGACATAACCCATTATAGAAAGTATCAATCTGCTGAAGGTCGATGAACCCATGGTTCGGACATTTTTCCTTCAAATCTTTGAACCAGTCCCAAGCTTCACTAAACGTCTCATCAAAAGCTTGTTGAAACCGAAAGATTTGAGAACGTAGGTTAGAAGTTTTAGAGGGAGGATAGAAATAATTTACAAACTTGGAAGCAAGATCATTCCAAGTGTGAATCGAATTAGGCGGTTCCTTTTCCAGCCAAGTCCGGGCTGCTCCTTTTAAGGAGAAAGGAAATAACTTTAATTTCACCACATCGTGAGGAACTTGGTTCATTCTTATGGTCTCAGCGATGTCGGTGAAATTTCTGATGTGAGCATAGGGGTCTTCGTGATCAAACCCGTGAAAGGATATACCCGTGATCAAATTGAGTAATCCGTGATTAATCTCAAAATTGGCATTGATGTCCGGAATCACAATAGCTCTCCTCACACCATTGAATGGTGATTGGAGTTGTTCTTCCATCGGACGTGGATCAAATGCCGGTTGTTGTCCCATCGGTAGGATAACATTGTGCTGCGGACCACCCATCGGCGGGGGTCCGTTGTGTTCGTTTTGGTTCATCTCCTCGTCGTCAAGGAAATGAACCCGACTCGTATGTCGTAAAACCCGCTCGGGGTTAGAGAACGGAGACGTAAGACTCTCAAAAGAAGAACGGGTGTGCATACACCATGAGCAAAATCAAAAAGAAAATGAAAAAGAAAAGAGAAAAGAAAATATTTTTGTTTTTTATATTTTTTTTCACAAAAACTTTTTATTTCTTTTGTTTTTCTTTTTATTAAAACGTAACGTTAATCGAAAACCGTTTCTTTCAAAACCACGCGCGACGGGACGGGAGAGAAGAATGGATCTCTCTTCAACTAGCAATTTAATGTCTTAGCTATCCGTATTTCCCGCTTATTCGGTTGTAGTTATTGAAATAATCCGATAAACAACTAATTTACATTTTCGTTATATTGTAAGACTTTTTTTGGTTTACAACGCCCTTCCTTTCGGTCGAGTCGAGGCTGTAAATTTTATTATTATTATTATTATTATTATTATTTTTGTATTTTGTAAACACTTTAGGAAAAATGTTTTGAATTTTTCAATTTTTATAGAAATATATATACAAAGTAGAGGAAGGCTTAACAAAACACGATTTTTCAAAACGATATTCAAAAATTCACTTCGGCCTTCCCCGGCAGCGGCGCCATTTATTTGATGTGTGTCAAATTATAGTATATAATTATTTTCCGAAGAAATACTCGTGAAAGTATTTCCCGGGTCGTTCTCCCAACGAAGGTTCGAGTGGAATATCGAATAATCGAATTGGGAATTGTGTAGTGTAAGTGAATAGTGAATAGTGAAAAAGTGATTGTGAAATCAAAATTTGAAATGAAATAGTGAAATATGCACAAATTACAAGTTATATATGCACAAAAGTCAAAAACGTGAAAACGAAAATGCAAACGTAATTATAAAACGTAACGTACGAAATAAAACGCGACTTTTATTCTAAAAATGATCCTACAAATGTGAAACAATTTTCTAAAAATCTTAAACTATTAAAAAGAATTTTTAGAAAAAGAAAAATATTTTTTTGAGTTTTTATTTATTTTCTATTTAATGAATTAAAAAAGTAATTAAAAATAAAAGAAAATGTGAAAAATAATGGGAAAATTATAAAAATAAATCTGAAAAATCTAAAATATTATCAAAGAATTTTCTAAACTATTTTGTATTTTTTAAACATTTTTCTGATTTTTATTGGATTTTTGTTATTTAAAAATGAATTAAAAATGATTAAAAATAAAGAAAAATATCAAATCAACTCAGAAAATTATGAAAAATTCACAGAAAATCTAGAATATTATAATGAGCTTGCAGAAAAGTTTTGAAAAGAAAAAGATGTGCAGAAGTGCTTATTCAAGCAAAAATAGCTTATGGCAAGTGCTTATTTATAAGCACTTGCCAAATAAACTTAACCAAACTTTTAACAAAGAAGTAATAAGCTAAAATGAGCTCAATGATGCTCAGTTATGATGACAATGGACACATAAACCAAAGAAATCCAACAATAAGCAGTTTAGTGAGCTTATGCTTTAAGCAGATATGATACCAAAGTAACTAGAAGCTAATTGACCATATACAATTACTTGTTAACTACTATTGAACTCAGAATGACCACAAAATCACAGGTCTAAACACAAGTAAATATTAGCAGACCTCAAATGCAAAACAGCTTTCTAATTCTATAAGCCTAACTTGAAGCCACTGATAAGCTAACCTAATAAACTCATAATTACAAACTTAGTGGAACAAATGCAACCTAGATATACTGAGATGCTAAAAAGTGTAAAAGCCCTATCTAACACCAACAATTGCTACTCTAAAAATGTCCTAGATCAGATGTTGAAAGACTGTTAATGAAAGTTAACTGATGCAATATTTGACTTTTAAAATGCAACTAAACTTTGACTAATCTGGATTTAAGCAGCTTAATTCTTACCCTAGGTGTAAATTGAACTAGTTTGAATATTAAAAACTCAATCCTGAACATAAAATATCACTAATCCTAGACATCAGCTAGTTCAGCTTACAAATATGCATGCAGAATTGATCATCTAAGCTGATGTTAACTATTAGTGAATAGGCTACCAAAATTTATTCAAATTTGATTTATTCTAAACTATAATGACTGAGAATGAAACTAGTAACAGCCAAATGAACCACAGAATCAGAATTATTCCTAATCCTAGCAGGTAAAAACGATTATGAAGCTATAACTAGTTATGCACCTAAACTGAACTACACAAGCTAAGCTACTGTTTCATTAATCTAAAAAGCTTCTCATATACTAAAAGTACCTAAATGAAACAGTGATCAAGCTAATTAACCTATATACCACACAACAATGATCAAATCCAAACACTCCTAAACTATTCAGTAACACTATGAGATGATGCAACAAGCTACTAGCTATCAAAACATTTATCAAAACAGCTAAACTAACACTTACTGAAACTAAATCAACAAACAAAAGCTACTGAATCCAACTATACCACGGAAATCAAAGTTGCAACACAATCAGATATAAGCTATAACAGATTTCTAAGAATAACTATGCTACTCAAGTATAACTACTAATGATGAATCAATTAAACTCCAAATGTAATAATAACAAAAACTACACTATCAAACTGAATCAAATTGACAGCAATAACAATTATCTAACAGAATCAAACAGTAAAGACCAAATGAACATTAGAACTAAAATTTTAAGCAAAACTCACAATGTATCTTCACTCCAGCCAAAATAGGAGTGATTCACTAAGCTAGCCTGTCTCTGTGACAGGCTGGAACCTTCCTTTTCTGTTCCAAACTATCAATCAATCACCAATTTCCACCATTCCTGCCTCAGTTGACCAAGGTTTGACCAAAATACCTTTTGAACTTTTACACTAAAATTTCACTTACAAAAACTTAAGGAAGCTGATGAAAGATCTAAAATATTAAAAACAAACTTGGATGTAAACTATTTTTAATGAAAACTATTTCTTACTATTTTTCTCTTTTCTGATTTTCTGAAAACAATTTGATTGAAACAGATTTAAAATGAAAACTAAGATAAAAGGACTGATTGAAACTATTAGAAACAGATAATAAAGCTACTCAATAACTAATGAATTGTAATAAGCAATAATGAAAAGGTTAAAAGCTGGTTTGTATTAAAAAAATAAGAAGTACAATTGAAATGAAATACAACTACAATTCAAAATTGAAAAGGGCAGAGCTTCGCTACTCAAAGTCTCCACACTGATTACAATAGCCTAACCATCTATTTATACTACAAGAGAGATGATTCTGGAAAGGATTATCCATGGATTGCCAGCTTGGCAATCCGTGTGGTGTGTTTTCTCCAAGCCATCCTGAGCCCTCTGATCCTGATCAATGATTGCCTCTTGATTATTAACCCTTGGATTGAAAATTATGACGTGGTGGAACCAATTGAGAGCTGCCACTTGGAAGAATTTGTGTTTCTTTGGCTCTGACACACACTGACACGCTCTGACACCCTTCTAGAAGCATATGATTTGACAGTACTACCCTTAATTGTGGTAATTATTTTGATTGGGGGTCTAGGGTTCTTGGGTAACAGTATATTTCTGGGAAAGGGTTGAATTGGGGGCGGGTAAAAGTACGGGTAATATTTTTAATGGTTGTTTGACCGTGTATTATTGTAGCTTTGACTGGATGGAAAGATGGGTCGGGTAAAGGGTATTTAAATGATGGGCTTTGGGGATTTTGGGTATTGATTTGGATTGGGTTAAAAAGGTTTTGGCAGATTTTGGTTATTATGTAGTAATAAATTTAGGATTTTAAAGTTTTAAAGTGTAAGGACTAATCTTGTAAATTGGTAAAATCCAAGGACCACTTCTGCCAATCTAATAAAATAAATCCAAGGGCTAAATTTGACAAGGTATGATTCTTCAAAGATTATTTTTGACAATTTAAGCTCAAATATGAAAAATGCTTTCCCGGCTCTGGCATTTTACGCTCTTTCCATTCTCGTGCTCGTGTTGTCGTTATTCCATGATTTTTATCCTTTTATTGAATATTCATACCTGCACATTCAAAAACACAAAAACACAACATATTTGTCATTCATGGTCGGGTTTTTGGTCGTTTTGGTCCGGTAATTGGTAAAGAAAAGGTGTGTAAATTAATACACACCAGTGATTCTCTAGAATACCATAAACCCAACCTTGGTTGACTTTTGAGATATCTAAAAATTCTTTTGACTGCTGTTAAATGAGAAACATTTGGAGTTACTTGAAATCTTGCACATGCACAAACAGAGAACATGATATCAGGTATGGATGATGTAAGATACATCAAAGAACCTATCATAGATCTGTATGTATGTACATCCACATTTTCTCCATCTACATCTTTAAGAAGTAGCTTCTCAGGATCCATTGGTGTGCTTGCTATTTTTTGAATCAGCAAATTGAAATTTTCTAAGTATCTCAGCAACATATTTATCTTGACTAATAAATATGCCTTCAGATGATTACTTAACTTGCAGACCCAAAAAGAATGTAAGTTCTCCCATAGAACTCATCTGAAACTTATCTTTCATAAGTTTTTCAAAGTCTAAACACATCTCCTTCCTTGTAGATCCAAAGATAATGTCATCCACATACACCTGTACTAACAGAAGATCTTTCTTGTGTTGTTTGATGAAAAGTGTCTGATCAATCTTTCCTCTTTGAAATCCATTCTCTAATAAATAGGAAGCTAGTGTTGCATACCAAGCTCTTGGTGCTTGATGTAAGCCATATAGAGCTTTAACTACCTTGTACACTTTGTCTGGATGGTCAGGGTCAGTGAAGCCTGGAGGTTGTGTACACCTCTTCTTCAATTGAACCATATAAAAATGCACTCTTGACATCCATTTGGTAAACTGTGAAGTTCATAAATGAAGCATAAGCTAAGAAAAGCCTAATTGCCTCAATTCTAGCTACTGGAGCATAAACCTCATCATAGTCTATCCCTTCTTCTTGTGTGTACCCTTGTGCTACTAATCGAGCCTTATTCTTAATCACTATGCCTCTTTCATCCTTTTTATTTCTAAAAACCCATCTAGTGCCAATTACCCTTACACCACTAGGTAAATCAACTAGCACCCATACCTTTTGAATCTTGAACTGAAGAAGCTCCTCTTGCATAGCCTCTAACCAACTTGAATTCTCTAGGGCTTTATGAATATTCTTTGGTTCATCTTGTGAGAGAAAACATACAAACAAACAAGAGTTTGAAAACTCATGCTGCTTTGAAGCGTAAAGGGCATCAAGAATCCCTTTTTGATCTGAAGACATCAATTGTTGTCTTGTCTTCACACCAGATTGTACATCTCCAATCACATTTTCTAGGGAGTGTAGTTTGTGAATCCTTGTTTGTGGAGGGGAAGGAACTTGATAATTAGATGGAATATTGCTCAAATCCACCTCATCTTCTGAAAAGACTGCTTTTGTTTCTTTTGAAGAACTATCAGCAGAAATAATTTGCTTATCAGCAGGAACTGTTTGCTCATCAGCAGGAACATTTTGCTCATCAGCAGAAACATTATGTTGTTCCTCTGTTCTCCCTTCTCTGTTTTCATCTTCAACACCTTCTTTAGCTTTGCCAGAAGAAGATTCACCATTTTTTGAAGTTGATTCCACACTTGTATTTGACCATATTGGCATCATCACATAATCTTGATGTGTCTTCTTGTCTAACCTTGCCTCATCTGTTGCTTGTGAACCTGAAAAATCATTAATTTCTGCAACAACAGGCACATAATTCATTGAATGGGTTAGAGATTCAAGATCAAATAGCCATTTTGGTCCTTGACCTTCTACATTAGACTTGTTCTCTAAGAACTCTATATGTAGACTCTCTTCTACTTTCTTAGTTCTTATGTTGTATACTCTAAAAGCTTTGCTATTGAGAGAATATCCAACAAAGAAACCTTCATCTGCTTTACCATCAAATTTTATCAAATGGTCTAAGGTATTCAGAATTGTCACATGACATCCAAAAGGTCTAAGAAATCCTATTGCAGGAGTTCTACCTCTAAAAAGTTCATATGATGTCTTATTGTGAGGCTGTACTATTAAAACTCTGTTCTGAACATAACAAGCAGTGTTGACTGCTTCAGCCCAAAAAGTTATAGGCAACTTTGAATCAGCTAACATAGTTCTAGCAGCTTCTATTAGTGTTCTATTCTTTCTTTCAGCTACTCCATTCTGTTGAGGAGTTCTAGCAACACTAAATTCTCTCTTAATACCTTTTTCTTTGCAGAAATCATCCATAACTCTATTTTTGAATTCTGTTCCATTATCACATCTAATAACTTTTACTCTTTTGCTTACTAGGTTTTCTATCTCTGTAATAAAAGTCTTAAGGATGTTTGGTGTCTCATCCTTAGTACCTAAAAAGAATACCCATGTAAATCTACTATAGTCATCAGTAACAACTAGACAAAATCTCTTATGCAGTATACTACTTACTGAAACAGGTCCAAATAAGTCCTTATGAAGCATAAACAATGATTGATTGATAGAGTTAAAAATCTTGGGCTTACAAGCGACTTTGTGTTGTTTGCCTTTAAGACAAGCAATGCATGTTTGGTCATTTTCAAAACGTTTTTGAGGTAAACCTCTTACCAAACCATTCTTAACAATCTTATTTATGGTTTTGAAGTTAATATGACCAAGTCTCCTATGCCATAACATAGATTCATCTAATGTGGCCTTTGCAACAAGACAAGTTAAAGCATCTTTAGAAACAATGTTATTCATATCAACACTGTACATATTGCCCTTCCTAGGAATTTTAAGAAGTACTTGACTTTCATCAGGCATCTTAAAATCAGGAGAAAGTACAAGACATTCAGTCTCAGTAAAAAGAACATTATTCTTTCTATCACACATTTGTGAGACACTAAAGAGATTATACTTAAGCTCTTGCACATAAAACACATCTTCAAAATCTAATTTACTAGTTTTGATAGTACCTTTACCAGTAATCTTTCCACCAATTCCTCCTCCAAAGGTAACATATCCACCATCAATTGTTTGAAAGTTGGAAAGATAAGACATGTTCCCTGTTATGTGCCTTGAACACCCACTATCTGAATATCCTTGATCTTCATGATCTGTTGGTGAATGTCCCTACACACAAATAAAAAAATTAGTTTTCTTTGAGGATCCAAGCCAACACTGACTTGGATCTACCTCTTGCATCAATGAAATGTAATCTCTTGAGGACTGTTGATGCAACATTGGATTTAAGAATCCAACATGCTGAGGCCTTAACAGCATTTTCCCTGATTCCCTTAGCAGCAGTATGCTTAGCAGAAACTGTTAGCTTTGTAGTTGTACCCTTTGGTCTCCAAACTTGTTTTTGGACCACTACTTTTGTTTGAATGGGCATTTAAACAATATTAGATGCATGTTTGAAAGTTGTTTTTGCACCCTTAATTGTTAATTTTGAGTAAACAGTCATATATGGTTTTTCAGCAGAAACCATTTTTCTTTCAGCAGGAACAGTTTTTGCTCTATCAGCAGGAACTGCTTTTGTGACTGTTTTGGGTTTTGATCTTTTAGAATTAGAGTGAAAATGAGATTTAGGTGTTTGCCTTTTGTAGTTCACTCTATTACTTTCATACCCAGATACCCATTGGTTGCAGAAAGCTGCAAGATGGTCAAAACTACCACAAATGAAACAAGCTTTATTGTGAAAAGCAAAGTCATCACCTAGTTGGTAAGACTTGAGGTTATTCCAATTTTTTTGGTTACCTCTGGGCTTGTTTGTGGTTCTATATTGCTCACAATATCTAACTGGTTGCCTAACATGTTTTTCATTTGTCTTAGGCCTATCAGTATTGTGTTTGACTATCTTAGGAACTCTTGTTCTGGCTTTCTTAACCACTTCAGATTTAGACATAACCTATTTATTATCACAGTCAGATATACAGTTTTCAACAACTATACCATATGCTTTCTTAACAAAGGACACCTTATCCTGAAAAAGTAATGTTTTGCATGAACATTTACTTTCTTTCTTAGGCTCATCAGCTACTATGTTAAAGTTTGGTTGAACTCCATATTGTAACTCAGGTAGCTGAAATTCAGGTAATCCTGAATGCTCTAGGTCTATCCTTGGGGGTTTTGGGATACCTCTATAAGGAGGTGGGGCTGTATTATATCCTAATCCTGACTTAACTTTATTATTCACTTGACTGTCTATTATGTTGTTTACATTTTTAGAAGCATATTCAAGCTTTTCTACAGTCAATTGAATGTTTCCTTTTTCAGCCTTAACCCTATCCAATGCTTCTTTTAAAGCCTTAATTATTTCATTTTTAAAAAGTATGACATTTTCAAGTAAAGTTTTAGCATCAGTAAAGGTAAGTTCATTCTTTTTATAGTATAGGATCTGCCTTTCTGTAGATTCTAAACCACATTTATAATTGAAAAGATCTTGATCAGTTTTGGCTAGCTATATCTTTTGGTCATCACACTGTTTAATTAATAGTTTTAATTCTTTAAGAGCAGTACAAGTATTAGAACAAGCTTTATGATCTTGTACCTCAGTTGCAGTAAATGCCATAAGAGCCATCTATGAAGAACCTTTTTCTTCATCATCCATGAAGCTCCAATCAAAACCTAACCCATCAATAGCTACCATAGCTTTTGGTTCAGAAATCTCCCCTGTATTGGATTTGCTTCCAACATCTCTATTTCTGTTGTCTTGCTGTCTTGGCCTTCTACACTCTCTTGAGAAGTGTCCCATCTTGTGACAGTTGTAGCATTCTATCTTTGACTTGTCATAACCAGCAGGATCATGACTACTGATTGTGATCTTCTTCCCCGTCCTTTGATAGAATTTCTTAGCTCTCATGCTAAGAAGAGAAATTTGCCATTTTAGATCCATTTCCTCCAGATCATCATCATTGATCTCTTGGAGGTCTTCATGAGTTAACATGGATCCATTATGCTTGCTTGTAAAAAAAGCACAACATGTTTTCTCATCTAAAATTCCAAAAGTACTGCTTGATGAACTAGCAGCACTTACACCATCATGAACTTTCTCATTAGTAACTGGAACTGAATTACTAGGAGATGACATAAATGCCATATTCCCAGTGCTTGAACTAGAACCTCCAGTTTTCTTCAAATCTTGCTCAACAATTTTAAAGTTGCTATACAAATCCATAAGATCCATGGTGTCAATGTCTGACTTGTTCTTCCAGACAACAACATGCATAGCCCACTCTTCAGGTAAGCTTCTCAGAAATTTTGAGTTTAAATCTTCTTGAGGTATTTCAACTCCAAGTATAGCAAGTTGACTCACAATATTCTGTAGCCTGTTAAACATGTGGTCTAAAGATTCATGGTTGGTTGATGTGAAATTCTCAAACTGTTGCTTAAGAAGAGTTTTCTGGGTCTTCTTGGTGGCTTCATTCCCACCATACCTTGCAATAATGGCCTCAAATAATGACTTTGCATCTTTGAATTTGCTGAAGTTTATAAGTTGATCATTTGGAATGGTCATCATCAGCATGCTTCTGGCCTTTAGATCATTCTTCTTCCTAATTCTATCTTCTGCAGATTGTGGCTTGGTTTGCAGCTTTGTAACTTCCTTACCATAAATTGTTGATGTAGTGGTTGTAGACTTGAAAGAATCTCCATCTTCAATAATTTCCCAAAGTGTATAATCTTGCACTTGAAAAAATTGTTCTATTCTTAACCTCCACATCTCAAACTCATTCTGTTTGAGCATTGGTACTTTTGCAGCAACATTCGTTTGAACAGATTCAACATCCATTTCTAATTCTTCTTCTAAAACAACAATATCAGCCTGACGCTCTGATACCACTTGTTGGGTGTGTTAGACCGATACACGGTAAGGTGGTTAAACCTTCGTTCTTTGTGTATGAGATATGTTGTGTGAATATGATTAAGTATGCGGAATCTACTTAACCACACTTAGAAGATTATATTTATGATATGGAAATGGAATAGTTAACACCAAACGATTCAATATTATTCAAAATAATACGAGTGATCTTTTCTATCACTAGGGTTACAAAGAGCCTTGAATCTTACGTGACTTGTGATATTTGTGTTTGTTCTATTGTTCTAACAGTTATGTTTTTCACACGTACTCAATATCTAGTCTAAGATCATCTTTTATAGTCCAAGAAGATCTTTTCAATAATCTAGTCTAAGGATGTGTCAATCTACTAACTATGATAAGTCATATATCTATAATGTGTCATACCCTATAAGAGTATACAATTTGAACACTCAACTAATGACACAACAAAAGATATTTTCCATGCATATCTACTCAGCAGTAGTATGACTCAGCAGCATCGTGACTCATAGTAGAATCCATCAGTGGAAAACGTTCTTCAGCATAATCTATCAGCAGAAACACCTTCAGTAGAAACCTTCTTCAGCAGAATCCATCAGTGAAAACATGCTTTAAGCTTTATCAGTAGGAACATACTTGATGTATTTCTTTAAACCTTTATGTTCTGATTCTTCTGATTTTTTCTGTTTATTTAATTCCCAACAATTATAATATGAAACAATGTTTAATTATAATAAATGACCATTTTCAAATTGTACATAGTTTAAGAAAAAGTTGATTATTACAATGTTAACTAATAAAAAATTATATTTACCCATTTAAAAGTAATTTTATTGATTGGAAATAAAAGTGAAAATCAACTTGAAATAAGCCAAAACAGTAATGTGAACATTTATTTGTTAACTGATATTAAGAGAGTATTCAGAAAATGATAACTATCATTAATTTAATAGAGTAAGAGAATTCATAAATAATATTTTATTCTACTTTATATTCTTACTTCCCATGTCATAAATGTCTATTATTGCAGTTTTTTCTTGTTTAACTTTGACTTTAAATATTTTTGTTTGTGTTAATGAAAATTATATTAATAAAAATATATTTAAAACCTAATTCATTCATATATTTTACATCAATTGTTATATAAAACAAACAAAAATATTTAAAATCAATGTTGAACAAAAACAACTAACAAAAATATTTAAAAACAATGTTGAACAAAAACAACTGCAAAAAAATCAAAGTGGAGGTATTATACTATTTTACATGATCTTGACATGTGAAAGCAATTTAGATGAAAAGTAGATAATTAGTGAGTGGTACTACGAGGATAAACAAAAGGGTTGATTATTTAAAAATTCATCTAACTTGACATTTTTTGTCTTTGTGAGTATTGAACATTTTTTTTTTTTTTCTCATTGTGTGTACTGAACTTTTAAATTTCAATCATTGTGTGTATTTTATGTTCATTCTGGCATGTAATGACCATTTTACCTTTTGAAATTTGAAGAATTAAGGATAAAATGGTCACAAAATACACATAATGATCAAAATTTTGAAAGTTCAATACATACAATAAAAAAAAAGTTCAATGACACAATAACAACAAGTGTTAAGTAGATGACTTTTGAAATAATTAGCCCTAAACAAAAGTAAGGGTGATCACGGTCCAAAAATCGGACCGGATCAGACCGAAGACCGAGTTTAGGAAAAACCATAGACCGAGATTGGACCGAATGTGGTCGGTCCGGTCCAGTCGGTCCGGTCCAAATAAGCTAAATATCCGGTTTGTAAACCGGACCGGACCGAATCGAGACCGAAATAAGAAAAAACCCCGGACCAAGACCGAACCGTTGGTCCTTCGATCGGTCCGGTCTAAACGGTCTCATTGCTCGCCTTTAAACAAAAGTATAAAGTATGAGAATATAACAACTACGAGTGCTACTCATAAAAACCAGGGGTCTGTTCGTAACTTATCTCGACTTTATCAATCTAGATTTCAAACAAAAAAACATCGGAAGCAGTTGACTTGTGTCATTGTTTGTAAAAATGGCTGCAGTTCACCCTTTCATTCCAGCCGATCTGGTTCTACCGGATTATGTTCCAATTATGCTTCCTCAGTTAACCATTCTTGGTATTTATGGTGCTGCTTCTGTCCTAGTCATCACATTTGTCTGGATTCTTGCAGGTAATCATCATTTGACTTATTTTTTCTTGTGCTTTTTAATAATGTAGATCTTGGCTTATTGAGTTATTAAGTTTTTTGTTTGCAACAACCCGGTAGGAGATAAGACATTTGAATACCTTATAAGGTTTAATACATTGTTAGTGTGAATGGAAAGAGTAATGCAGGTTAGTTTGGTACTAGTAGTTTAAAGGTTAAAGGTTATTTTAGTTTGGTGTGGGCTTGAGATTCTTTGGGGTCAGCCTTCAGGCGCATATCCCCTGGTGCAGACGTCCTTGTGGGGCTGGAGGAAAGGGAGGGTTTTTGCGAAATAGGTCTTGTATTTAATCCCAACTCGACCCCGTTCTGATGTGTTGAGTTTCTGTCCTTGGGAAGGGTCACATCGGGTCCAAAATGGATTCCGGGTCAGGGTTGCCCGTCCAACCAACTTTTTTGCGAAAGTTTTAAGTATAGGAGTTCCAGTAGATAGGTGGTCCTTGCATTGATCAGTGTAAATGACACTACTATTTAATTAATTTAGTTGATGTTGCAGGCTTTGGTCTTTGCGTGTCTATACTTAGCTGTATTGTATCATCTTAATCAAGATTTGAGTTTTCTTTCTCTTTTTTTTTTTTTTTTTTGTGAAAATGGTGAAATATTATTAATTACAAAAATGTACAATAAGTTTCAAAACAACCATGGACATACCCCATGTTGTTTTCTACTGAAACTTATGAAAAAAAACAAATTAGCTTGACTAAACAAACATTCTATACTACTAATACTTCCTCAATACAATACAACAGATACAACTACTTAATTCTTCATTTATCAGCACCTTCTATAACTCTGCTTTTGCTCTTTCTCAATTGCACATTCCATTTTGTTTCAACTACCTTAACATTCTCACTTTCTTTCACAACAAAGCTCATAATTCTCCATTTGATACTGTCAACTATATTCTGTACTAGCACTTCCTCTGTTCTCTCATTACTCTTGAATAATCTTGTGTTCCTTTCCTGCCATATAAAGTACACTGTTGCTCCCAATACTAATCTTCTAAGAACACTCCATATACTTTTGTTTGCTTTTAATTGGGTGAACTCATCAATTATTCTATGCCAATTGAAGGAGAACCTTTTATCAATAAGTTTCTGCATTTCAGTCCAGACTTTCTTGGTATACTCACATTGGAAGAATAAGTGTTCATGCGAATCTTGATTTAGCTTGCAGAATACACACTTCATAACATCATTTGGTTTCCAAACTGCAATTCTATCTTGAGTCATAAGCCTATCTTGGACTACCATCCATAGAACAAAAGCATGTCTAGGAATACTTTGTGCAAACCAAACCACATCCTTCCATAACACTTTATTTCCAATACCACAGAAATCTTTCCACACCCATTTTGTTGCATACTCAGTTTTATTACCAGAATTAGTCACCCACATAGCTTTGTCAGAAATCTCATTTTGCAATATTGGTGTCTGGATGTTGCTCAGGATTGGAAACTTTACAAACCATTCCACAGGCCAGCCCCAACTACCATTATTGATTAATTTCTCCACTGAACATTCAATTGGCAACCGTGCATTATATACTTCCCTTGCAGAGATAAACTCATTCAGTGGTCCTACTTCACACCATTTATCAAACCATGCAGAAACACTTTTTCCATTTCCAATTTTGTAGTATACATGTTCCTTAACCTTATCTCTCAGCCTCAAAATATTGCACCACCCAATACTACTATTATTATCTTGTTGAACTTCCCAAATACTTCTCCCTTTAAGCTTCTCCACATTTATCCATTTCACCCACAGAGTATCTTTTTTGGCAGCTATATTCCACAAGTGCTTCATAATCAATACTTCATTCCAAACTTGTAAATCTTTAATACCCAATCCACCTTGATCTTTAGGTTTACATATATTGTCCCATGATATCTTAGCTTTCCCCTTAGTTAATTCCCCTTGACACCATAAAAAGCCTTTAAGTAACTTGTTAATTTCTTTAATCACAGTCTTGGGGAGTATAAACACTGAGGCCCAGTAAACTTGCATTGAAGATAAGACTGACGCAATCAATTGTAGTCTCCCTGCATAAGACAAGGTCCTATTTCTCCAATCTTGCACTCTGTTTTCTTTCTCTTTCATAGAGATAATTTTCAAATTTCTACTAGGCTATCACAAGATGCATTTTTAACTATTGATTCCATACATTGGGGTTGTCTAATTGTTAGTAAAGGTTGAAACTTTTAATCTTTTATGCAATGTGAGATGAAAGTATTGGGTGATCATTTAACTTCTTATCACAGTGCATTTTTGTTTATTGTCATCTGATATCAAGGTCCACTTGTTTTATCTAAGAATTTCCAGTTCATATGTTAATGATGTAACACTGACTACTTGAACCATCTGATGTTAACGTTGTTCTGTGTACAATTAGGTATTATTAGTTTTGGTTAACGAAAAGACATTCAGTAGTATTAGACGAACGGAGATCTAACGGAAGCTAATTCTTGCAATGTAATGACAGGGATGTTTCCTAAAATATCAAAAGCAGACAAAGTTCTCATGTGTTGGTGGGTGTTTACTGGACTCACTCATATGATCCTCGAGGGATATTTTGTTTTCACACCCGAGTTTTACAAGCAGAAGTCTCCAACTTACCTTGCAGAAGTTTGTAAGTTCTTGATGTACCTACTCTTTTGCAGAGTTCCTCATCTGCATTTAATTTATCATAATCGATGGAGTGTATTGCTGAATTTGGTTCTTTACAAATGGCAGGGAAAGAATACAGCAAAGGTGACTCCAGATACGTTGGAAGGGATTCAGCAGTAATTGCTGTTGAAGGAATAACAGCTGTTCTTGAGGGTCCAGCTTGCATTCTTGCTGCGTATGTATACTTTATGTTGCATAAAGACTTAGATCATATATAACTTAGTGATATGCACACACAAACATTAACATTCAGCTTTGGTGTCTTTTTCTCCATGTGCACGTAGCCACGTAGCATTGTATGTTCTTAGTTTATTTGCAGTATACTAGCTATCATGTGACATAAAATGACATTACATCTAAACTAAATGGCTAACTACTCCCTCAGTCTCATGAATATTGGAACAATTTCTGTTTGATGATGTCCCATGAATATTGCAGTATAGCCACATCTGGAAACATTTTAAGTACATTTGCCTATAGGTCCCATTTTATCATTCAACTTCATTGATGTTTTTTATTTTGCTCATGTGTCCCTACTCACTATTGAAGGGGACTTAAAGTATTTACTATTTACTTATTTAGACATGTACCTATCGAGCACCATTTCTATCTAACTACATGATTAGTCACATGTGCAATATTTATGAGATGGAGGTAGTAAAGTGGTTCATTTAATATATCTAATATTATTGTACATTTTACCTTTTACGTTAAAAACTTATAATCTCTGCAACGATTAAGCAACTATGATAATGCTTTGTTAGTTTTTTGGCTATCTGGATTGTTCTAAAAGTGACCATCACTACTACTATACAATGGTTGTAGTTGGTATCTACTAGTCAACATGATTCTACTTATATTCCAAACAATTTAGAGATTAATGTCATGGTGGGATGGCTTCAAATAGGTTCATTCACATTTTTCTATTAGGTGCAAGTGCTGAAGCATGAGTCATCACTTTATGCTGTAGCCAGTTAATCAACCTAGTCTAGCTTAGGTAGTTTATGGCCTTGTCCATGCTCATCCACACAGTTCATGGTGTTTTGAATTAGTATCATATGAATAAATATGGAGCTGACATTTAATAGAGATGGCAAAATGGACTGTTGGGTCAAGTTGTCTTAGAATCCGGGTCAAATGGGTTTGGGCCAAAATGGGTTGTCTTAGGAACCTGGTCAAATGGGTTCAGGTCAAACAGAGTTTTGTCAGGTCGGCCTTGGTTGAGGTGTTAGTTTTTTCATGCTTTGGTAAAATTTCCTACCATCGTACTTGAGTTAACCAATCATTGTACTTCATAAAGACTTGCAAAAGAAAAGTTGTAATTGGTTATTCATTATAAATATTCACTAAATTACCTTTGTCCATTTTTGTGTAATTTTTACAACTAAATTGGTTTTTGTGTTTGCATTTTTGGAAGTATAATGCTTACTTTTAAAGTAATACTTGTATTGGCATTTGATCATGTTTATGTGCTGATTTTAACAGGTACGCCATAGCCACAAGAAAGTCATACAGTCACTTGCTTCAAATAGCCATCTCTCTTGGACAACTCTATGGAACAGCTGTGTACTTTATAACATCTTACCTAGAGGGCGATAACTTCGCTGCAAGCCCGTATTACTACTATTTTTATTACATCGTTATGAACTCGTTTTGGGTCTGGATACCCTCTCTCATCGTGATCCGATCCTGGAAGAAGATTTGTGCAGCAGTACGCTTACAAGACCAGAAAAAGACCAAATCTCGTTAAAACCATTGGTATTGGCTTCGGATGTAACTTTCCTTGTGTTATAATTTACAAATATTCACCATTTAAAGTTATCTAATTTTTGCTTGGTAAGAGAACATGATAGTGTTGAACTTTATCAAGAATCTGAGAGGTTAACCTCAATTCATTTTTGAATTTGCAAAACTTGCTTGATTTTGCTGATCATCCCCCCCCCCCCCCCCCCCCCCCCCCCCTTCTCTTCAACCAGGCAACCACTGTGCACCTGACGGCTTTTTTTTATTACAATGGGTGTGGTGCCTATGGCTGAACTACAGCCTTACCCCTTGTGTTTTGGTTTATATATGGTGATAGAAGTATGTATATGCATATTTACTTTGTTGTGTTTGAAAGTCGATGAATGCATGCCACATTTTACCTGTCAATGTGGGGCCGCAAGTGGGTCGGTTTTCCTATCAAATATATGTATTTTAAAGTTATATAACAACATATGAACAAATAAATTATACTAGTTTGATAACTTTTTTTATTACAAAATAATTTAGCCTAATGTAGGTTTTTTAGATAATTGACTAACCTGCAATTTGTTGTATTGCATTTCTTTTGCAGAAATTGTTCTAATGTATAGAATAATTTAGGTCTAAAAATCCGGTTTTTACAAACTCAGTCCATAGTTGAAACTGAGAATGATTATTAGTCCATTAGCCTTCTGCCTTTGTGTATCTCATTCGACCTGCTACATGGGAATGTATAGAGGTATGCCAACTATGTCTAGATTCCATTGACAGGTTTGAAATCATTAAAAACTACCAAGAAGTTATAACGGGTAAGGACTGACCGATGGTTCCAAACTGGTCTTGTGTAGGGCTGCAATCGAGTCAAGCCGAGCTCAAGCTCAACAAGGCTTGAGCTTGGCTTGAAAGAAAAACACTAGGCTTGAGCTTGGCTTGATAGCTTGTCAAGCTTTCATCATCCAGGCTTGAGCTTGGCTTGAATAGGTTCGAGCAAAGCTTGAGCTTGGCTTGAAAAGCTTGAATGAGTGGAGGAGATTGAAGGTTTCTAGAATACATTATCCAATATTTACGAACTAAGCCCTTATAATTAGCTTAATAACCAAATTTGCTCCTAATTACTTATATGAAAATATCTATATTAAAGCTTGATAAAAGCTTGATACGAGCTCGAGCCAAGCTATCCAAAGCTTGAGCTTGGCTTGTTAAATGTTTCGAGCTAATTTTTGGGCTTGAGCTTGATAAAAGCTTGACTCGATCGAGCCAAGCTCGAGCTCAAGCTCGAGTTGCTTGATAAAAGCTTGACTTGATTGCAGCCCTAGTCTTGTGTGATTATTGAATGGACTTGGTTTATTGGCTAGTTGGATCTCAGATTTATGTAAAATACTGGTTTGAATCTGGATTTAGTATTGATCAGAGAAAGATACCAATTACATACCATTAGCATGTAAAACTAATAATGGACTAAAACTGCACAATACCAACAGTCATGGGGCTATGTTGTAACTTACTCATCAAAAAGAGTTGTTTGAGCTGAGGAAGAAGTTGACTTGTGTGAGGCCTAAGGAAGTGCTTTGAGTTCATGCTGTGGAAGGATGGCTGGAGTTCCGGTATCCGAATCGATCCACCCTTTCTCTCCTAAAGATCTTATTCTGCCGGACTATGTACCAATGGTGCTTTCTGGATCTACCATTCTCGGTGTGTATGGTGGTGTTTCCTTGCTAGTGATATCATTTGTCTGGATCCTTGCTGGTAATCAGTTAACTTCTTGTCATTTCAGTTTAAACCGATAGCTTAATTGCTATTGATCCACTGCTTAATATTTACCTATATTTGAAGTCAACAAATATCTTCTGTTATTCATATAATTGATGATGTATTGTTATGTGTCCTTTTGAAATTCATATACACCTTTTTGGTGTATAGCCTACACATCATGCATATTTATGGAACGAAATGTAAGATTTGTTTATGCGAGCTTAAATTAATTTTTGTTTTATCTGTTGTGCTTCAAGTTTAAACTTTTAAATAGAAAGTCATAATGCAGATCATGTTTTTGGAACTTTGAGAGTACTGTAATGCCACATTTCACTCGCTTGACTTTCAAAGTCAACTATATGCAGTATAGATCTTTGACTTGCGAACTCAGTAAATATGTATGCAAACTGATCCAAACTTCAGTGGAGAGACTATAGTACATGGTTGTGACAAGCAGTTGTAACATATTAATGATCAGTTATATTTATAATGAATTAAATGTATGCATTTAACACAATAGCCTAAGTGAGGTGTACGTTTTATGCTGTAAACTCTCTATGGCCTCTCTCTGTCTCTGTCTATTTGATTACGTCTCTCGTATTTTTTAAGCTGTGCCATCTCATATCAACTTTACTCAAATGAAAGTCTAACCGATGTTTTTCTTTATAACAAATAGGAAGGTTTCCTAAAATATCAAAATCGGACAAAGTTATCATGTGCTGGTGGGTTTTCACAGGCCTCACCCACTTGATCCTGGAGAGTTATTATCTTTTCACTCCTGAGTTTTTCAAACAAAAGACTCCAAGTTACCTAGCAGAAGTTTGTAAGTTCTTGATTGTGTAACTCTACTCATCTGCGATTTTTTAACTGTGCAAATAGCCAAATACTTGCAGTGACACATCCTTGACGCGACTTGAACTCACAAGCTATGGTTGATGCCTTGATGGGGCCTATTGGTTCAAATTTATTTTCATTTAAATAAATGGAAAATATTATTGAATGTTCTTGACAGGGAAAGAATACAGCAAAGGTGACTCCAGATACATAGGAAGGGATTCAACTGTAGTTGCCATTGAAGTAATAACAATTCTTCTCAAGGGTCCAGCTTGTCTTCTGGCTGCGTAAGTGTACTATTTATTTCACAATCATAGGATCGTATTTCAGAGTGATGAACACATAAATACACTTTCATCTTTGGTTCTTATCCCCTATTTGCGCATAGACCGATCTCTCCTTAGTTTGAGACCAACTAAGATTCTTATGCAATTTTTTCACTCTTTATGGCATTGGTAGTATTATCATTTAAGCATGTCGACTTGCTGAACTTAACAGGTACGCTATAGCCACAAGAAAGGTGTACAGTCACTTGCTTCAAATAGCTGTTTCTCTTGGACAACTCTATGGAACAGCTTTGTACTTCATAACATCTTACCTAGACAGTGATAATTTTTCTGCAAGCCCGTATTACTACTACAGTTATTACATCTTTGCAAATTCGTTTTGGGTATGGATACCCTCCCTCATTGTGATCCGATCCTGGAAGAAGCTATGTGCAGCAGCACGCATACAAGACCAGACAAAGACCAAAAGTCGTTAGAGATTATTTCATGTAATTGTATTCGTTAGTTTACTTTTTGTTGAACTAAATATAAGAATGAAAGCTTTTTTGTTAATCATGTAAGGGATTCCTTTCCATTTTTCCATGGGGAGTTCTTAAAAATCCAACAAGTTTACTGGAATCATACCATTCTCCCGAAAAGATGCAAGTAAGCAACATCTAATGGCACAATTGTCTTGTTAGATATTATCACAAATTCTAAACATCGCAAGAGGATCCATCAGAAACTCAGAAAGCCACACATACAAAGACGTATCAATATCTTCAGATATCAAACAGGGTCATCATCAACATATGCACACACATTAACTACACATGGTATACACCGACACGAGACACCTACTTTCATCCATATCACATACATGTCTATCTTTTTTATGAGCACTAATAGAAGGGACAAGATTGCCATCTAAAACGAAATTTGGATCTGCCAGTTGTATGCTGGTTCTTACATCTTGAACAAGCTTGTATGGGCGATATGTTACATTCTGGTGCAAATAACGATTCTCTTGGTTTCCTAATTTATCGAAACTCGACAAAGTTCTCATGTGTTAGTGGGTTTTCACCGGCCTCACACATACAATCCTTGAGGGTTTTTTTGTTTTCACCCCTGACTCCTACAAGCAAAAGACTCCACTTTCCTTGCAGAAGTTTGTAAGTAATTGATATATTTACTTGATACTGTAATTTACTTAGGGAGCACTGTCACTGTATCTTTAAGAATTACAGGGAAAGAAAATAGCAAAGGGGACTCTAGATGCATTGGAAGGGATTCAACAGTTGTTGCTCTTGAAGGAATAAAAGCTGTTTTTTTTGGGCCCAGCTTGTCTTATAACTATATTCTTTTTCTTTCATAATTTGCATTTTTAGAAGTATAATGTTTGGTTGTTGCTAAGAAATGCTAACTGTTCATTTAGTATAGTAACACTTCATGTTAATTTGCTGATCTATAACAGGTATGCAATAGCCACCAGAAAGCGGTATAGTCACCTGCTTTAAATAGCTATTGCTCTTGGGCAACTCTATTGTACAGCTGTGTGCTTTATAACAGCTTATCTAGAAGGTGATCACTCTGTATAAGCTGGTATTATTACTATATTGTTACATCATTCCGAATTCATTTTTGGGTTTGATACCCTCCCTTATTGTGATCCAATCCTCGAAGAAGATATGTGCAGCAGTACACATTCAAGATCAGTAAACGATAAAAACTCGTGAAAATTGATGGCATGCAATCGGAATACCACTTCATCATAATCTTATAGTTATTAAAGACTGCTCACCATTTATTTTTGCTTGGTGAGGAACATGAAAGTAACTTTATTAGTGTTATAAAGAAAACTTACTTAGAAATTAGTAGTTTAGTGGGTACCAGACAAATGTTTTCCCCAGCTACTAATGATTCACAATAACACATGTCCAACAGACTCAAAAGATGCACAAAATTGTCCTACTATATATCATTGATCGTTTGAAATCTCACAAGTGGATCTATCGGAAACCCACAAAAAATACATACCAGTATCTTCAGAACATAAGCATACACACTAGCAACATATATTCTACAGGAGACCGCCCAACCTACTTTCATCCCATATCACATGCATGTCTATTGTTTATATGAGCACTAATAAAAGGATCAAGATTGCCATTTAGAACAAAATTCGGGTCTGCCAATTGAATCCCGGTTTTTACATCTTGAACAAGCTTGTATGGCCGAAACACATACCTTCGCGTTTCTTGGTGCCAAGGGTCAATAACAGCATCGTTATTAATTTCGGTAATCTTGGTGACATTTTGGTCTTTCAATATTACAAGTAGTTTTGCCTTTAACCGATTTAGGGCTTTCATCTTGTTTGAAAATTGGTTTCTTTCCCCTACAACAAATTCGACACAAGACATATTAGTACACAGTAAGTACAAACTAAAAAAACAGGTTCCTTTACTCATATTCTATAGTTATTATCCAATTTTTGTTATACCTGATGAGTGAACTGTTAAACCAGTTGAAGTATGTTGAATCTGAACCATAGTTCCTTTTCGACCTCGATCATCTTCTTGTAATGAAAGGTAGTTAATCTTCAAGTCATTCTCATCAACAAATAAATCACGAGTCTCTTCAAGGAACAAAGGCACCACATCTACAACAGCCGAGCTAACCTAAATGTTTATAACGAAATGTAGAACATTTATCTAAATACTAATTAAGAATATGTATCTCAAGTCTCAATAGAGGATTTAATCTAATTTAAAATTTACAAGTAGTTTCTGCATAAAACATACCTCAGATAAGGATTCAGGATGAGATGTTATCATTCTGTGAGTACCCTTTTCCCCTAAAAAGTAACCATATGCATACTTTTGCTCAAATTCGATGATTACAGAACTGATACCGCCTGATTTTGACATACATTTCTTCTCAACTATCCTTCCTTTTAACCCTTGTTTCTTAGCCCATTTCATGTACATTCCAACAAGTTGTTCCGCCCATATCTGAAAAGATGCGCTAATTTTATAATGCCTCAAATAATGATATGTACATTGCTCAAAAGGCATAAATTCGTCTACTATTTGACACAGATTTGTTGATACGATGTTATAGAAGAAAAAGAGAAGATGAGGAGAAAGATGTGAGTTATGAACCTCAGATCGCATGCCTTCAGATCCAGCTTCTATTATAATGCAAGCTCCCTCAAATTCATATTTGCCTTTAAGAAGTTTCGACATTTCATACTTATTTAAAAACTTGCTTACATCTACAGATGCGGTATATGCTTGCTTAAGAAGTGCATAATTTATGATGTCCATCTCAGCCAACTCGGTTATTAGCTTGGCTTCTTCAACCTATGTAAATCAAAAGATAATCACGTAATATACAAGTTGTAGCATTTTGTTTCATAAAATTCTAGGTAACAAAAAGTTGTAGTTAAACTGATAGAAAAAAGTCATATCAGACATCCTTTAATTGCAAGACAGCAAGATATTTATCAGATTAAAGCCAGAAATAACCTAAAGGTGTTTGGATATGTGTTTAAAAAGTGATTATATGGCTATACCAGTTTCTAGTGTTTCCGTAAATTCCGTTACCTACTTGTGCTTATGAATATTTGACTAATTAGGGGCTAGTAATCAGCTTCATACTCGTTGTAAACTAATTATCAAAAGGTTAGAGTGAATTACCTGCACAAGTGAATATTACAATACACAAGTATATAAAGTCATTACTTTAAGCAACATAAAAACATCCAAACACTATATCATCATATCATGTACCAAGTTTTACTACAGCTAAGTGTGAAATAGTCAAAATGTGCTGTTGTTTGTTAGAAAGATGTTGAAGGTTCATGAAAAAAAAACATTACCTTGTACGTAAGGTCTTTAAGAGCATCAACGACCTTAGCACTATCAGCCAACTTGATCAAGATGTCACTAGACTTGGCTAAGTCATCCCACAAATCATATTCACGTACCATTTCTTCCTGTTTGACTCGTCGTGCTTCTTCAAACTCCAAAGCACTCAAACCCAACATCTCAGCACGGTTAACAGAATCCTCTATCTTCTTTCTCAGCGAGAACATACCTACACAAACCAAACCAAAACATCACTAAAAATTATTACAAACTTGTTCTTTATTTGGACTGCAAAACTCCTGATAAGAATCATTAGAATCTAACTGTAAAAAGATTTGAAGTGGCTAATCGAGCTGCATATCCTTGTCAAATATCTAATATTGAGATGGATTCTTAAAATTATATCATATCTATAGACGTACAAAGGAATACTGTATAAATGGTGGCATAGCATTCGCACGTATTTCTTTCGGGCATGTACAAACACTTTTGACCAACAAAGGGAAACTTAGGGGGCGTGTGGCTAAAAGCTTATTGGAGGTGCTTATTAGCGCATTGTACTATAAGCTAAGGCAAACACCATTTAAAAGATGTTTATTAGCATTTGAAGTGTTAAAAAAGCTTTAATAATGACTTTTTGCTAAAGCCATGAGCTTATATAATAAGCTTAGCCAAACTTCCCTTTAATCATACAATTAAAAAAAAAATGTAATTTTGACCTTCAAATAGTAATAGTTATGCTTATGAATTGCATGTAAGACTAAAGTACTTGGTACTTATAGTATCAAAGTTAAAAAGTTTAGCCAATTCAAAAGTAAATTAGCATTTTCTGTGTAAAGGTAAGTTACCCTTTTATAAAATTTTACTGGGAAAATACTACTCTTCCGTCCCAAATTAGATGCTCACCTTACTAATGTAGGTGGTTTTTGTTTCAGCTTATATAGCTGACTAATGGCTTATTTGGTTTTGGGCTTATGTTTTATAAGCTTACTTTTTGTGGCTTAATTTGACACTTTTCGACTTATATAAGTTCGTTATGACATAATGAACTTATATTAGCCGGAAAGTTTCAAAATAAGCCACAAAAAGTGAGCTTATGAAATATAAGCCCAAAACCAAACAAGTCATTAGCTGGCTATATAAGCCGAAACAAACACCCCCTTAGTATGTCCCAAAATAAATAAATGCACACAAGTGACAAGACAAGTTTTTACAAGGGTTAACTGGTTAAGTCAAAATTCTATTAGTGCCATCAAACTGTGCGTGTTTTTTGGCTGTGGACAATAATTATGGGACGAAGGGAGTGCCATATCGAATTACTAACAGCAACACTAAATAGCTTGTAACAACAAAAGTAAATACCGAGTTGTTTGTAGGATTTGCTGGTGTGAATATCCATTGGTTGAGCTGCAGCTGCTGGAGAGAGTGTTAGCAGACGCCGTTTGTTTGATATTCCAGCGGTGTATCTCCAGCTGGAATAATGGATATGTGAAGCTGCTGCTACAGTTTCAGCCGCCATTTCTGGAACCACTTCAACTTCCAACACCAACGTCAGGGTTTATGTGAGTTTTTGTTGTTTCTGTTTTGGATAATTAGACCGCCAATTTATCATTTCTTTCTATTTCTATTATTATTCTCCTACAGATATTTTACTTATAATTAAATGAGAGAACTGCAAAATAGTGGTTTACATCCTTGTCAGAAACTTTTGACAATATACATCCCCGTTAGGCAAACGTTTGCCACAATACATCCCTCGTTTACTATGAGGACTAACGGTGCAAATTTTTCCTCCGTTATCTCTTAACGAGACAGAAAATATTACACCGTTAGCCCTCGTTAGCCAAACGTTTGCACCGTTAGTCCTATTATTTAGAAAAAAAAAATGTAAAAAATTAATTTTTTTTAAAGTTAATATTTAAAAAAAAAAATCAAAATTTTTTGAAAAAAAATAATATTTGCAAAAAAAAAATTTATAAATAATAATTAATTTTTTTAAAAATTAATTTTTATTAAAAAAATGCGTATTTTTTTAAAAAAAAATTATAAATAATAATTAATTTTTTTTAAAATGCGTATTTTAAAAAAAAATTATAAAAATTAATTTTTTTTTAAGTTAATATTTAAAAAAAATCAAAATTTAAAAAAAATAATATTTGCGAAAAAAAATTAAAAATAATAATTAATTTTTTTAAAAATGCGTATTTTTTTAAAAATTAATTTTTATAAAAAAAATGCGTATTTTTTTTTAAAAAAATTATAAATAATAATTATTTTTTTTTTAAATGCGTATTTAAAAAAAAATATAAAAATTAATTTTTTTTAAAGTTAATATTTTTAAAAAAATCAAAATTTAAAAAAAATAATATTTGCGAAAAAAAATTAAAAATAATAATTAATTTTTTTTAAAATGCGTATTTTTTTAAAAATTAATTTTTATAAAAAAAATGCGTATTTTTCAAAAAAATTAAATTTTTTTTATAAAAATTAATTTTTTTTAAAAAAATAATTTTTTTATAAAAAAAATTTAATTTTTTTTTCGAAAATTTTAATTTTTTTTTCGAAAATTTTAATTTTTTTAAAAAATTTTGATTTTTTTTTAAATATTAACTTAAAAAAAATTAATTTATAAAAAAAAAAAAAAAAAAAAAAAAAAATTTAAATACGCATTTTAAAAAAAATAATTATTATTTATAATTTTTTTTAAAAAAATACGCATTTTTTTTATAAAAATTAATTTTTAGAAAAATACGCATTTTTAAAAAAAAATAATTATTATTTATAAATTTTTTTTTTCGCAAATATTATTTTTTTTTTAAATTTTGTTTTTTTTTAAATATTAACTTTAAAAAAATTAATTTTTTAAATTTGTTTCCTTTTTTTTTTAATTTTAACTTTTTTTTTTTCTAAATAAGAAGACTAACGGTGCAAACGTTTGGCTAACGAGGGCTAACGGTGTAATATTTTCTGTCTCGTTAAGAGATAACGGAGGAAAAATTTGCACCGTTAGTCCTCATAGTAAACGAGGGATGTATAGTGGCAAACGTTTGCCTAACGGGGGATGTATCTTGCCAAAAGTTTCTGACAGGAATGTAGGATGGCAAAACCTGTAAACCACAGGGATGTATTTTGCAATTCTCTCTAATTAAATTAAAAACAGGGAATAAATTAGCCAACTTTCCATATTACACCTTCATTCTCAAAAGTTACATTTAACACCCAAAGGTTAACATCGATGGTCTTTTTTAACTTCTTCACGAGCAATCACAAATAAAAACATAAGCCTAAATTCATATATGCTTTGTCCGTTTTAATTTTATTGTCCATTTTCATTTTATAATATGTCCCAAACTAATTTTCAACTACTAAAAATAGTAGTTGGAATTGTGTAAGTTTATTGTAGATGCAATAATTTGCACCCGAGATATGGAGGAGAAGTTTGGGTCTTCAAAGATGTTCAGATCTACTTACGTGCTTCGAACCTTGAGGAATTTCGCACCTCCTGCTAAGTCTTGAGCTGTGATAAGACAAGTAACGCACGTTAGCCTCGCCTCGGGTGTTTAGTGCGAGACCCAGCTCCAGAGTGAGAATGAGTATGGCTATGAGTGAAGTATAAAGTATATACTATATAGTAACTATGATAATATAAGTGCTTGTTCGGTTCGAAGTAACTCCTCCCAAGAATATCATGTCTCTCAACTGTGAATAGTTGGGGCTATTTATACTACTTACCTATTTCGAGAATTAAGCATGGGTTTGATGGGCCTATCAGTGCAGCCCAATGGCTTAGGACAACGACGTGGAGCTTGTCAGCTAGTGACGAACCTTTGGTTCGTCCTTCTGGTTTATTACTTGGTATCGTCCTTTTGTATACTCCTTTTGGATCATCCTTTTGTATCGTCTTTTTGAATCGTCCTTTTGTATTATCAGTTGATCACACATTGGTTCATCAGTGGATCACATTATACGATACACCATCATTTATTATATTATTCTTAATCAAAATTGGTATTTAATAAAAAAAAAAAAAAAACGTCATTTTGTCTTCCGTAAAAATAAAAGCATTAATTACTTTTTTGTTTGTGTACAATAATTTTAGGATGGAGTTAGTAGCAAATTTATCATTTGACACATTGCGTGCATATATTTTTCACTTTCAATATCCACTTATGATTATAACACATGTTTTGATCTTGTTGTTCGTTACTATTTTTAGGCATACATTGTGGATTCAACAACATAATCAACCCAAAAATCATAAATAGCGTCGTGGTCCTGAATCTTAATTCCAAAGAAAGAAACTTGACACAAAACCCTTGAAAATCTTTATACAAGTGACCATGTGTTATTTTAAACTATATGCAATCAAGCTTCCTAGTTCTTTAGCTAGAGAGATTCAGCCAATTGAGGAGCCTCCAAGTCTAGTTCTTGTTTCATGACACAGTTCATGAACCACTCAGTACTGAATGTCGGTATGCCTTTCTCTATAGCTGCCGATGCTTCTTCCATGTTATCTTCACTCGCCACAAATATGGTCTTTTTCAGATCCTTCGCTTTCTCTACATCCCGAATAACCTGAAGTATAGAGCATTATCAAGTTATCTCATTCATTAAATAAATCTTAATGTAAACGAGATTTAATCGCCTTACGTTTCCACCAGCAGACCTCACAATGGCTGATAAAGTATCGATAGGAGGCTGCACATGAGCTGCAAGGCATACTTCAAAACCTTTTAGCAAAGCTTCAGGATTTGCTCTTGCTCTAAGTACTGCACCTTTTAAGTCAGTCCTGTACTTTGACTCATACTCAAGATCTTCCAATACGTAAGGCATTTCATCTGTATATTAAGCGAGTTAGAGAAATTAGAAACTATTAACATTTACGAAGCAGAGAAAAAATCTCCAAAAGCCTCATGACTCACCTAAAAATAGACGTGCTCTGAAGCTATCTTTTAGCCAAGCAGGTGATATAACCCAAGCTCTGCATTCAAGTGAATGCAATGTCCATATAAATGTTTTTCGATAACTTGAGATGGTAAAAATACTATAATGTGGTTTAAGAATTTGTAGCAACACTCAAAATTAGGTAGAACTAACCCTGAACAGAGAGCTGTACAAAAATTCAACGTCTTTCTAACTTTCCCAGTGATTACATGTGTGCTTACTGTTCCATCAGATGTAACACAGCCACCAAGATCCTCGATTATCTGTCATTGACATAAGTTAACAAAAGCAGTTAAGAGCAGATCAAATCACAAAACTAGGATAATACCTTTGTCAGATTTGATTTTTTAGCATCATCTGCAATGTTCATCAGCATGATTTTATAGCCATTTATTTCTTGCGTCTTGTCAACATGATTGTTGCTCAAAGGACCTCCGAATGCAGGTGTGAAATATGTCGAATTTTCATCCTTAGAAAGGTTTACGGGGCTTACATCCATATAACAATTATCAGTTTTATTGATCCTTGAAGCACAACCACTATCTGATTGGCAAGCAATCATATGACTTCCTTTGACCTTTTTTGACTTCAGTGAAGTTTTGGAGGCTTCCCACGTCCTCTTCTTTCCACCCGATGTGGAGCACGAACACTGCCTGGCATCACCATCAGTTATAATTTCCATCTCATCGGCACCGTATCCTGTATTGATGCCTTCCAAACTGTCCAAACAAACAAGGTCTTGGCAACCTATTACAGCAATGCGCATATTTAATATCTAAAACAAAGATATCAAAATTGGCATATTCGGCTTTTATTTGATAGTACTTACCAACATCCATTGAGTGGTTATTTTTCAACATGTCTTCAGCACCAGAGTTTTGATTTTGATTGATAGAGTCAGCTAACGACTTTTGAAAAGGCTTTACAAGAGAAGACAGTTTTAAAGTCACTGCAGAGTTATCTGAACGTTCCTTTTCAAGATGAGAAACCATTAGGCTTGCGCCACCAGGAAAGCATAATGCTTTCCTAATATCTGCCTTTATTGGTAACCTTCGAGCTCTACCCTTGGTGTCTACTTGACCAACTGTTACAAAGCCCTATGAATTGCGTAGAAACAATAGAATTTAGAAACATCTTGATGATAAAAGCAACATGCAAAGGAATGCCTTATCAACAGAAATACTAAACCAAACAGTTTTTTTCCGTTACCTGCTTAAGCCAAAATCCTTCAGATTCCTCATCTGCCCAGCAGAAAACAGAATGCACGCCAACACTTTGCAGTCTTTTCCTCATTTCCAAATATGTGAGTTGACCAATACCCTGTAGGTTTGTAAAGATGGTTAGCCCACAGTCAAGACATCAACGAAAAAGTACTGCATATGGGTCATCTTCAAAATAAGTTTATATAATGCAATAAATCAAAAACTTTTGTTTTCAAGTTGTGCCACACTAAAATCCGTAAATTCAACAATCACAATTAAGGATCTAATTTAAATGGAAATAGGCAAAGATGATTAGAAGACCTTATGTTGGTATACTGAACTGACAGCAGCAAGTGGAACCTCAGCATATTGAGTATCAGCCGGGATTATCTGAAAACTTATTGCAGCAATAACCTGAAAAGAGAATATAATTAAGATTCACGTGTCATACATATTACTGTATTTATGCATAACTTATATATCTAAAAGTTCAGCTTATTAACCTATTCCCACCAATTACAGCTTTTCATACACAAACATCATAATAGGTTTTAGTCTACATTGAAAAAGCAAAGCTACCTCTCCAGGACCTTCCTCGGACTTGGACTTCAAAACCAATGTGCAATACTTCCTACACATGTAACATTTGTTATTGAGAGAAAAAACAGCTTTTGGTATCCTCAATTAACATCTCATGCTATAAACTTGTCGAAAAAGATTGCAGTTGTGGCGCTAGTATAGCAAGTAACTTTAAGAAATAAAGATGACTGAAAGCAGATAACTTTACCCATTGGATACACATCTTTCAAGGAACATCGACTTCTTTCCAGTATTTGCAGCATAGTTCATTGAAGGCAGTTCTTTCGCATATAAGTTTAATATCTCCTACAGAACATATTAACGATACATAAGCACCAAAACATGGATAATCCATTAAAAATCAACTATGTATCTCGCTGGTTCTATATAAAATGATAAATACAGCACCGCTTCTACAGAAAGTAAGCACCATCGAAAATAATTGACATAAAATACAGTGTTTGTATACTTGTATCACTCTAATTGTATCTACATTACCAAATCTATTTTTCAGTCATCAAAAAGATTTACACTGCCAAATCTATGCATCTACATGACTAACCACTTACAATCGATACATCTGCTACAAAAACATGTATGGATAAAAGAAAACAATAAGATAGAAGGATGAGTTACTTGAAGTAGAGACTTGGACTGAGCGTCAGAATCCTTTGGGTTAACAAGCACAAAGTAATAACCTGGTATAATCAAAAGTAGTAAAATTTAGAACGAGTGATGTCACCACCGCTCACTAATACTAAAGAACAAGTTCACAAGCCTGAAAATGGTTACATTTCCATTTTGGGATGCCCCTATAATCACAAACCCCTCAATCGAAACAAAATCGAGCTAATATTACCTTTTGTCCATTGTTGCAACTTGCGAATACAAATTAATTGATATGATCAGTATTGATCCACATCATTTCCCATACTTTTTCCGCTGTCTAATTGTTTTATAGATTTATCATAAACACCAAAGTGCTTTTGCTAAACTATTTTTATATAGGGTATTTAGGATTTTGCATATACTTATCTTTCGCTTATCGCTTGTGAGCACACTAAAAACATCCATCTCTAACCTCTCAATGTGCTTATTTTCAGCCAATAAGCACTTTGCCTATACAAATACATCAAAAGTGTTTAACTTTTTGCTAAACATATTCAATCCTAAACACCCATATAGTCAATCCACAACAACAAACTTAACAATATCAAAAACTACCAAATAAACCAGTTAATAAAATATTGGTATTACCATTTTCTTTAACACCCGAACACTCGACATTGTTAGATTCTTTACCAAGCACATCCTCCACAACTAACAAAAAAACCAATAAAATTAATAAAAATTAATACCAAAAAAACCCAAAAAAAATTAAATATTTTTATACCAGAAACCAGAACTTTGACATTTTTGGATATAGCAATTTGAAGGGTAGTTTCATTAGATTCAGCTTCGTAATTCTTTGCTTCAACAACCACTTGACAGTTCCCTAACAAACACATACAAATTATGTAAACAAATTAAAAAAAATTAATTAATTAAGTGATTGATTAATTTTGTACCTATTGTGATTGGGGTAGAAGGTTTTTTCTTTAGAGCCATTGATGTGAAGATGTAAAAAGTAAAAACTAAAAAGTGGTGTTTGACTGTTTGGGGTTTGGTTTAAAATGGGTTTTTAAGGGCGGTAAAACTAAAAAGTGTGTATTTAAGCGGGAAAAAGGAGGGAATTAAGGAACCAATGTGATTTGACTTTTCACTTACTTTTTTGGTTTAGGAAAAGTCAATAATTTTGTGCGACAGATTATACTTTTTCTTTGGACGGTGAATAAAAAGAGTATCAGTGATCATTGTAATTAACTAGTTTTATCATGATATTACTTTGATATACATTTATCGTGTGAAATGACGTCGTTTATTGTGTTTTTAAAACGATGTTGTTTTGATCTTTTTTATTATTTACTTGACAACATACGACGCCGTTTGACGTTGGCTAAAAATGACACCGTTTTACTTTATAATCTGGTTTATACATGTCTTAAATACATACTTTTGCATCAGATCATTACTTACAAAATCATACCACTCATTCAATAAATGATTTAGAAAATCAAGATTAAAGATTGTTGATTTAAAAAGTTGATGAGCTCAAAAAGATGTTCACAACGGTCTGTTGTGTTTGACAAGTACTCTTTATGTATTTTTGTGCGAGTGTATGTGAATCTTGTTTATTTATTTGTTTGATATTGTGAAAACGCAATTGAATACCTACATGAATCCGTCGAACGACATTAGTGGATAAATATATTCAAACACCAACATGATTTGTGATTTTGGTAAAAACAAAAAAACATCATCAACATTACGGGTTACATCAAGTTTATAACAAAAACCTGTTATGTTACATCAATTTTTCATAAACTAATACGTGTTCTGTATAACATCATATCTTCAATGTTATAAACTTCATGACGTAAAGATTCAATCCAACTAATGTTCAAACAAAAATTGTTATACATAAATTTCATCTCATGTCATGTAAACTCCCTTAGGGGGTTGTCAACGTACACGTGAAGGCACGGGACGTGAAGCATAATGCACGGGAACACCGCTGCCTTGCCTACATGATGCCACACGGCACACGGGATGAGATTTGAGTGAAAGATTCATGCACGGGATGAGATTTGAGTGATGCTTTGTTCTGTGTGATGTTTTTTTTTTTTTTTTTTTTTAATGGAATTAAAAAAAAAAAAAAAAAAAAAAAAAAAAAAAAAATGAAGTGACAATCAAACGTAAAACAAGGAAAATATGCGATATGTGATTGTCTGTAGATATATTTGTGTTTAAGGGTATTTTTGGCACTAGTAGGAGCTGGACCGGATCGCTAGAGCGGGTTGTTGGAGCTGGTTGCTGGAGCTTTTTTTTACATGCTCCTTCAACTAGCATTTCATTCAGTAGCTTATTTTTTTTACATGCTCCTTTAAGCTATGTCAGCCAAACGAGTCTTATTTGTAACGGTAGCTTATTTTTCTAAAAAAAATAAGCTCATGCTATGATAAGCTTTGATAAGTTCACGTGCCAAACGTGCCCTAAGTATGATAGAGTTGTGGTAATTACTCAGATGGTATGATTGATTCGATGATAATAGTAAATGATGATGTAGTGCTTATGTGTCACCACGACACATTACCCATCACACTCCTTAAGGAGTGTCTAACGGATGTTGAGAAGATAAACGGTTAAAGTTTGTATGTATGAAACATTAAGTTTATCTATACTATAAAGTGAAAAGTCAAGTAAATGAAATATTGAAAAAATTTAAAAGAAAATGTTGAAACAATTAATTATGAGCAAGTGAAAATTTGAAATTAACAAATGAAATGTTAAAAATATATGTTCAAAAGGAAACTATTAACACACATCGAAAACCGAATTAACTCATGACGCTTCAAACCCGGCGGGTTGAACCGGTTTAATTTGACCCGTTTTCCGACCCAATCCGCCGGGTTGACCCGGTTTAAATTGACCCGTTTTTGGCTGGGTCGGTTTCAACCGGTTCAACCATCCAGGTCGAGACGGGTTTCAAAACATTATGTTTAATCCTCAATTCCTCAAAACTTTTATTATGCACGCGTACTCGTCTAATTTAATTAAATTTATTAATTTAGCTAATGTAGATTAAATGAAATATTTAATTTAAAAAAATATTAAATACACGTTGACCATTGCAGTCAACACATCACTCAAACAAAGGCTTATATATATATATATATATATATATATATATATATATATATATATATATATATATATATATATATATATATATATATGGAATGGATCCAATAAGAAGAATAATTAAAATAAGAATGGTAAGAAGTAATTCTAGCCACACATTTTAATGCAGGAGGAAAAATTTGAATGAAGATGCATCCATTTTTATAAGTGCATCTAGAATGTGTGGTTGTGGTTACTTCTTATCCTTCCTATTTTTATTATTCTTCTTATTTGATATATATAGGGTGCGGTTCTAGAGAAAAGTGTAATTAGATAGAAAAGTGAGAAAAAAAGTTACAGGGTAGATTATGATAACATGTCAAACTTTGGGGTAAAAAAGAATAAAATAGGAACCATCTTTGTTAATCAGATCCAAACACACATCCCTGATTCAAACACATACACTTACCGATTCAAACACACACACTAATCGTCACCACCACCACTACCGTCGTCGCCGTCTTCCGTCATGCAACCACCACGTCAATCTTTACTCCGCCATTGTCACACCGACGCCCAAACATGAATATGAGCTACTCTATCTATAGAGGCGACTCACCGCCACCACAACTATCGTCGCCACCGTATTCTGTCATGGATGCAATCATTTGATAACTTGATCAACAATCCACTAAAATATTGGTGAATTTTGAACATTGAATCATCTAATAATGAAGAAGAAACAAGATTTAACCTGTAAGTGCACTAATTTTGGTTATTGATCAAATTTAAATCAATATTGTAATGATTTTTTTAAGTTTTGTTGAAAGTTTATCATCATATCATTATGTTTTCTACAAAATATGAAACAAATTTGATGAAAAAATGCATGAATAATGCGTTTATTAAAGTCGCACACCAGGTGTTTGATAAAATGCTTAAGTAAGATTTTATAACTAAGATGCACTAATTTGCACCAAATGTGTTTAGTTTTGAATGATATGACATCTTAGGGCATATGTGTGTTTATTTGCGGCATTAAAATTACAAGTTAAGGCATCAGATTGTATTAGTGCATATGTGTTTGTGGTTGTTGCATCTATATTAGTGCATTTGTGTGTATATTTGCAGCCTCAAAATTACAAGTTAGGGCATCATATTGTATTAGTGCATCTGTGTTTGTCGTTGATGCATCAGGTTAATTGTGATTACATGTTAGGGCATTAGATTATATTAGTGCATATGTGATTGTGTTTGATGCATAAGTTTGAATGTCTATATGTTCAATGCATCGTTGAACATATTAGAGCATCGGTGAGTAAGGTTAGGGCATCAATGATTATGAATTTATTATCGGTGCATTCTTAGACATATTGGTTTCCTTCTTCCACTTTCAAGTGGAGCTAATAGTTCTTTAGTGGCTTGTATGTTTACTCTTCTTTTAGAGATTGAAAATCGATATTGGCTTATAAGTAAATAATAAAAGACTCATGCTAGCTGAACTAAGGTGATTAAGCCAATAGTTTTATTTAGCGTCGACTTGAACAGTTGACTTATAAGAAATAATAAAAGAGAGATGAAAGACCTGTTTTATATGATCAGTAGTGATGATAGTCGTAAACATGTCAAAATTCTAGAACATTAGATAAAATGAAATGGGGCAAACATGTCATATTTCATCCAAAGTGTCATTTCTTGATTTCTTATATACAACCTCGTAGAATTTTTTTTTTTTTTTTTTTAATTTTATTTAAAAGCTTAGAGTCTAACAATCTAGTTTGTTAATAATGTTTAATGTACATATCGGGAGGTACTTTAGTGCACCTGTTTGATGTCTTTACTGCATCCGTTTGAAAATACTCTAGTGCATCCGTTAGAGGTACTTTAGTGCATCCGTTTGTATCATAGTGTCCGTTTGATACTCGTGCTAACAGTTGACTTATAAGTAAATAATAAAAGACTCGTGCTACTTGAAGTATAGGTGATTAAGCCACTAGTATTTACTGAAGAGGAAAAGAACATTGTTTCTACTCGTTCCCGACTTGCACTAATTACATGTTATCGATCAAAGTACTTATACTGTTCAAGCGCAAGACTTAAGAAAAAAGGTACGGAACTTAAATAATTTTCATTGTCATCAGGTGGTATCCAGTTTGCCACGCCCAATTGCCACTTTTGGAACTTATGGACTATGGGATGACGATATGTGAACCAGATGCATCAAATGGTGATTCTGATTCACTAGTATCACCAAACAGCAAGGTGCATCTTATACATCTGAAGTTGCATCTTACAGGTTGAAATGGGTCGGTTTGCTTTGGTACAACCTTACATGTTAAAACACAAACCCAAACACCTCCTTAGTGTCTTTTTTGCCTGATTCTATATGCTACATGTGTTGTCTTGTGTGTTTTTGTAATCATTTCATGTATGCAGGATGATTACAAGATCCTAGAAGGTGGTATGCATATGATAACAGATGTGTAAAAATTAATGCCAGACTTGCTCTATTATCCATTTCATGATACACTATCAAGGTTACTTACTGAACTTTCTGTGCATCTGGCTTTAAAGCTGATATACCATTGTCTTGGTTGTTTAGATTCTTGTGTGCCAAATATGTTGTTCATGGAAATTATATGACAATGACAGCTAATTGGTGCATCTGTTTTGTATAATTGGTGCATCTATTTTGTTTAGTTGGTGCATCTGTTTTGTTTAGGTCCGCAGTGATAAATGTTGGATATCGTATCTCTGGAACTCATGTGAACCCATTAGGTCTAAAATCTGATGCTCCTATGGAGGTCATATAGGATATCATGCGTTGTTGTGTAAGCTAAAATTTTATATATTTTTGTGTTTTTTTCTACGTGCACACTGTATTTTTCTATGATTAAAATTGATGCCCTTTTCTTGTCATTTTGAAGGTTAAAAATCATTCGGTGAAACCCCAGCCACCAGAGGACTCTGGAAGTGTTATCTTAGACAAGGAACCCGTACTTTAGGTATGCTTATATATTCATTATTAATCTAATGCCACAAATACCCTTCAGTGTGGACTAAATTGACATATTTTGAAATAATTAACAACAGGCTAGTTTTACTCGAGTGATAAAGAAGGTGGCCCGTTTTCTTCCAAATCCCGAAAAGCATTGAGGCCCAAAACTAAGGGTTGGGCGTACTATTACTAGCAAACACGCATCTCTCCTGGCCAGAAATAGTTAACGAGATTCTTAATAATAGTGAAGAACAAGGTGATGAACCTGAATCCAAGCGTAAGAAGACACAAGATTCTATTTCAATATCATGAAAAAAGACTAAAACTGGAAGCTTTTTATACACCTCTCTCCTGATCTTATTCTGCATTTATGTGCAGAAAGTGAATCCAACTTGTATTCTCAGCAGTGAACTACCCTTTTCGATTAATAATGCAAAAAAGAGTTGTAAATTAGTTGAAGGCTAGCCCATATCGAAGTTTAGAAGTCTTGAACTGCAGACTCAAGTCTATTTTTTTTGTGTTTTTTTCTTTCTTATAATTTTTATCATTAATTGAAATTCTATGTATTATTTAGAACGGATATATGTAACTAGTTATATGTATTCCTTAGCAATTGAGTTTCTCTGATTTGTTTACTCGAGTTATTTTAGTTTTTTGTTTGCCGACTACAGTTACTTTGCAATGTTTACTATAGATTCAATGACATTTTTAGTCATATTTAGTTAACCTCTTAGGTTTTTGTCACTTGCACACAAAAAAAACAATAAAGTATCATGAAATAAGTAACTATTAACAGATGAAAGAATAGGTTGTTGTTGTTGCAGGTAAGTTTCCATGATGGGTTGATTTGTGATAATTGTGTTTGGTGGATCCAGATTTGAACAAGATCTTCATTATTTAAAATAGTTGGTACCTCGTATATGAAAGGTGCATTAATTTGAAAATAGTAATTGCTTAATGAGAATTAATTTGCTCATCATAACAATGATAAATGAAAGGTGCATCAGTGTTGGAAACAAAAAGGTGCACCAATGTTAAAATAGAATGCTAATCATATAAATGAGAATTAATTTGCAGAAGTATCGAATAACACAAACTGTATATACAAAAACCTCATTATATCAATGAGATGAGGAATTCATAAAAGAAAGAAAATACGGAAATTTATCAAATACAAAAAAAGTATCGAACAACGAATACGAGAAGATTCATTCTTGATAGCACATTTTGGAAGGTCCATAAACTGAGCGACTTGGGCGCTTTTGTATCTGCTTGTTGGGGTCTTTCTCTGGGCAGGTCCTCAAGGTATGTCCTTATTTCTTCTCGCAAGTGAGGTAGAGTCATCTTTTCTTAGGAGACTCATCTTCATTCCTTAGGATCTAATCCATCGACATAAGTCAATATAAACTTGTGGAAAACTAGAAGGGGGGTTGAATAGTTTACCGCTTTTTCGATTCTTATTTAGCTTAAATAGCCTTTGAGAACTTGACGTTTGGTTAAAGATATAAGCACAACTTAATATGTTTGATTTTTTGAATAGACTTTACATGTGAATAACAATTCCAACTTAACTTGTTTCATACTTTGAAAAGCTTTACTTGTAATGATCCTAACTTTGCTTGTTTAGTTCTTTGAAAAGCTTTACTTATGTTTAAAGATGTAAGAACAACATTACTTGTTTTGGTTCTTTGAAAAGCTTTATATGTGATCAACAATTCTAACTAAACAACAACATATAATAAGCAAAGGTAGAGAAAGAAACAATCAAACCACAACACGATAGTTTATCGTGGTTCGGCTACAAGGACTCTTTTTCCTTGCCCTACATCCACGCCCCGAGTTTCCAACTCGAGAGTTATAAACACTAATCAACAAGCTCCTTTCACCGGCGGAGAAAACCTTACACGTCGCTTATACTTTTACCGACACAAAGCTAGATGTCGAGTTCTTTTACAAGGGTACAACCACTCCCATTCGTCGCTTACACTTTTACCGACACAAAGCTAGATGTCGAGTTCTTTACCAAGGGTACAACCACTCCCGTTAGTTCTTTTACTAGGGTACAACAACTCCCAACACACTACGTATTTTGAGGCCTAAAATACTAACCTATAACTTCTACATACATGACACACATAAAGTATAAACTACCAAAGCTTATACATGATCAAGCTACCAAGACTTGCAACTTTAAAGTTGAAGCTTGCAACTTCTTGAATGATCTTGTGGAGTTCCTTGCTACATAAGAGAATCACACAAGTCAAGGGTTACTGAGTTAGTTGAGAGAATATGTGAGAATAAGTCCTAAAGGGTTAGCCAAAAATCAAGTTATGGCTTGGTATTTATAGCACACCATACTGCATGCTTGGCGGATCAGGCGGAACCCTTAGATGGGTTCCGCCCGTGTACCCCCAGGGTACCGCCGGGTCTGCAGTAGGTTTATGCAATAACTCTTCAAACCAAACAAGGTCTTGTCTCATAAATCCTAGCAACCAAACAATGTCACATCACTTAAATCAAGTCAAACACAAAACTTGTAAGCCACACCAAAGCAAGTCAAACACATTTCTTACCATAAACACATATAGACAAAACTTGCCATAAATGTGATGTGACAATTCTATTTTAAGAAATAAGTGTGATGTGACAAGACACTTTCTAATTTAAGAAATAAAAACAATGTTTAGTTTAAAAGGAAATGTAAACATTAGTTAAACAAGACTTAAACATTCAAAGTGATGATTTACTCTTAGCTAAAGTTCATACTTTGTCATTAACAAAACTTAGCAAAGATCGTAAAATATAAATAACGTTTTTAGGCGATATTTGTATTAACAAAACTATTCATAAAAAAGTGCATCAGTTTATAATAAAAAGGTGCATCATAATGGATAAAAATACTATAAATTGTAGTTAAATGCACTAATTGTTAAACCTGAAGGTAGCTTTGATAGACACATTATCTCCATATCGCTGGTAATTCTTTTTAGCTTCATTATCTGCCCTGAATGAGCCACACAAACAATAATCGCCATCTTTGTAATAATCAACAATATAGCCTATAGAATAAATTTGCTTACTTAGAAACATCTCCACTGCCATTTGTGTGTCACGATCCTCAATAAAAATGTTGATGTCGTACCTAAGATTCTTGCAATCTACATTCAGAATCAATCATACATTTCTTTCATTAGACTAAAAGCTCTAACCACACCAACATTCGCGCTCGAAACATAAAACAAGAAGTTATATTAGGGTTAACCCAAATCCCTAGAAGTCTTCAAAAACTATATCTTCTTCATAAACTAGATATCATTATGAACTTCTAGAAACTTGTATACCACGTGCATATCAAAGTTTGTTATCCAGAGCCTTAATTATGCTAAGCACCCAATTTCACAAGTGGTATTTCCCCCATGTGATTTCTTACTACTACTGCCACTACTTTCACCAGTTTCACTCATATCAACTATAGTTTTTCCGTTTACCACTGCTTCCCTTATCAATGCTTTTTGGTTTACCACTTCTTTAGTTATCAATACTAATAGCCTTATCATTGTTACGACTGCTATTTTTTGCAAGTCTTTTTTAAAACTTCCATTACAACTAAAACATTTTAGTTTCAGATCATCACTAGAATATGGATTGTATTCGGTTCCAACTTAACATCAAAACCTCCTTTCTTAGCATAACATTTATAAAAATCAAATGACTTAATCAACGATGAAAATCATTTAAGCATTTTTATCAAACATATAAAATCAGTGCATCACAGTTATGAAATTTCATTTATGCATTTTATCAAACACCTTGTGTGGAGATTTTATAAACATGTTTTTCAAGTATTTTTTTTTCTCAACTTTGCTTCAAATAACTAATCTATACACTAGATCATATCACAAAAATCTTAAAAATCGGAAGACACCTGATGATAACATGGATCAAAATTCATAAAAACCCTAACTCATAACAAACAATAATCTGTGCAAAATGAACTCTGAAAATCACATTTAATAGCTATATATATTTAATTTTACACAACAAAACTAACAAAATTAAAATCAAATAAAGTTACGATACTTACTTTAATAGATGATTCAAGAATTAGAACGAAAAGATTAACTGAATCTGATCAGATCATGTTTATGGCGTTGATTGTGTAGAGATAGGAAGCAATAATCACTGGGGAAGAAGCGTGATTGGAGAGAACCAGATAATGAAAAAGAGGAAAAAATGAAAAAGAGAAAATTTACGTATTTCATATAATATAATGATAAATAGGGACAATTCATAAAATTTACCCTGAACAATAAAGAAAGTTACAATCAGGTCCCTTGAGTTAGAGAAAAAAAAAGAGGGGGAAGAGAAGGGTGATTTGTACACTTTTCTCACTTTTCTACCAAAGTGGACTTTTTTCAAAAACCAACCTCTATATATATATATAAGAAAAACTAAAATAGGAAGAATAAGAGAATTTTTAGCTACACATTTCAAATAGGAGGGAGAATTTTAAGGGGAGATGCATCTACTTTTGTAGGTGCATCTGAAATGAGTGGTTGTGGTTTCTTCTTATCATTCTTATTTTAATTTTTCTTCTTGTTTAATCCTAATATATATATATATATATATATATATATATATATATATATATATATAATGAGAGAAAGAAAAGTAAGAGAAAATAAAACAAACCCCAAATAAGAAAAGTAAAAGAAAATGAAATAAACCCCAGGGTTGCTCAACAAGTACAGGGTTCTCAGCAAAACCCCAAAACAAAAACAAAAAATGTCAATTCTGTTATCTTCTTCTTCATCTCTACTATCCTCAACACCTAAAACCCTAACCTTAAATCTCAAAACACACTCACCATCATTAATAATCTCCTTAAACCCCCTTTTAACTCCCAACCACACACACTTCAAAAACAAGCACTCACATGTTGTTTTATCAACCAACACTAACCAAACATCATCAACACAAACAGTACCAAAAAGAAGATATAAAAAGAAACCTCTTTTAAGTGAAGGAAGAGATGATGATGACAATATAGGCCTTGTTTGTCCTGGCTGTGGTGTCTTTATGCAAGATTATGACATTACTCAACCTGGTTATTACCAAAAAAAGAAACTTGACAATGAGCTTGTTTTAGACGATATCGATATCGAAGGCGAGTTGGATGAAAATGAGGAAGGGGAGGGTGAGGAAGAGGAAGGCGAAAACGAGAGCGAAAATGATGATGATTTGGATATAGAAGATGAACTTGAGTGGGACAGTGACTGGGAGGATTTTGATGAGGAGGAAGAGGATTTGAAGGAATTAGACGGGTTTACCGCGCCTGGAGTGGGGTATGGGAATATAACTGAGGAAGTATTGGAGAAGAGTAAAAGGAAAAGGGTGTCGAAAAGTGAAAGAAAGAAGTTGGCCCGTGAAACGAAAGTGGAGAAAGAGGAGGTTACGGTTTGTGCAAGGTGTCATTCTTTGAGAAATTACGGACAGGTTAAGAATCAGACTGCTGAGAATTTGATACCTGATTTTGATTTTGATAAATTGATTAGTACTAGGTTGATGAGGCCGACAGGAACCGCTGATTCGACTGTTGTGATAATGGTTGTTGATTGTGTGGATTTTGATGGGTCGTTTCCAAAACGAGCTGCTAAGTCTTTATTTGAAGCGTTAGAAGGAGGTCGTGATAGTGTGCAGCGTAGTAAAAAGTTGCCTAAGTTGATTCTTGTGGCAACAAAAGTTGATCTTTTGCCTTCACAAATTAGTCCCACTAGGTTAGATAGATGGGTTAGACATAGGGCTAAGGCTCACGGTGCACCTAGGCTTAATGGGGTGTATTTGGTTAGTTCTAAAAAGGATTTAGGTGTTAGAAATTTGTTAACTTTTGTTAAGGATTTGGCTGGGCCTCGTGGGCATGTTTGGGTTATTGGTGCACAAAATGCTGGTAAATCGACTTTGATTAATGCACTTGCGAAGAAAGGTGGGGTGAAAGTTAGTAAGCTTACTGAAGCTGCGGTTCCTGGGACAACACTTGGTATTTTGAGGATTGGTGGTATATTATCTGCTAAAGCGAAAATGTATGATACACCGGGTTTATTGCATCCGTATCTGATGTCCATGAGATTGAATAGAGAGGAGCAAAAGATGGTTGAGCTACGAAAGGAATTACGTCCTCGAACTTACAGAATTAAGGTACATACTTATTTTTTGGTTGCTATTTCTTCATATTATTTAGTTGGATTAATGGGTGATATAAAATGCTAATAGAAAACATTAGTAGCAGTAGTCATTTGAGGCGGCAAAATGCTAATAGAAAACATCAGGTGGTTAGCATTACAGTCAAAATGGGTGATTTTTTTAGTGCAGGCCTAAATGGCAAACATTATGTTCTTATTTGTAGGTTTAAATCACTATCTCTCCATACTCAACTGTCACTTTTTATACTGGCCATGTAGACTTCAAAATGTCATAATAGACTAGTCATCGACTATGGGTCCCCTGAAATTGCTTGTAGTGTAATGTAGTAACAAATATAAACATGTCATGCTAGTGTATCCACTAGTACAGAATCCTGGATTCACCACTATTTACAATGTCTAAATAGATATGAATATTCAATAACAGCATTACACTATGCAAATATCTATATGAATGGTGATGTGCGGTGTCACATAAAGAAAAGTCGCTTATGTTAACATTGGATATGAAACACTAGCTTCTATGCTGAAGGAAATGTGTTTACTTATAAAGAAACAGGTCATATATTGTATCTGATGCTAGATGTTGGTATTTTGATTTTTGCAGCAAGGGCAAACAATACATGTCGGTGGTCTGATGAGACTAGACCTAAATGAAGCATCTGTGCAGACAATTTATGTTACCATTTGGGCCTCGCCAAATGTTTCTCTACATCTTGGGAAAATTGAAAATGCAGAAGAGATTTGGAGTAAGCATGCTGGTATTAGACTGCAGGTACAATCCTTGTCTAATTTGATACACTCCAATTGGCGTTAGATTCTTTGCAACGTCTATTATACCACTTTTTATGCATTTGTTGAAAAAACTGTTTGAATTTGTTTCAGCCACCAAATGGTGTAGACCGAGTGTCTGAATTGGGGAAGTGGGAGTCAAGGGAATTCAAAGTGTCTGGGACAAGCTGGGATGTTAACAGCATTGACCTAGCGGCTGCAGGCCTAGGTTGGGTTTCTTTGGGATTAAAAGGCGAAGCAACTATAACATTGTGGACATTTGATGGCATTGAGATAACATCTCGAGAACCTTTGGTACTTGATCGTGCACCAAATCTCGAGAGACCTGGCTTTTTGCTGCCAAAGGCTATATCAGAAGCCCTTAACAACCAAAACAAAACTCAGCCCCAAAACGAAGATGCATTGATATGATCTTAACTTTGTACCATTCTGATAGTCACACTTGTTCTTCTGGCTACACCAAAGGCATTCAATATCGCCTTGCCATTTTCTTGACTACAAGTATGTGAGCTTTATTTATCTATATAGTGTTTGGTTAGCATATAGTAATATAAAATAATGTATTCTTTGAAATTTTGTGTTTCATAGCTTTGTTGTATCTTTTCTACATCTCATTAGTTCTTATAATTGGATTAGTCTTCCTATCCTTCCAATCAATTCCCAAACTCTGTATTGTCGACTTAGGTATGCTAATGTATGTTTACACGTCTTTGCTGTCACCAACACTTTAAAATGTCTGACATGCCCTAAAAACATTCTTTGCTGTCACCAACGCTTTAAAATGTCTGACATGCCCTAAAAACATTATAGACTCGACTCGTACGCACTTTGGGGGTGTTTGGATTGTGTATCTGCTTGTTTTCAAGTAAGCTAAGCAAATACACAGTTATATCCAAACACACAAAACTGCTTATCTACTTATTTAAGGACTAAATACACAATCCAAAATACCCTCTTAAGGAAAACGAAGACAAAACACTTTCTTAAATCACTTCTTATCCATTTAGTTTCCCTGGCTAGTCGAAATAGCCGGTTTTACAGGGTATGAACAAGGCTAGACGTTAAGGATACTAACAAAGTTAAGACCTTGCTCTATACATAAACTTACAACAAATAACAAACGACACCACTACAGTTTTCTTATAAATACTTATACATACAGAACTCGAACCTAGGAAACCATCAGAACTAATTACCCAAGCCGGACTTATCGTCAACTTTTTCCATTTCAGACGAAAGTAGGAACTCTTCATACTGTCCTTCCATGGATAAAAGATCGTCATCAATAGAGTCAGGCAGCAGATCAGCAATGTCGGAGCTATCTAAACCATCTGTTGCGTCGTTTGCAAAGAACCCGTTCTCTCCTTGCTGCTGGCTGAGCCAGTAGTCATGAAACCAAGTTGAAGTTGTGATCAACTGCCACCATTCTGGCGAGAAGTCCTCAACTTGACGAACAGCAGCTGGGACGAACAACGGGGCGTTTGGATTGAGAGTTGAGCTTCCTTGTTTAACCATTGCCATTCTTACTTCTAGATAATCCTTCTTTTACTGTCACGGTTTCGGTAAAGTTACCTGGCAATCAAATAGGGAACTCGTTGGTTATATAAAAACCTTTGAATTATTATTAGTCGGATACCAATTTTTAGTGCAACGTTGACTATGTCTCTTTTATGTTTTAACGATGACAAATAAACGTTCGCAGCACATAAAAATCACCAACGATAGTCAAATTCATTTATCGAGCCAAATTTGTGCAGACAAAATAAAGATCAAAATCAACTTGATGATCGAATATCAAAGCTAAATGATTAAACTAGTATAATAGATCCAATTCAACAGCTTGATGGTCTCAAATTTAATTTTTTGTTTAGTGCAAACAACTTCAATTTGGTCACTGTCATTCTTTTAAACAAAAAGAATCGGCTCGTACGGTGAATTCAAACCTCGTAAATTAATCGATCAAAAGATTGGAAATCATGTTTAAAGAAAAAATGGAAAATTGACAAAAAGCAGCAGCAAATTATACCTTTGAAAATTCGGATAAAAAATATCTGGATGCTAAAATCAGGAAAGTTACATAGTGGTGTGGTGCAAAATGATTCGTTATTTATAGCAAGTGTTTAAATCCCGAGCCTATGGTTCGGTTATATCCGAGCCTGAGGTTCGGAAATATAGTCAAAATCAGGAAAGTTTCGTAGAATTGCGGATGCTATTTGTACCCACAATGAAAATTACCAAACTAACCAAAAAAAACAAAAAAAATACCTTTGGTCATTTTTTAACCTCTTCTTATTTTGTTCGTACTCAACTCCACATTTTTTATGACATGTATCCCTTGCAAGTACACATATGTCCCTTACTCAACTGCTCGACTCCATCTAACTTTTGTATTTGCAAAGAACACATTCACAAAATAAGTGAAGTCGAACAGTTAAACAATTGAGCAAGACAAAAAAAAAAAAAAAGAATGAAAAAAATGACAAATCTTGAACCAAGGGTTTTTTTTGTTTACTTATTTTGGTAATTTCCTATTATCCTTTTTACATTTTTTTACTCATTTTATTTATGAGAATGATAGCATTTGTTAAACACAAAACTTTTTTTTTTTAAATTAAATTTTGTATTTAATGTACATAATGAAACTTATAAATTATCATACCTAAATATAATAGGCTAATACATTTTTTATTTTTTATTTATTTATTTATTTTTATCTTTTATTAATTTTGACTTTTACACTTTATATTTTAAGTTTTGTTTTTTTAACAGTTTTACTCATTTTATTAATAAGAAAAGATAATTTTTAATGATTTTTTGCTCCGTGTTTTTTATATTTTATTATTTTTAACTTGTTAAATTTTATATTTTATTTTTACATTTTTTTTCGCAATTTTAATATAAAGAATTATACAACTAATTTTATAATTTTTTATTTTTTATTTTTTAAAAAATAATCTATCTCTAGTCAAAATCAAAACGCGTTTAGTTTAGTAGTGTGTTGGGTATATAAATAGACGTAAGTGATGCAATTGGTGTAGGGACCGACTATAATTGCCATGAAACCAACGGATGAGATTATAGTTTTGGTTTGATCAAACGGTTGAGATTGGATGAATGATTGGAGTGTGAGTTGGGTTGTTGTGGGACCATTGTCGTGGCATCCATCTTTTCTCATAATAATCCGCGTTTGCACATGGAAACTTTGTTGAAAGTGAACAATTATCAACATGATTAAAATATGTTTGTAATTTCTATTTTCTGTTAAAGGCCGACAATAGTATAGGTATAATAGAAACATGATATTATAAAATGTGTCTTTTAAGTATTACTTTCTCAGTTCCTAAATAAATGTCCAGTTTGACTTTTTAAAGTTAAAATGATCTAACTTTGATTTTAAATATTTTTTTGTGTTATATAATATATGATAAAAAATTATACTATTGAAAAATATACTTAAAACTAAATCTATTCGTATATTTTACATCAAATATTATATAACACCGAAAAAAATAATCAAGGTCAATGTTAAACCAGTTTGACTTTGAAAAGTTAAACTAGACATTTATTTAGGGACGGAGGTAGTAATAAATGAGGTTAAGGATTTTTTATGATATGTGATTTTGATGTGGCGTATTTGATATATATCGGCTCTTCGATTGATATAAAGGATGAGTGACCAAACCATTTGACCGAATTAAGTGAGTGGATGGCTCAAAGGGTACCTTGAAAGTTCATGCCTTCATTTGCTAAATCTAAAATATAAAAAATAATTGTTAAATATGGCCTACGAAGCTAAAATAATGTTATGTTCTCTCGAGTTTAAACACGAAAGAAGAGGAAGTGAGAATAAAAAAGACAGAAATTATAAGTGGTATTTTATTTTGTGTCTTTCCTAGTAGGAGGAACTAGGAATGCAAAAGAAGGGAAAAAATTGCTTTGATTTAGAGTTCTTTCCAAATCTTGTCAATTTGTGCGGAAATTTTGAGGAGAAAATTTGACACAATTTACTCTTTATGGGTTTGTTGTCTTATCACTTTTTTACTCTTATCGAGTCAGAGGTGGTAAGAGGCGATCAATTATTATTTTATTATTATTATTATTATTATTTTTTTAAGTCAGATCCGATCAGACATATCACATTTTACTCAATGTAAGGAGCTTGTCTTATTGTCTCTTACTCGATTAGAGATTGAAGACTTGTGTTAATATAAGATATTTGATGGTTTATTAACTATGTTATATTTATGATAAAAAGTTTTGTTTCATATTTACATAAGTTACTATTATCGCATTGCATTAATTTAATAAATAAATTGCAGAAACAAGTACATAAAATCATTCGGACAATTATACATAAACAAACAACATTATTTCGTTTAGATTTAAACTTTCTAGTCACCTCTTACCAGTAGGTAGTTAGATTCAGATATAAAACAACTTAATAAAATAAACACACCCTTGCTCTATCTCTTCGCTCCATCAAAACCGGCAAACATAAAATTTTCTAATTTCCTTTTCACTTCTTTTGTTTTGTTTTCAAATTATAAAGTCAACAACATAGTATGTCAAGTTAGTTGAGACTTGAAATGGTTACTAGCCAGGTGTTTGTGGTTGTTTGCATTATCTCAACTCATTACAAATTGTAATTTTTATTGTATACATATGTTAAGAGATAATTGTACAATGAGATGAGTAATGGATTCATTTCACCAATCCATTAATAAATAAAGGGTTTAACTTCAGATGCTTAAAATACAAGTGGCATGGCATATTCTTTCCTATCGAATAGTAGGATACTAGGACGGCAATGGGCGAGAAAAACCCATAACCCTCGAGCACACGCATTGTTATAAGTGGGTAACTCCAATTTTTATTCACGGGTGGGTCATGGGTCAAAAAATAAACCCACCCGTGAGTGGTGGGTGGGTGACGGGTAACTCATACCCATCATAAGTAAAACCGTCACACCCGCTTTATATACCACAAATATACCTTTCAAAAGTACCCATATGGACTCATTTTATTAAACCGACATTTATTATATTATTTAAATATTTGTCAAGTTATTAATAGATATATTTAATAGTCACCTAAAACTGTTAAAAAACAAAGCATACAACATTAAACATCTCTTTTGAGATCCAAGACTATTAGAAGAATATGAATAAGCAAAGTATCAAATATTTATTTTATATCTCAATTCTCAAGCCAAGTTCGTTTATATTTGATCTTGCGATTTTAATGAACAAAGTAAGCACCGGTCTTAGGCAATAATTCATGAGTCACAAAAGTAGAATTTATGCTTTTTTGTACGTATTAGTCAAGTTTGATTTTGTGACTCATTAATTATTGCCTAAGACCATGAATTATATTGCCTACAGGATCAATTTGTTGACTTTGGAGATCATGACTCGTTACGATCTTGCGAAAATGTCTCGGTATGATGTAGTTAACTAGTTATCCTGGTAGTGGTACACATCCTTGCTGTATGTTTTGTATACTAAAAAGGCATGAATTGTTGGTTATTATGTGTTAACAAGTTCCCAGATTAGGGTTAAGATAATCAATAAGGTATCGGATATTCACTAGAAATCGTGGTATCACTTTCCAATAGAAACTATTCGACCCTATGCCTGGGTTACACGAATATCTTTATGGGATAAGACCAAGTGATGTTCTTGTTTTAGGCACAAACCAAGAACCAGATGCGTATTCAAGAGTTTAGGGTTTTGTGATTTCGTATATCCATGCAGATGTGTTATGACCTCTATTTATAATAGAGAATACTCAAAACTCTAGCTCATGAAATTATATATAATTAACGGCCCATTAATTACATCATAATACTTTTCATAATAGTAGAAATCAGTGGTTAAAACCGATCAGCAGAATTGCTGATGCTATCAGCAGATTCACACTAGCAGTAGAATGCTATCAGCAGCAGAATCAGCTAGCAGCAGGATCAGCTGGCAGCAGAATCCTATCAGCAGGATGAGCTAGCAACAGATTCCTAGCAGCAGATTCACAACACTAGCAGCAGAATCAGATTCATGCATCAGCAGAATCAGATTCACACTAGCACAACCACTATTGAGTCAGGGTAATCAGGGACTTGATGGGTGTACACTCCGTACCTCCAAACCCATTCCCAAGTATGATTTGATCCCTCAAGTGCACTAAATTTTCTAACATGAATTTTCTAAGATTTGTAGATCATGCAAGTTATTGCACGTGTTTAAGTATTTAACATTCAGCTGAAGAACAAAGTTTACGACAAAGACAGTAGTACCAAAAGATGAGTTATCTAATGATGTGATCACAGGATTTTTTTGGAGTTCCAAAAACAGTGCAGACTAACTGGTTTAGAATGTACAATATCAGACTATCGGCTACCAAAGCAAGATCAGGAAAACCTGAAAGCATAAGCAACTAATTAAGTGACACCTATTATTAATCCTCATTACATACAAGACTACCATCATTATCATCTATCGGGCTGCTATGATCATTCAGGTCACAATAGAGTCAGATTTGTTGATATGGTCGTACGTGTCACTTTCAGGACAGTTGAGTTGCACACACTCAGCAGCCAACTCTCTAGGCAAGTTATTATTTTCTGAATCAAGGCTTCTATTAGACAGGTCTTCCCTTCTCCACAACATTGAACACAATGCCATCAACTAATCATTTTCAATATTGATTATCTGTGGAGGCAGAAGATCACCTTTAGAAACCAGTAATGCTTGTAAGAACTCTAGCTATTGTTCATACCCCTTTGTTGAGGTGCTAAGTCAAAGGTTCCATCCATAACGTACCCTCGAGTTCTGATGATGTGTCATTGCCATGTCCATTTGGAAACCAAAATCCAAGTTTTGAACAAAGTCAACAAATTGATCCTGTTCTCGTCAAAGGCTCCCCAGATCTTGTACAAGTATTTAACTCTGCGGTCTTGGATTCGTTATCAGTTCCATTGTTATGGTTGAGCCGAATGTTTCTTCTGTCAAGTCACTGGCGGGGAGACACATTAAACTGGACCGTGTTGGCTAGCCCATGAGTAGCTGTAGCTTTGCAAGTCCTCCTAATGGGAAGCCAAGCCGGAGGCCTGATTGCATCCGTATATCACCTCCGTTTCAGTTAGACAAGCAAGCTGCAAAGAGAGAATGCTATACTGTGAATGATATATGTGAAAATCCATTAAATGTTAGACAAGTATCATATGTTTCTTCTCCACGTCACATCCCTACTTGTAAATTTTTTATGCTATGAAAAATCGACTCATTTTAATGAAACACGCCTTTGAAGTAAAGTTGCCGCCATTTGCTCTCTCAACTTTTAGCCTAAGTAGTTGAGACATCTTGGTGGTTCAGAGCTTTCTTGGAGAGCATAGACTCATCCCAAGTACACAACCCATCATGTTATGAGCTTCTTGAAATGTAAGATTATGAGTTCATCTCCGCTCGAACTTTTTATTTATTTATTTATTTATTTATATATTATTATTATTATTATTATTATTATTGTTATTATTATTATTGTTATTATTATTATTATTATTATTATTATTATTATTATTATTATTATTATTATTATTATTATTATTTCTTTTGCAAAGCCAAGTCATTTCACTAAAAACCCACAGAAGGGATAACCAAAATTATATTCAAAAGCTTATGAGTAGGAAGCATAAGTCGAGCTCTAGCTTAGTCATCTATGTTCAACAAATTTTAATCGAATCTTGAAATAAGATAGCTAATTTCACTCAATTCTTATTAAGCACATAATTCGATTTGCGAATTGGCATAATCGTTCTACCAAAGAGATACAAAGGGGGCGCAATCATTGGGTTTATGGAACCTATTGAAGAAAGACTTGAGCTAAGATTTCTCCTGCCCTTCAGTTTCTCTATACACTCACGTTGCCGCTGGCCTGGAATGGCCGACTTAATTTCAGCAGAAGACCACTTAAAGTGCAGTGTTATAATCAAGTCTACCATTCCCGCAACTCCTACTCATGTGGCAAGAGTAGCAGTCTTCGTTACAAGACCACACTTTAAATAGTCTATGGTGAAGATAGTCTGTCATCACAAACATCCAACAACATGATTATAAAAACTAAGAACCAATAAGGGACTGGCTAAGGCTTTGTTCAAAGTGACGGGTTTTCCATATCTTGGAACGGACCAAGACCCTGTTTAGTTATACAGTTGGTTTAAAAAACTAGTTAGATTTGTAAATTCTCTCTTTCTAGTGTGTACCAGATCCTATTGTAAACTAGTCAGAAAAGCTTGTTGGTTGCAAGAAAAGTAAGCAAAATGCTGGTGAATTGGTTCTCTTCTACATTGATTATAGTACAGCTAAGAAAAGCTCTCTTTTAAGCCGACAACACTATTGCCATACTTGTTTACTACAGTAATTTACCTGGGTTGGTTTGTGTTACCTAACACATATGGTTATTTTGACCTTTGACCTTAAAAGTAATATTTATAGTTCCTAACTCGGAAACTAGCTATAGTTCAAAAAACAACAGCAACAACAACTCGGAAACTAGCTGTCGTCTTTACATTGCCATTAACAGACATTACATCCGACAAGTAAAGTCCCTCATTTACCTTTCACTTGAAGGTAAAATGTCATTAACTTCCTTTTTCAGAGGAACTTAAAACCATACCAAAGTAGATGGTTTGGACAAAAATTCTAAAACCACAAGCCTAAGCAAAATCGAGCCTAGGCTAGGTTCAATTCTTGGGTAGTCTTCCGGATTGATTATTTTCACACCCCCACGAGATCGGTGTTCTTATGGGCCAATATCAAGTTCCATTAAGGAACTGGCGGGTTTCAATGAGGTCGTTTACAATTAATGGGACATCTGGTATTTCACCATATATATTAGTGCAGAATGATTGGTTCAAGAATGTACAATATCAGGCGATCAGCAATTGAGCAAGATCTAGTAAACCTGAAAATGATAAGTAACTGATAAACTTACAACAACTAATAATCCTCAGTACATGTGTGATTATCATCATTATCATCAATAGGGGTGCTATTATCCTTGGGGTCACAAATGTTGTCGGGTCTGTTGACATGATCAACCGTGTCACCATCTTCAGAAGCTGAGCTAGCATCAGTCTCCTTTTCCGGACAATCGAGCTGCACACACTCAGCAGCCAATTCTGTAGGCGAATCATTATTTTCTGAATCAAGGCTTCTATTTGATGGGGTCAAATCACCTTTCTTCACAACATTGAACACAATGCCATTATTGATCATCTCTGGCTGAAGAAGATCACCTTCAGAAACCGTAATACTTGTATGAGCTCTATTATTCATAACCCTTTGTTCAGATGCTAAATCGAAGCTTCTATCCATAACCCTCAAGTTCTGATGATATGGCATTGCCATGTTTGTTTTGGAATCAAAATCCAAGTTTTGAACAAAGTCAACAAATTGATCAGCTGAAGCTGTCCTCATCAATGGCCCACCAGATCTCGTCCAAGTATTTAACTCTGCAGTCTCAGATTCACTATCGCTTCCGTCATGCACATTGTGGTTGACCCGCCAGTTTCGCCCGCCAAGTCCTTGGTGAATAGATGAAGCCACATCAGCAAGGTCTTCTAGGGACCCAGTTGAGTTTTCTCGAGCCATGCAATTCCATGAAGGGATTCTTTTGGATGCATTGAACCGAACCGTGTTGGCTAAGCTGTGAGTAGCTGTAGCTGAAGCTGCTCTCGCTGCACTCCTTTTAAGTCTACGCATGTGGTTGAGATTTGCAACACACTCATCAAGCACAAGCTCAATCCCACAATTGGCTTTAATGGCTGAAAGCTTCTCCCATGTACATTTCCTGCCTTGGTTTGCAGCCTTTTGAAGCTCCAAGTGAGATGGATTCTGTATGATTTTTGAGTACTGCATTACAAAAATAAATTAAGACAATCAAATCAGCTAAGTTATAGTTGTTAGCCAAAAACTACTACGGTAACATTTAAAACACAGAATCTGAAACATCTATACGCATTGTATAGTATATCATGAACCACAATATTTGCATGTCAGAAGAATATACCAAACTAATAATGAAGGGGTTTCCTGTTAGATTAGTAGATTGCTTAAAACGCACCTGAGCTAAGGTAGCCGGCATAACAATAGTAACATCGCCCTCCCAATCTTGAGCAAATAGCTTTGCAAGTCCTCCCAATGGAAAGCCAAGTTCCAAGACCTGGTTGCATCGGTATTTCACCTCCATCTCAACTAGATGAGCAAGCTGGAAAGAAAGAACATTATAATGTCTAAACTTGAAATCTTAACTTTGTTATGTTATGAGAAACTGACTCGAGTTAATGAAACGCACCTTTGCAGCAAAGTTGCCTCCATAAGCTCGCACAACTTCTTTCAACCTGAGCAGGGGAGATATATGAGGATTTGCTTGACTCACAATAAAATGATTTACGTTAAAGAGCTCTTTCAGTTGGATCATGGGTAAATCTATCTCCAAACTACCGTCCCTCCATCGGCGAGAAGAACTGCCATTGCCCTCTTCCGGGCCCCAATGGAAGGGCGGGTGATACGGAACGATATCTCCACTTCTATCCTTTGCCATGAGTTCTTGAGCCTCAAAAAGGCCCGGGAAAGCACACGAGGCTGTAACCGCACTCCATATAACTACATGAGGTGAAGTCAAGTAGTTGAGACATCTCGGTGGTTCGTGCTTTCTTGGGGAGCAAACTGTTATCCCAAGAACACGACCTGTCATGTCATAAGCTTCTTGGAACGTAAGATTATTCGTCAGGTTCCTTAATACCACTTGCAAATGTCTTATATCATGAACCGCTCCCAAAGTCATAACCCTCCTAAAGATATTAAAAATCCCACCCATTTGGTCAAAAAACTGCAACGAATGCCATGAATCCTCAAAAAAGCTCTGAAGCTCGGGCCACGACTTAGTAGCCACAACAGCACACATCACCGATCCAACACTCGACCCAGCAATAATCCGCGGCAAAAGCTTATGTTCCACCAACGTTTTCACCACACCAATATGAAACGCACCAAGCGACGCACCACCACTCAAAAGCAACGCAGTCCTACCAAACGCATGCCTAGTCTCGTGCATAAACGCAAGCTTCTCCTCCAACAAAAGCTCCTCATAATCCGAATCACAAACCATCCTCAACTGCGTCGAAACCTCATCAATATACTCCTTAATAAGCTTCGGCACCTGATGTCTACCCTTATGCAGCTCCGGATTACACATATTCCCTAAATTCCTAACCAAATCCGCCCGCATATAAAAAATCACATCTCTCAAACTCCCTTCCTCCCTACGCTCCCTAAGCTCACGAATCTTACTCCTAACAAGCTCCTCATCATACAAATCACACTCATTCCCCCTGGGCGTCTCCTTATCCAACATCTTAGCTGCATGAGCCCATTCCTCATAAGTAACCGCCGCCCTCATCATATTCCTCCAAAACTTCCTCTTATACGCCATCTCAGCTCTCATTTTCACATTCGTGCAGCGTTTCAACAAAAACGCCATCAAAGTCACTAAAACTAATATCCCTTGCGGATTACGCGGATGCAGCCACGCAATCATCGACATTACACGCCTAAACGTCCACCCTACATATCGCCTAGTTTTTACGAAATAGTAAACTAGAAAACGCGTAATCTGGTGCCTTAAATGTGTCAATGACTTCGAAAATAGGACCTTAAATGCGATAGTGCGCCCTAGGACGGTATTCGGCCCGATCGAAAAGGAGTCTACATTAGCTTCACTACTTAGATCCATATTTTGATCTACTAACAAATTTTTGACCTAATAATGAATCTATACACAATATCAATATATTCTGATGCAATAATGAATTCAAACAGTAATAAGGTTATAAATTATATAAAAGGTGATGAAGATAAGAGTACCGTGGTGCCACGTGGCACTAATCATTCAAAAATGTGTAATAAAAAGGATAAGAAGAATGGATGCATCATCTAGATGATGAAAGGATTGGTTTTATTTATAAAAAATGAGGGAAATTTGGGGTTTTATAAATTTATAAAAAAAATTGGGGATAAAGGTTGTTGAAGGTCAGCAAAAGAGTGCAAGTTGCGTGTGTTGTGACTGTGTATGATGGGTTGATTGGATCTTATCGCTTTCTAATTTTGGATGGAGACATGGAAAAGTGTGGAATCATATCATGTCATATTGTCATATAATAAGTTCAAACAAAATATATATATCATGTCATATGGGTTACTTGAATTGAATAACCTTTTAGTTTTTGAAAAACGAAAATGACGTGTTTGGACGATAATGAATGCTAGAAGTATTTTGGTGAAAAGTTCTTTTGTTACAACATTGGGTATCGTCGTGCCTTGGCTTCAAGCCGTGGCACAAAAAGTGCTGCCATATCAGCAAAAATCACTATGGCACCACATTTCAGAGGTATCCGTTGGGTGCCGTCGGTCAATTTTTTTTTTTTTTTTTTTTTTTTTTTTTTTTTTTTTTTTTACTTAAATTAAAATATACACAATATACATTAAAATAAACTTCATTAATTAAAAACAAAAACACACATTACACTAAAAAAAACACACATTACATAAAAAAACACACACCAAAAACACAAACAAATCACAAATAATAGCCCATATATAATTTTTTGTTTTTATTTCTTCTTCCTCCCAAGGCCCGAATAATATAGCCCATGTATATTTTTTTTTTCTTCCAACACCTTTCTTCTTCCTCGGTTCCTCCCACCTGCAATACAAATCCACGCCAAAAAAAAAAAAAAAAAAAAAAAAAAAAAAAAAAAAAATCACAAACACAAAAGACACGAACACAAAAAAACACTCAAACCCACTAATTTTCAACGTTAACATTCAAGGAAAAATGAAAAAGAAAAAAAATAGCTATGGCGCTGCGCGGTTGGGACGGCGCAAGAGACGACGGCGCCACTACCGATACGGTGCGCCATCGGTTTTTTTGGGCTGGTGGTGACGGCGCGAGCGATAGCTCACCCGTACCCCATGCTCTTAAAGGTTTAAGGCTCTACATAAAAGAGTCGTCAAAACCAACTTTATCATTACTGCCTCAAACGTCACGTCAAAACATACCTCATTTCATGTAATAAATGTTTTAAAAAGGGTTTTAGTCGAGTTATCGGGTCACGGTTCAACCAGTTTAACCGATAATTTAACCAGTTTTTTCGCTCATAATCGGTTTTCAATCACCTAAGAGCATGAGTAGTGGTAACTTGACTTATAACTTAACTCAGTGCCACGTCAGCGTCACATCAGCTTTAACACTTTAACCTTAACTCACAAAAAAACACCCTCAACAATAACTCAACTTTAACTCAAATATTTCAAATTCAACCCTCAATTAAAACTAATATTTCATTTAATAACTAATAAAACACAACTTACATTAATACTTAAAATTTAAACACACATTAAACTTAAAAGTTACTTAAAATTTAAACACACATTAAACTTAAAACACGAACTACAACAAACATGAAACATAAAACTACGATTCAATAAAATGAATCATCCGACACATAGCCCTCGTGACTCGAATAGGAGGCACTCGAATCGTCCTCACTCGATGGCACACGTGGAAGACCCATTTTCTATCGCCATTCTGCTCGACTGTTTCTCCGATCCTGTTTAGCTTTTGCTCAAGAGCTCTTGCCTCACTTTCTTCCTCTGCTTCAACACGTAACAATTCTTGCATATCTTGCTGAAACAGTTCTTCATCATTCAACCCTCTCCAAATGGGTTGGTTTTCCACCTGTGGATTGTTCACCGGTTAATCGGGTTGTTGTTGGACAACTTGTGGATTGGGCACCGGTTCATTATCTGGTGTGAATACCGGATAGATGTCTTCCGGTGGAGTGTTCACCGGTGCATTCGGAATCATGCTAGAGCTTGAGAATTGCTGGAAAAAGTCATGGTGACTTGGGAATTGCTAGGAGAAGTCACGGTGAGTTGGGAATTGTTGGGAGAAGTCACGGTGAGTTGGGAATTGTTGGGAGAAGTCTTCGCGAGACATTGTTGTCGAGAGAGTTGATAAATTTTATGTGTGTTTGTGTGTGTTGTCTATGTACAAAGTAGCCAGGGGATAAGCCTATATATAGGGCCTTCTTAGCATTTGAAAAGTTTACAAATATCCCGCTTCTTAATTTGAATTTCAACTTATATTATCCACACATGTTTTTGAATTTGAATTTTAAAAGTTTAAAAGATCCCACTTTCTGTATGAATTTGAATTTAAAATGTATCCTGCCTTCTGTTTGAATTTTGAATTTACAATATATCCCGCCTTCTGTTTGAATTTTGAATTTAAAATGTATCCCGCTTTCAATAAACCCCTATTAATACCATACGATACCATTCAATTTTTCACACACTTCAATATCTACATCATTTTACAATGACTAATCGTTGGTTAATGAAAGAAGAATACTTGCTAGCTAACGTATGGCTTGAAGTTCATGATTCTAGTGACCTTGTGAATGAACGTTCTTTTTGGAATGAAGTTACACAAAGGTTCAACGATCAGACTGATAGTTAACACCGTAATAAAAATAGTATTACGGCTCAATAGAATAGAATCAACCTTGAATGTCGTAAATATAATGCTATTTACAAAGAGTTGCAGCGTAGAAGTCAAGACCCTTGTTGTCTTAGCAATGCAAACCGAATTTATCATGAACGCCATGGGAGAAGGATTAAATATCAACATGTGTGGTTCGTTCTAAGAAACAAGTTGGCATGGGATAGAGACGATGAGTAATGGTGTTTTATGTTAAGTATTTCCGTATCGTGTGTATCATTTTCCCTATGTTGTACCGTCTAACGGCTAGTTTCAATATTAATAAAATTTGTAACGGCTAGTTTCCGTTACAATATTGTTTCTCGTATCGTTTGTATTTGTATTTCCGTATCGTGTGTATTTGAATAAATCAATATCATTTAAGAACTACAAGGGGATGTTTTGTAATATACAATTTCTTGTAATCAAAATACAAAAAACTATAGAGGGGCCAAAAGTGTCATTTTATTTTATTTTATTTTATTTTTATATATACTTTAGTCAGGTTAACGCAACGTTAGGGGCTTAACGAGCCGCGTTAACGTGGCCTTAACGCCAACGCAAATATCGGCTAACGCACCCTAACGTGTGTTAAAATGCCCTTAACGTGGAGAGCTGAGTTACCACTACTCATGCTCTAACTGGCTCACGGATCAATTGACCAGGTCAATCAGGGTTTTAAAACACTAGTAATAACATAACCAACATCACCATCGAAATATACCTCACTTAAATACAAATATAACTCATAAAAACCAAAATCTCTCACACACACCCACATAAACAAACCTTCCACACTCAGTCGTCCAGACAACTGATTTCTCTCTTATTTGCTCGAAGACACGTTCATGAAAGGTGAGTGTAGCAAGGTAGTACGCGTCTTGTGTCCTCCACCTAGGCAAAGAACGCGTCGTGCATTACTTATTACTAGCAGTTAGGGGTGTCATTCGGGTCAACCCGACCCGATAAGCCTCTATCGGGTCGGGTCTATCGGGTTTTCGAAAAATAAAAATTAACCCGCAACCCGATCCGATAAGGAATCGGGTTATCGGGTTCGGGTTATCGGGTTTAGTTCAAAAATTATAAAACTTTTAATGTGTTATTATAGCTTATCGGGTTATCGGGTCAACCCGATAACCCGATAACGAAATAATTAAGACCCGCAACCCGACCCTATAAGGCTATCGGGTTTATCGGGTTGACCCGATAACCCGATAAGGTATATTGGACCCGAATCAACCCGACCCTATAAGGCCTTATCGGGTTCGGGTCGGGTTCGGGTCGGGTCTGGTCGACCCATATGACACCCCTACTAGCAGTATAATGAATGAAATTTAAGGAAGCAAACTTATTTTCTTAAAGAGTAGGAAAATGTTCGAGCGAAAATAGAGGTTTTTCTGATGTCACAACATCTTATGAAATGTTGTTACACGATGTTAAGTCTCGAGAGAGCAAAAGTTTTGAGCCACTCTCATCTCCACTAAAAGGGAGATTAAAAGGAAAGTAAACAAACCCTTAATTAGAAATCTAGAAGCCAAAAAATCAAGTTGTCTTTAAGCAGCGTTTGTGTAGATAAGTTTAAAGGTGTTTGATACTAAATTTGATAGCCACTTACTTTGTGATAGTTTAACTAGAAAGCAAAATAACGTCAACATCTACTTATACATTTGGTAAATTGTTAAGTTGTTAAGATAGACAACTTTTTAAAATGATTGTATATATCAACACCCATTATACATAAACATATGATTTTCTTAAAAAGAACTCGTTTATACTTTTTGATCACCGAAAAAAAGAATAATTTTGTGGTATATGTGGTATGGATAATGATTATGTTTATGCTCTGGCTATTTTTGTGATACGATTTCAAGCTTTGATTTTAACAGTTTCACTAATAAGGACACCGCCTCCTCAAAACCCAAAAAACATTGGCAATCGCACTTTTTAGTGAAATGGTCAAGGATATGATAGTCCACTTTGACATGACGGTGAGACAGAAAGCAGTTTTTGAGTGTCTACGGGCTCCAGATGCCCAGGATTTTCTACTAGCTATCCTCATAGACGAGCTAGGTCAATATATGCCACCAATGAAATATGGTGCTATCCTTAAGTAACGCCTTATGAATATGTCTGGTTTGTCGCAAGGCGTGTTTGTATTCCTTTGGAGAACATGCGGTTCATTGCAAAGAGCTCTCAGGTTTCAAGTACAGGCACGATATGGTTAGGGATGTCCTTTTTGACGTTTGTAGGCGTGTTGGGATCTCTGCCAAGAAAGAAGCACATGTGAACTTTTCGACTGATCTGTTGGATGGAAGATCCACACTAAGACCGGCATACATTTTGGTATTTGGATGAGTTGGAGGGAAACATGTGTATGGACCTAACCGAGGTTTCTCCTCTCGCGGGTTTGATTAGCCGGGTTTTTTCAGTAGGTAAACTGCTTTAAAAGCCACCTCGTACAAAGTGGCAAAACATGAGAAAGCATGAAAATCAATATGTTCAGAGACGAAGACAGTGGGGGAGCCAGGTGGTGCTCGGCCCCCTCCAACACGCCCAATTGCTTTGCTATTTATCTTAGAAAATTTAACCCTATGACCCAACTATAAGCAAATGACCCCTAACCTTTAGATGTCAAAAGAATTAAGAGAAGATTGACACCGTTTCATGCACAATGTTTTCATCTAATATATTTTTTATTAGTTATCAATGTGTTTTCTTATCAAAATTTTAAGTTTTTAACCTAATGTATGTGATCATTAGAACATATTGTTTGAAGTTTTAGTTAAATTACTTTGTTAGCTTGAGAAAAAAATTTCGACCCCCTTTATTTCTAGTTCCTGGCTCAGTCTCTGAATATATTTTTATCCTTTCGCGTTTGATACTTTTAGTTTCTTTGCACCTGAGGCAGTTGACCTCCTTAACAGAGTACAACGAGTTATGCATGGTAATGTTATGACACTTAAATACACATATGTAGTTTTCAAATGAAAAAGGTTTGCAATTTAAAAAAAGCTAGCGACGCAGCTTGTTGCTCGTTTGTCTTCCACCTCTGTGTGAATCCAAATTAATTGATTAATGAAAAGTCCCATTATATTAAAAATTAAAAATTAAAATACAAATAAAAATGTGTTTTTGTTTAGAGCATCTGCAATTGGGAGGTTTTGCAAAAGCTTTTTACTATTCAAAAACGCTTTTCAAAAGCTTTTTTCCATTGTAACGAAAGGTTTTTCAAAAGCTTTGAATGAAAGACTTTGCACCAGCAAAGTGGTTGAAGCAAAAGGTTTTTAGTTGCTAGCATTATTAATGAATGTATCTAAGACAAAATAGCTTTGGATTTATTGTCATAAATGCACCAAGTCATTGAAAGACTTGGTGCAATGCGGATGCTCATGAAAAAATGAGTGAAATTTGGTGGGTTTTTTTTTTTTTTTTTTTTTTTTTTTTTTTTTTTTTTTTTTTTAAATAAGCGAGTGCGATGAAATTAGGGATAAAGGTTGTTTGTTGGTCTGCAAAAGTTTGCAAGTTGTGTGTTGTGGCTGTATATGATCGGTTTGATTGGATCTTATCGCTTTCTATTTTTGGATGGAGACATAGGAAAGTGTGGAATCATATCATGTCGTAGTTGAATTGAATAATCTTTTTAGTACTGAAAATGATATGTTGGATCGTGATGATTAAACTATACCTTATGTAATTGAGTAATTCTATGATTCTATCAAACTTTTTTATATGCTAATTTGTTTCACATCCTTGTAGCATTTTATCACGATTCACGAATGTTTCTAAAATGTAAACTTAAATTGTAACATTACTCACATACTAAACAAGTGTTTGTTGTTAGTAATAAACAAAAGGCTTTTATCTTAAGAAGATCTAGTGGGTATCATTATTTTGTTAACTATGATAAATACAATAACAACAATAGTCATTAGTCAATCTTGTTGTAGCAGGATACGTGGACATGACATACTACGAAGTATTCGAGGAGATTTAAGTATTTACTTGACTTGGAGGTTGTAAAGATGAGATGTCATGATTTTGTTTTCTTTATTGCTACTTGCTAGCAACTTTTAACTAGTGTTAATGAGAAGGTATGACTGCAATCTTCATAGTAGCTTTCATATGTCATTTACAATGTATGAAAAACATGATCAAATAAAAAGAGTGAAATGCCTAAAAATGAATAAAGCCATCTGAAGTCTGAACCGTTAAAAACCCAATCAAAGGGGATATTCGTTGGGGGCAATTTTGTAATAATTTGAGTCTTGAAGGCTTTTCGTTATTTTACACATTCACCATGCCTATCACATTACACAATTCTTCTCATTAGACAAAAGGAATTGATTTGCACATTTTTTTTCTTTTTTTTTTTTCTTTATTGAGACACTCCAAATACCACATGAGACAGTTGTAATATATTTACATCCTGCTTTAATAACTTGTACGGTGAGTGTGCAAATAAAAAAAATGAGTGTGTAAATCACCTCCCTTTGACAAACCCACCTTCATTCAACTAAATACCAATGGCTGATAACGAATCGTTTTTTAACATCCTATCACAACCGAAGGACTTTGGTTTAATGATATGTGAGTTGTCCACCGACTTAGAGTTTGTGGATTCAAGCTTCGCTGGAAACTTTTGTGATATATATTATGAAATAGGTAATATAGGGCGTGAGAAAAAAATTAATAATAAAAATTCCTATCACAAATCATCTCCAAAATATTATAATTAATTTTCCGATTACAATTTTTAGAAAAAGGATTTTGTTGTTTCAGTCGATTGGTAAACTAAAGAGCATGATGACGAACAACAATATTGACATTTTTATAGATATGATTTGATTTTCAACTCAAAAACTGAAGTGGGTATTAAAAAGAATTGATTTTTAGCAAAAAATTTGACGTGGAAATAAAAATATTTGATTTTTAGCTCAAATTTGAGGTTTTAAGTGGATTTAATTAGATAATGTTCGGTTCAGATTTTATTTTGGGGAAATGAAGATGGACTGTATAATTTATGCTCAAACATATAAACATCTGAGATGAGTGAAAAATATGTGCATAAGATTGCAAGTGAATAAATGTGTGGGACTGTGCGTACATGTATACACTTAGGCATACAAAGGGGTTGCAAACAAAGTATAACTGAATAGACCATGTCCAAGTTATGAAAACGTTGTGTTCATCAATCATACGTTAAGCGTTGTTTATCAATAAAAACGTTGTATCCCATAGACATTGTTCATCAATAGAAAAAGTTAGTATTAATCAACAAAAAGAATTGTGCATCAACAAAAATAATTGTTCATCATAGCCATTGTCTATTACGTACTAAAATAGATAATTTCAAAAATGCCCCAGTTGCTCAAATGCTGAGACTATTTAGACTTAAACTTTTGTGTTTCTCTATCTACCCCAGTTGCCTTGGTAACTCGAAATTAGCCGACCATATGACTCCAAGTGTCCGACATGACGGGTGCCAGTTGCTTAAAAATACACCAGTTGTCCAAAAAGTACACAAGTTGTCCTACCTTGTAATCCGTAAAGTCATACTTGTCACTAGCAGATTTTAATTGCCCAAAAAGTACTAATTGCCATGAGCTAGATAAAGAAACACAAAAGTTTAAGTCTAAATAGTCTCAGTACTTGGGCAACCGGGACATTTTTGAAATTATCCCTTAGTAAAAAGAGTTGTCCATCATGAGCGTTTTCCATCAACAAAAAAGTCCTTAATCAATAAAAAAAATAGTTATTCACCATAAACGTTGTTCATCAATAAAAAGAACTGTTCAAAACTTCAAATCAGAGGCGTTATTCTTCGATAAAATAGTTGTTCACCATATATATTGTTCATCAATAAAAGAGTTGTTTATCATATGTGTTGTTTATCAATAAAAAGAATTATACATTATATGCTTTGTTTCTCAAATGTAAATTGTGTTCATCATCAATTTGAAAGCATCACATAAAATTTAAAACTTAATAATCTTCTATGAGAAAAGTTGTATATAAAATTTAAATTTAATGGGAAAAAAATTGGTGAATGTTGGGACAAAAATATGAGCGGAAACAGAAAAGAAAAGGTTAAAAAAATGAAACAACACTTGTCATTATGTGATGACATTTTAGACTTTTTAGATTGCTACTCTTTTCCCCCACTTAATATGGGATTGCAAGTTTGTAACCCTACAATGTATCAAGTATGATCTCAATGTTATAACTAGAAACAAATTTGGTTTGGCAATAATAATAAAGTCTCTCATGTTTTGAGTTGCGATCCTTTAAAAAGTGAAAAAGATTAAAAAGTCTAGAAAGCCATTCATAGTGTGACAAGTGTCCCCCACTCTAAATTATACATAAAATCCGCCCAGGGGTAACATGGTCATTTTACTCGTTTTTTTAATTCCACCTTAAATTTCAAACGCACATTACTCTCAAACGACAAATTTTTAGAAAAAACCGATTTCACCAAAATTTTTAAAATTTAATCCTCTTTAATTTGGTATAAATCTTTTTAATTTTTTCGAAACTTTTTTTTTGACATATTTATTGGGTTATAATTTTCTTGATATTTTTGCTATTTTCGACCCTATTTTTTACCTTGAAAATTGCTGAATCATAAAATACTTAAAACACGAAAGTTGTAGATTTTGATTCACTCTTTACCCAGAAATTTGAATCACTCAAATCCGATGTCATATGAGTAAGATATCACACGTTAAATATGGTGTTTTACTCATATTTATTGCACACAAGGTGTTTGATGAAATGTCTAGCTTAGATTTTTAGTGTTAAAATTGAGCTAAATGCTCTAATTTTTGTCCCACAACGCATTATTAATAATTTTATTAATGTAACATTCAAAAAGTGATGTTTTTTAATCATTATTATTTTTAAATATACATTTAGTTCATCAGTTACGTTATTAGGTTCATCAGTTAGGTTATTAGGTTCATCAGTTAGATTATGTTTTGTTCATCAGTTAGGTTATAGGTTCATCAGTTAGGTTATAGGTTCATCAGTTAGATTATGTTTTGTTTATCAATTAAATTATTTATCGTTCATCAGTAACGTTATAGGTTCATCAGTTAGGTTATAGGTTCATAAGTTAGATTATGTTTTGTTTATCAATTAAATTACTTATCGTTCATCAGTTACGTTATAGGTTCATCAGTTAGGTTATAGGTTCATCAGTTACATTATGTTTTGTTCATCAGTTAAATTATGTATTGTTCATAACCTAACTGATGAACCTATAACCTAACTGATAAACCTATAAATGATGAACCTATAACGTAACTGATGAACGATAAATAATTTAATTGATAAACAAAACATAATCTAACTGATGAACCTATAACGTAACTGATGAACGATAAATAATTTAATTGATAAACAAAACATAATCTAACTGATGAACCTATAACCTAACTGATGAACCTATAAATGATGAACCTATAACGTAACTGATGAACGATAAAAAATAAGTGATGAACGTTATTTTTTTCTACTGCTGAACATTATAAAAAATAACTATCAACGTTATAAAAAATAAGAACAATATAAAAAATAACTAATGAACGTTATAAAAATAACTAATAAACAATATAAAAAATAATTGATGAACAAAATTAACTAATGAATTCATGAACAACATGAACATTGTTATCTCTTCCTAACAAAATGTAACCTTATTAACTTTTAATTCAAAATGAAAGAAAAAAAAAAAAAAAATTCAATTGCTTTCTAATACCTGTTACGTATGTATTCTTTTTAATAGAGTATGAAATTAGAACCACACAAATCAAATCCTATCTACTAGACTACTACAGTGATAAAACATATGGAGTGAGTATTTCATTCTCTTGTATCATTTACCACATCTTCTTCCCTTCCATTTTCTTCTTTATTTCTTTCTTCTCTTCCAGTTTTCTTCTTCTTCCTTTTTTTTTTTTCAAGTTTTTCTTTAAGCTACAAGCTGGTGTTGTTAAATGCCCGCCAACAGTTGGGCGCATTTCCCAGATCTGAAATGTCAAAAAGTAATCGTGAGATGGTGGCGTCGCCGTCGGTAAATGGCGGCGGAGGACAGATCTTACAACGACGGTTACCGTTTACGTCGACTAAACCGCCGTTTGTTACGGTGGATGATTATCATCGGTTTAACGATCAGCAGCAGATGGTGGTTGTTGATGAAGGAATTACTGATCGTGAAATTGACGAGAATACCCCTACGACCTGACGCTTGTTTGTTTTTTGTTTCAGTTGTTTATCTGACGTTTTTTGGTTGAGTCATTGATCTAACGGTTCACATTACTTTTTAGTCTTTGTAAAAAATTGACACTTTTTAAATGATCCGCAACCCTCATGTTTTTGTTATGATCGCATCAATAAGCATTATTTGATTGCCCTATTTTCAAGGGTGATGGGAGGTGGGTTCGGATATGGCTTTAATATAATTCTAACGTCCTACTCTTATCTCACTCCTAAACTATCCTCTTTATAATTAGCGACTCCCTTCCTAGACTGCTATTATCTATCTACATTGCATTGCTCCTAAGCTACCTTATTGGTAACTCAACTCAAATGCCATAACTTCCTTCAGGTTTGAAGGCACAAAGAACCAAACTTCTTAACAAATCCGTAACTACTAACATTCTATAAACCATATGCATACTGGAACCTAACTCAAAAAACCTGGAACATAAAACTCTTCTTTAAACATCCTAAATTCACCTTTTATTTTTTTAAGCTAAAAAGAAAGATTAAGTTTGTGTTCAGTGGTACCTTTTCCCTTCCATGTTAATAGTGGAAAAACAAGAAATGAAATGAAGAAACGAGAAAAAAAAAGTTACTAAATTGACACTTGGATGGTGGTTTATGAATATTTCAAAATATAATAATCGTGGAGCTCACGCTAGGTACCCTCGATATGCCGTATTGGACAATTTCAATACGCCGTATCTATTGGTTGGTATTCGCCCAGATCAGGGTAGAGATAATCAAAGACCTAACTACGTACCAATTAAGGTTACCAGATGTAACACCCCCAAAAGTCGTTTTTAACAGCGGAAGACTTAACATGTCAGCGGAAAACTTTCGGGGTATTACTTCGAGGATCTTTGTCACAATCATAGTAGATATCACAAAGTGAAGTATTAAAGATTTATTTTATTTCAAAATACCGAATATCAGGAATACAAAACATTATTAAGTTAAGAACGTGTTTTATTCTGAAGGAAAATAAGTAGTTTATTATAGTCCTTGTCATGCTTTTGCCCACTCCGTGCCATCCAGATCCATCTTGTTTAGTTACCTGAGATAAACATGCTAAAGTCAACGTAAAGTTGAGTGATATTCATAGGTTTGAGTTTAAGAGTTTAATCACAAGTTGCGAATGTATTGTAATCACATACAATCAATATGTTAAGAAAATTAATGTTCCTGTTATTGTCTTAAGCTCATGATACTCAACGATTAACAGCCAATCATAAATATGAATTATGATGGTAAGTAATAGGCCCCCAAAGATAGGTATTTGTCAATAACCTATTTATAAGAACAATAAAGTGCGCCTGGTGTTTTCTCCAACAACCAAACGAGGATTGTTAATCACTAATAGTACTATTCACAATTATTTACGTTCACCCTTCAGGTGATTAAGGTTCATGATAGAGGGACTTCTGACAATAGTAACTTAAGCAAATAACATTGGCCTGACGGTATTTCAATACCCGGTATAAAAGACTTGTGATCGAGTTTTAAGCATGTATCTCCCCACGGGAAAATAGTTAAAGAGTGGGCTATGAAATCACCTTAGTAGTACAGTGGTATCGTAGTCTCAATAAAGCAAGGAAACAGCTTCACACAACACAACCTAAAAGATAATGCAAGTTTCAGTTAATAGTCTAAATCTGGTTTTATCGCGAATACTTGTTATTTAGTTACGAATAAATCTCGTGTTTGTTTAAGTGTTTTAAGTTTAAAAACAACGTTATATATAATTATATCTCGTAAGTAAAAATATCGATGATTGATATAAAGTTAGTTTTTTTATAACAGAAATAAACGTATCGTTTTACAAGAATAATTAACGTATTGTTATATTGTTTAATTATATATCGTATATATATATATATATATATATAAGTTTATGTTTATATAAGTCTTATATATGTTTAAATATGTAAAAGTTTAATATTATTTTTATAATATAATATTTACTGAAAATTCCTTCAAGTTTCCATAATTTACATTTTTAACCCTAACGATATATATATTACACCGTTAGTCCAAAATATTTATAATTTGCATTTTTGGTCCAATAGCATCAATATTTACATTTTTCAACTCTAATTATCATTTTTATCAGTTTAGAACTCAAAGTTTTACGTTTTGACAGTTTCTACCCATAGTTTCCCATTTTGACACTTTTAGTCCCTCGATTTGAAAAATTTGCAAACTTAGTCCAAATTTCACCAAATGAAAAGTTTAACATTTTTATTTATTAAATAAGCTCAGAATATTCCAAATAGCTTATTTGATTAGCTTATTAGCTTAAAAACCAATTTTTTTTACAAAATGGGCCTTAACGAGCCAAATTAAGGGTCCGTTAACGTTTTGTGATCCAATGGGCTTACGAAAGGTTTGGGCCTGACTTTGGACTCATTTTAGAATACTAAAAACACCGGTGTTGGGCTCCCAGGCCCAGTGTAGCACATAAGCTTAGTGGGCTTAACATAAGCCCACGTAGCTTATATAAGTTTTCTAAAAATCTGGTTTTTGGTCGAGACAAAAGGGTCGAGTAAAGTGGTTATACGAGTTAGTAACTTCGAATAAAATATGGTTCCCAATTGTTTACCAAGTTGTTTATGAGATCGAGTTTTAAAAACAATATGTTACATTTCTAGATTTCGAAATAACGAGGCCAAGTAAATGACTAAAATTTATTTTGAAAACAGTTTGAAGGCTTAGAAATATTCTAAGTCTTTTCAGTTATTTCGAATGGGTCAAGACTACTTCAAATCGTGTCGTTTTCTTATTAAGTATATGTTATTTTTAGATTAAACTTTACGTCACTTGATTGTTAGTACATTAAACATTTAGGATGTGAATTAAAATATATATGTCACGTTTATATTTTACGAACTAAATGAGGCAAAGTGAATGTGCAAAACTTCATAATAACGAAAATAGAATATAATAAAGGAACTCCAAGTGCTCACCTCACCTCAAAATAGGTGGTTTAAATGGTTCGTAGGGATCGAGTTTGGTTCAAGGAGGATTGTAGCGTGGTTCACGGCACACCAAGGTTCAAGTAGACTCCAAACTTTGCTTCCTAGGTTCGTCTTGAAACGTGGTACTCCTAGCAATCCTTTCGTCCCTCCATAGCTCCTTTTCGTTATTAATTTTAGTGGTATGGTATGTATGAGTGTATGAAGTGATGTGGTTTGCATGTAAGGCTTATATAGGCTGCAATTTGAATGTGTATGGACAAGATAAGTTCACAAGGATGGAGGTGGCACGTTAGGCGAATAGTGACGCCACAAATCTAAACCAATCGAGGATTTACATAGCCAAGATCTCGTGTGATTGTTCCTGCTCACTCCTGACGCATACTTACATTCACATTGTTCATTTAGATGGGATTGGAGAGCGATGGGTGGTGCTAAGAAATGTATTGACACGTTATAAGTTATCTTGTAACATAGCTTTTTGTGTTTTACTTTGGGCAAAATTTTGGTAGTAAACGAGCGGGACACATGATAAACTTTATCATTCTTAATTCTTTGTTAGCTCGTAAATTTAGTTAGGTAAAAATATGTGTGTGTTATGTGTCGAATTTGAGGATAATAGTGGTGTTCCTTGGCTCGCTCGCGACTGGAAACAAACAAAGAAAAGAAAAATTTTCATAAGGGCGTGTTTTGGGTTTTTAAGCCCTTTGGGCTTGCGTTCGTTTTCGGCCCAGCAGAAGAAAGAAAACAAAATAAAAAAAATCCGTTTGGTATTTATGCTAGAAAGTGGGGCCCATTTAAGATGTGGGGTCCACATAGAAATTTTAGGGAGTCGGGATAAGTTCAAGTGACGATAGTGAGCAATCTCGGGAATTTTCGTAGGTTCCGGAATATATAAATATTGTACGGTATAGATTAACGAAACGTATATTATAAATTATAAATGTTTTTAATATAAATATATACGCGATAATTTAGACTATCTAGGTTTGTGTGCAAGTAACGTTTCTAAGTAAAAGATAATTCACAATATACTGTTGTGAATTATATATCAAGTCTTATAAAAAAATTTTGTCATACGTAAAAGTGGGTATTTAAATAACGTAACAACTTGTAGGTATTTACTAACCGTTGGGAAAATTACGAGAGGCTACAGTACATACATCTTACAGTGAATTCCGTCCCGGAATTCGAGTTTAGGAGGGTTGCCAAGGGTGTCTATGAGAAGAGGTGCGGGTACTTGGTGCGAAACTGGTCCTCGCGTTCCCAAGTATACTCTGGTCCTCGTTTAGAGTCCCATCGAACTTTTATGATAGGGATACGGTTTTGTTTCAGTTGTTTGACCTCTCTATCCATGATTTCTACTGGTTCCTCGGTAAAAACGAGTTTGTCATCAAGTTGTAATTCTTTCAATGGAATGACCAAAGATTCATCGGATAAACACTTCTTGAGATTTGACACATGGAAAGTGTTGTGAATTCTACTAAGTTCCTCGGGTAGTTCAAGTTTATATGCCATGGGTCCAATTCTTTCTAGGATTTTGAATGGACCGATGTATCTTGGGTTTAACTTTCCCCTCTTTCCGAATCGTATCATTCCTCTCCATGGTGATACTTTTAACATAACTTTATCTCCAATCTGAAATTCCATGGGTTTTCTTTTTAGGTCGGCGTAACTTTTCTGTCGGTCTCTAGCGGTTTGTAAACGTTGTTTGATTTTGATGATTTTCTCGGTTGTCTCATGAACTAGATCCGGTCCTGTGAGTTGTATTTCTCCGACTTCTGCCCAGCAAACGGGTGATCTACACTTTCTACCGTAAAGTGCTTCGAATGGTGCTGCCTTGATACTGGTATGATAACTGTTGTTGTATGAGAATTCTGCCAATGGTAAGTGTTTGTCCCAACCTTTTCCGAAGTCTATAACACAAGCGCGTAGCATATCTTCTAAGGTTTGTATTGTTCTCTCACTTTGACCATCAGTTTGTGGGTGATAGGCTGTGCTCATATCCAGCTTTGTTCCTAAAGCTTTTTGCAATGATTTCCAAAAATTAGACGTGAAACGACTGTCACGATCTGATATAATGGAAATCGGCACTCCATGTCGTGACACAATTTCCTTCAGATATACCTGAGCAAGCGTGTTCATTTCATCAGTTTCTTTGATTGGTAGGAAATGAGCTGACTTGGTGAGACGATCAACGATAACCCATATCGTATCGTAGCCAGTAGAGGTTTTGGGAAGTTTGGTGATGAAGTCCATTGTAATACGTTCCCATTTCCACATGGGGAGTTCGGGTTGAGTGAGTAATCCGGAGGGTTTCTGGTATTCTGCTTTTACTCTTGAACATGTTAGACATTTACTGACGTACTCAGCGATGTCGGCTTTCATATTCGGCCACCAATATAGTTTCTTAAGATCCTGGTACATCTTGTCGGAACCTGGGTGAATGGAGTATTTTGACTTGTGAGACTCATGCATGATAAGGTCACGAATACCTCCGAAGAGAGGAATCCAGCTTCTTTCCTTGAAACAAAGCATTCCATTTGATCTTTTCACAAATCCATTTTCGTTTTCCGGCATACCAAAAATCTTTTCAATTGGTCGATTTTCTTTCTTGAGAGCTTCGTTCTGGGCGATAATGATTTGTGTTGGAAGGGGTGAACAAATAGTCATGCCTAACGATCTAACCCTGAGAGGTTTTAGTCTTTCTTTTCGGCTTAGTGCATCTGCTACTACATTAGCCTTTCCTGGGTGATAACGGATTTCACAATCATAATCGCTAAGCAATTCTAACCAACGGCGTTGTCTCATGTTTAAATCCTTTTGATCTAGGATGTGTTGGAGACTTTTGTGATCTGTAAACACGATACATTTAGTGCCGTATAGATAGTGTCTCCATAACTTAAGAGCGAATACTATTGCTCCTAGTTCTAGATCATGGGTTGTGTAATTTTCCTCATGTTTCTTCAGTTGACGTGAGGCATAAGCTATTACCTTATCTCGTTGTATCAAAACTGCACCTAAACCATGGTACGAAGCGTCACAATATAGCACGAAATCTTTGCTTCCTTCTGGCAATGCTAGTATTGGAGCTTCACAAAGCTTTTGTTTTAACAGTTGGAAGGCTGATTCTGCTTCTTGTCCCCAAACGTACTTTTCGTTCTTTTGGGTCAACTTGGTCAATGGTTTTGAGATTTTAGAGAAACCTTCAATAAATCTCCGGTAGTAACCTGCAAGACCTAAAAATTGACGTACTTCTGTGGGAGTTGTAGGTGATGACCATTCTTTAACTGCCTCTATCTTTGCTGGATCCACGTGGATACCTTGACTACTGATTATGTGTCCCAAAAATTGCACCGTGGGAATCCAAAAGTCGCATTTTGAAAATTTTGCGTACAACTTTTCCTTCCTAAGTAACTCTAGGATTGTTCTCAAATGATTGGCATGTTCCTCTTCGTTACGAGAGTAGATCAGAATGTCGTCGATGAACACTATCACGAATTTGTCCAAATATGGCTTGCATACTCGGTTCATTAGGTCCATAAACACAGCGGGTGCGTTCGTTAGACCAAATGGCATTACCTGAAATTCATAGTGTCCATAACGGGTTCTGAAGGCTGTCTTGGGAATATCTTCTTCTCGAACTCTCAATTGATGGTATCCTGACCTTAGATCAATCTTCGAGTATACACTCGATCCTTGTAGTTGATCAAATAAATCGTCTATTCTAGGTAAAGGATATCGGTTCTTTATAGTGAGTTTGTTTAACTCTCGGTAATCTATGCACATTCGGAATGATCCGTCTTTCTTTTTAACAAATAGAACTGGGGCTCCCCAAGGTGATGAACTTGGTCTAATGAAACTTTTATCGGATAATTCCTTTAGTTGTTCCGATAGTTCCTCCATTTCGGAAGGTGCCAACCTGTAAGGTGCTTTTGCTACTGGTGCCGCTCCAGGCACTAGTTCAATTTGGAACTCTACTTGACGAGTCGGTGGAAGACCGGGTAGATCTTCAGGAAATACTTCGGGGAATTCCTTAACGATAGGTACATCTTTAAGTTGTTTCTTGGTTAACTTATTTTCCGTCACCTGAACCATGAATACATGACATCCTTCGTTCATGTATTTTATCATTCTGAGGCATGAGATGATTCCGTATTGGTTTTTATTCTTGTCGCCATGGATAACGAGGGTTTCATTCTTAAAAGGAATGTGTATGGCTTTCTCGTCACAATGAATCTTAGCATGATGTTTGGATAACCAATCCATTCCGATGATAGCATCAAAACTACCGAGTTGGACAGGCATCAGGTCAATAGGAAAGGATTCTCCTACGAGGGTTAAGGTACAATCTTTTAAAATAGAGTTGGTGCTAATTAAGTTCCCATTGGCCATTTCTATCTCGTATGTGGTGTTTAACTTAGAAGGGTTAGAGTTAATGAAAGGGGAAAACGTGTCTGATACGAAGCTCTTATCTGCTCCAGAATCAAATAATACTCTAGCATTATGATGATTTAATAAGAACGTACCCGTGACAACGTCGGGGTTTTGTGGTTCATTTTCATTTCCCATCACGTATGCTCTTGCTCGTGCAGTGTTCTGACCATTTCCTTTTGGACAGCGGTTCTTGAAGTGTCCGGTTTCTCCGCATGAGTAACATGTTGGTGCTATTGGTTGTAGGTTGCTGCCGGTAGCAGGGGTCCTACAATCTTTTGTGGCATGACCTATCCTTTGGCATTTATGGCATTTTACTGTACAAGCACCATTGTGATGGAGCTTGCATCGATTGCACTGCGGCTTAATACCTTGATATCCATTGCCATTGGTTGCCGTAAATATCTTAGGGGGTTCTTGTCGTTGGTTCTGTTGTTGACGATGTGGGTTCTTGTTTTGGTGTTGTTGTTGGTTGATCCTGTTGTAGTTGTTGTTGTTGTGGTGATGGTTGTTGTTGCGATGGCCGTTGTGGTAGTGATTGTGGTTTTGATGGTGGGTGGTTCTCCTGTCATCGAGCTTTCTTTTGAGTTCGTTGCACTTGATTTCGCGGTCTAGGAGTTTTTGTGCTAACTCCATTGCGACTTCTAGTGATGGTGGGTTGGATGCTGTGACGTTTCCTTCAATATTCCGGGGAAGACCTTCAATATACTTTTCCAGAGTTTTCTCTAAATCTGGTACGATAGAAGGACATAATGCCATTAGCTCGTGGAATCTCCTGTTGTAAGCCCTAAGATCGATTCCTTTGACTGCAAGGACATGGAATTCGTCTTCCAGTTTTCTTATTTCGGATCGAGGACAGTACTTCTTTAGGATCTTAGCTTTGAATTCCGTCCATGAGAGTCGGTACGCTGCTTCGGTACCTAAAGTTTGAGTTGTAGCGGTCCACCATGACAAGGCGTCATCCATTAAGGTTCCTGTGGCAAATGTGACCCTGTTGTTTTCTGAGCATCCACTCCTTTGGAATACTGTTTCGCATCTCTCGAACCAATGGGCGAGTTTTGTTATCCCTTCAGTACCCATGAAGTAAGTTGGCTGACAAGCCATAAAGTCTTTATAGGTACATTGGCGAGGTGCGGGAGCAACATTTCTTGCCGGTTGTGCGTTAGCATTTGCTTGTTCGGCTAAGGCTGCATTGATTCCATTGGTGATTGCTTGTTGGATTTCTTCCGGGGTTATGGTTGCTGCTGAGGTAGTGGTCGTGGTTCTCTTAGGTGCCATATTCCTAAAAATGAGAGTATATTTTCAGAATTTTCATAATAACCATCTTGTGTTAGACTATTTAGTAACATCAATAGGTTCAAAGTTATAATAGTGTCACATATATCACGATGCAATATACGATATCATAACACTTATGAAAATAAAGCAAACATAACATCATTGATTAGATTGTCGTTTTACATCACTTATTTATTCTTGTTGACATATCTTCTAGGACATTCAAATACAAGTTATTACTGTGATGTAGGTGAGGCTACGTCGACAATCTATGGTATTCTAGGGTTTTCCTTGGTTATCATCAAGACGACGTTCTAGTTCCTGAATTTTGGCGGCCATGGTTTCTATGATTTGGTCTCGGTCTCTCTCCCTAGCTTGTGTTTCTTGTTGTGCACGTCGCAGAGACATGACTTGGGCTCTTGTGGTGTCGAGGGCTTGATCGATGTCACACATGATGTCTTTGTTTATAGTGTTAGCAGAGCAAAGTAATCCGATGAATTCCATAGCTTCACCGAACTGGGTACTTAGTTGTTCAATCATGGTTCCCATCTCTAAGTGTCCCATCACAAGTTGTTCGATCTCAGCTGACATGACTTCTATTAGTTCATTAGGGATGTTGTTCACCAAGGTGGCTATGGCGTCTAACCTGTCTTCATGTCTTACTAACCTAGCTACCAAGAGTGGTATGGTATGGTGAATGGGTTCTCCAGTGACTGGAAGGATCTTAGATGCAGCAAATGATGATCTTTCACCAAGTTCTCTGTTGGTGGGGGTACCTTCTTGAGATCTCCAATACTTAAGGATTGGTAGTAGAAATGACCATTTGCGAGCATTGACCCGCTTACGAGCCTTATGGTTGGTTCTTGCATAGTAGTAAGGATCTGAGGAGGTAGGACGAATCTGGTAATTCCTTGGTTGATAAGATAGAGGAGCACTGGAAGTTTTCACAGGTGGTGGACTGTTGATTGTTACTGGTACAGTAGTAGTCTGCTGATAAAATATACTAGGTAGTATCACTGGTTCTGCAGTTGGAGCAACTTCCTTTTTCCATTTAGTATCATCCCAGATGTCTTTTTCTTCAGCATATGAAAGAGCTTTTCCAGCTGTGGTTGGTTCATAAGGCTGGAATGGAGAAGTTTGCTTACTGCGTCTGATTGGACCAGTTGATGCTTGAGGTGAAGTAAAGGATTGCTGACTTTCCTTATTCTTGTCTGTTGTAGGTGACACAGTCATTGGAGCAAGAGTTGGTTCAATAGGTGTAGAGCTCTCAGTTTCCGAATCCGATAACAACACAATGAAGTTGGGTTTGGAAGACATGGTACTGTAATAATCCCGATTAGTAAACATAGTTATTAGCAAAATCATAGCATGTAAGCATATATCAAGTTATATAAGTAAGAAATAATGAGAAGTAACTTTTCTACCAGATGTTGGAATGTAGGCACGGAGGGCATGAAGTGGTATTTTGTAAAAATGGTCCAGTTAAAGTGTAGTTATAGTCCAATGTTTAAAAACATCTGGTTCTCTATAACCGTGGCTCTGAATACCAATCTGTAACACCCCCAAAAGTCGTTTTTAACAGCGGAAGACTTAACATGTCAGCGGAAAACTTTCGGGGTATTACTTCGAGGATCTTTGTCACAATCATAGTAGATATCACAAAGTGAAGTATTAAAGATTTATTTTATTTCAAAATACCGAATATCAGGAATACAAAACATTATTAAGTTAAGAACGTGTTTTATTCTGAAGGAAAATAAGTAGTTTATTATAGTCCTTGTCATGCTTTTGCCCACTCCGTGCCATCCAGATCCATCTTGTTTAGTTACCTGAGATAAACATGCTAAAGTCAACGTAAAGTTGAGTGATATTCATAGGTTTGAGTTTAAGAGTTTAATCACAAGTTGCGAATGTATTGTAATCACATACAATCAATATGTTAAGAAAATTAATGTTCCTGTTATTGTCTTAAGCTCATGATACTCAACGATTAACAGCCAATCATAAATATGAATTATGATGGTAAGTAATAGGCCCCCAAAGATAGGTATTTGTCAATAACCTATTTATAAGAACAATAAAGTGCGCCTGGTGTTTTCTCCAACAACCAAACGAGGATTGTTAATCACTAATAGTACTATTCACAATTATTTACGTTCACCCTTCAGGTGATTAAGGTTCATGATAGAGGGACTTCTGACAATAGTAACTTAAGCAAATAACATTGGCCTGACGGTATTTCAATACCCGGTATAAAAGACTTGTGATCGAGTTTTAAGCATGTATCTCCCCACGGGAAAATAGTTAAAGAGTGGGCTATGAAATCACCTTAGTAGTACAGTGGTATCGTAGTCTCAATAAAGCAAGGAAACAGCTTCACACAACACAACCTAAAAGATAATGCAAGTTTCAGTTAATAGTCTAAATCTGGTTTTATCGCGAATACTTGTTATTTAGTTACGAATAAATCTCGTGTTTGTTTAAGTGTTTTAAGTTTAAAAACAACGTTATATATAATTATATCTCGTAAGTAAAAATATCGATGATTGATATAAAGTTAGTTTTTTTATAACAGAAATAAACGTATCGTTTTACAAGAATAATTAACGTATTGTTATATTGTTTAATTATATATCGTATATATATATATATATAAGTTTATGTTTATATAAGTCTTATATATGTTTAAATATGTAAAAGTTTAATATTATTTTTATAATATAATATTTACTGAAAATTCCTTCAAGTTTCCATAATTTACATTTTTAACCCTAACGATATATATATTACACCGTTAGTCCAAAATATTTATAATTTGCATTTTTGGTCCAATAGCATCAATATTTACATTTTTCAACTCTAATTATCATTTTTATCAGTTTAGAACTCAAAGTTTTACGTTTTGACAGTTTCTACCCATAGTTTCCCATTTTGACACTTTTAGTCCCTCGATTTGAAAAATTTGCAAACTTAGTCCAAATTTCACCAAATGAAAAGTTTAACATTTTTATTTATTAAATAAGCTCAGAATATTCCAAATAGCTTATTTGATTAGCTTATTAGCTTAAAAACTAATTTTTTTTACAAAATGGGCCTTAACGAGCCAAATTAAGGGTCCGTTAACGTTTTGTGATCCAATGGGCTTACGAAAGGTTTGGGCCTGACTTTGGACTCATTTTAGAATACTAAAAACACCGGTGTTGGGCTCCCAGGCCCAGTGTAGCACATAAGCTTAGTGGGCTTAACATAAGCCCACGTAGCTTATATAAGTTTTCTAAAAATCTGGTTTTTGGTCGAGACAAAAGGGTCGAGTAAAGTGGTTATACGAGTTAGTAACTTCGAATAAAATATGGTTCCCAATTGTTTACCAAGTTGTTTATGAGATCGAGTTTTAAAAACAATATGTTACATTTCTAGATTTCGAAATAACGAGGCCAAGTAAATGACTAAAATTTATTTTGAAAACAGTTTGAAGGCTTAGAAATATTCTAAGTCTTTTCAGTTATTTCGAATGGGTCAAGACTACTTCAAATCGTGTCGTTTTCTTATTAAGTATATGTTATTTTTAGATTAAACTTTACGTCACTTGATTGTTAGTACATTAAACATTTAGGATGTGAATTAAAATATATATGTCACGTTTATATTTTACGAACTAAATGAGGCAAAGTGAATGTGCAAAACTTCATAATAACGAAAATAGAATATAATAAAGGAACTCCAAGTGCTCACCTCACCTCAAAATAGGTGGTTTAAATGGTTCGTAGGGATCGAGTTTGGTTCAAGGAGGATTGTAGCGTGGTTCACGGCACACCAAGGTTCAAGTAGACTCCAAACTTTGCTTCCTAGGTTCGTCTTGAAACGTGGTACTCCTAGCAATCCTTTCGTCCCTCCATAGCTCCTTTTCGTTATTAATTTTAGTGGTATGGTATGTATGAGTGTATGAAGTGATGTGGTTTGCATGTAAGGCTTATATAGGCTGCAATTTGAATGTGTATGGACAAGATAAGTTCACAAGGATGGAGGTGGCACGTTAGGCGAATAGTGACGCCACAAATCTAAACCAATCGAGGATTTACATAGCCAAGATCTCGTGTGATTGTTCCTGCTCACTCCTGACGCATACTTACATTCACATTGTTCATTTAGATGGGATTGGAGAGCGATGGGTGGTGCTAAGAAATGTATTGACACGTTATAAGTTATCTTGTAACATAGCTTTTTGTGTTTTACTTTGGGCAAAATTTTGGTAGTAAACGAGCGGGACACATGATAAACTTTATCATTCTTAATTCTTTGTTAGCTCGTAAATTTAGTTAGGTAAAAATATGTGTGTGTTATGTGTCGAATTTGAGGATAATAGTGGTGTTCCTTGGCTCGCTCGCGACTGGAAACAAACAAAGAAAAGAAAAATTTTCATAAGGGCGTGTTTTGGGTTTTTAAGCCCTTTGGGCTTGCGTTCGTTTTCGGCCCAGCAGAAGAAAGAAAACAAAATAAAAAAAATCCGTTTGGTATTTATGCTAGAAAGTGGGGCCCATTTAAGATGTGGGGTCCACATAGAAATTTTAGGGAGTCGGGATAAGTTCAAGTGACGATAGTGAGCAATCTCGGGAATTTTCGTAGGTTCCGGAATATATAAATATTGTACGGTATAGATTAACGAAACGTATATTATAAATTATAAATGTTTTTAATATAAATATATACGCGATAATTTAGACTATCTAGGTTTGTGTGCAAGTAACGTTTCTAAGTAAAAGATAATTCACAATATACTGTTGTGAATTATATATCAAGTCTTATAAAAAAATTTTGTCATACGTAAAAGTGGGTATTTAAATAACGTAACAACTTGTAGGTATTTACTAACCGTTGGGAAAATTACGAGAGGCTACACCAGATATCACTTGGAATCGTGTAATCACTTTCCAAAGTAAACTATTCGACCCTAATGCCTGGGTATCACGAATATCTACTTGGGATAAGACCAAATGTTGTTAATGATTTAGGCACAAATCAATAACCCTTCGTGTTTAAGTGTTGTATATTTTCTGTGTTCCTTCCATGCATGATTGATTTACCTATTTATAGGTAATATTACTCAACCCTAGTCAATGGAATTAAGAGAGATTAACGGCCCATTAATCCCACTTAATTAGCCTCCATAATTATAGGAATTAGTGGTTACATGACCAATTAAACGTGGTCATTAATGCAGTTATAACTGCCACTTGAATAGGTCAAAGCAGTTACTAATCAAGTTTGAATTCAGTCCAGTGAGTTCGTTATACTCACTGATGAGCTAGTCCCTGAGGACATCAACTCCCTGATGAGATCCTTCAGCCTGAGCTGAACACATCAACCTGATGAACACCGTTCAGTCCAGAGTATCACTCCCTGAAAGAGTGAACTCACTGAACTTCATCATACACTGAAAATACTTAACCACTATCTGAGTCAGGGTGTTCAGGGACCTGATGGGTGTACACTCCGTACCTCCAAGCCCATTACCAGGTGTGAACAAATCCCACAAGTGCACTAAATTTTCCAACAATCCTCCCCAAATTTAGTTCACTACCTTTGCATGAAAATTAACCATAATACAAAACAAGTGCATAAACGAAAATGTCCTGAGGATTGAATTTCCATCTTAGTAAATTACACGTTCAAATATTCGAGAATCAGGGTGTTCTAAGAATTGAACCCTTCAACCCATTTGAATACCTGAAGATAAAATACACACAAGTTTTCCAACACTTAAGCACTCCTGACACTATACAAGCCATGTGTCCATATCCAATTCATAAATGTTGTAAAAGCTAAAAGTCCATAGTTTCCTGAAGCGGCAAAACTTCAACATTCACATAGGTGGTTCCTCTTTATTCATGCTCCTGCCAAGCACTTTTTCAAAGAAAATTAACCATTAAGAAGTAGAGACTTCATCCTCCTTTCAGCAGGTTCCAAGCACAAACCTTGGGATGTTTGTAAAACATGTGCTTCAGTACACTGAATGTTCAGATTTCCACATTGAACTCAGCTCCCAAGTTTCCTCAGGAGGGAGTTGGGTGTCCTAGCATTCAGTGACCAAGTTGGACTTTAAACCCATCCCTTTAGCAGACTTTATAACCAAGTCTCTAGCCAGACCCTTCGTCAAGTGATCAGCTAAGTTCTGTTGAGATCTTACAAACTCTATAGATACCACCCCATTCATGATAAGCTCACGAATTATGCTATGCCTGACACCTAAGTGTCTAGACTTACCATTGTACATCTGGCTATAAGCCTTAGCCAATGTAGCTGGACTATCACAACGGATAGAAATAGGTGCTATAGGTTTAGGCCACAATGGAATCTCAAGAAGCAAGTTTCTCAACCATTCAGCTTCTTTACCAGCAGCTGCTAAAGCTACAAATTCAGATTCCATTGTTGAACTGGTGATACAAGTTTGCTTCTTGGATGCCCAAGAAATTGCACCTCCACCAAGTAGGAATACCCAGCCACTGGTAGACGAATTGTCTTCAGTGTTACTGATCCAACTTGCATCAGTGTAACCTTCCAACACTGAAGGATAACCAGTATATGAAAGACTATAATCCATAGTTCTCTTCAAATACTTCAGTACCCTCTGAATTGCTTGCCAGTGCTGAGCACTAGGATTACTAGTATACCTGCTCAGTTTACCCACAACAAAAGCAATGTCAGGCCTTGTACAAGTCATGGCATACATCAGGCAGCCAATCACCCTGGAATACTCAAGTTGAGATACAGCTTTGCCTTTGTTCAACATAAGCTTCTCAGTGGTATCCATGGGAGTACTCACTGGAGTACAATCAAAGCAATTAAATTTCTTCAGTACCTTCTCAATGTAATGAGACTGAGAAATTGATATACCATTGCTTTCATGTTTAATCCTTATACCAAGGATAACATCTGCCTCCCCCATGTCCTTCATGGAGAACCTTGATGACAAAAATTCCTTTGTCAGGTCAACTTGATTTTGGTCAGTGCCAAAGATCAACATGTCATCAACATATAGACAAATGATGACTCCTTTACCAGATTCATCAAATTTGCTATATACACATTTGTCAGCCTGGTTAAGAACATAACCATTAGACAAAACCACTTCATCAAACTTTTGATGCCATTGCTTAGGTGCCTGTTTCAGTCCATATAAAGACTTAATCAGTTTGCACACCTTGTTTTCATTGCCAGGCAAGATGAAGCCCTGAGGTTGGTTCATATAAACCTCCTCATCCAATTCACCATTCAAGAAAGCTGTCTTCACATCCATCTGATGAATAATCAGATTGTAAATTGATGCCAAAGCAATCAGCAGCCTGATGGTACTGATACGTGCCACAGGGGCATAAGTATCAAAGTAGTCTATCCCTGACTTTTGTTTATAGCCCTGAATGACTAATCTAGCCTTGAACTTTTCAATAGTTCCATCTACCTTCATTTTCCTTTTGAAAATCCATTTGCAACCAAGAGGTTTGCATCCTGGTGGTAGATCAACCAACACCCAAGTGTTGTTCCCCATGATGGAGTCAATCTCATCATTTATTGCATCTTTCCAGAAAGCAACATCCTGGGACTTCATTACTTCTTCAAATGTTTTGGGATCATCCTCAACAATGAAGCAATAGGAGTATTGGTCAGAGACTTCACTCCTTGTACCTTCAATTAAGTATAATTGAAACTCAGGTCCAAATGACTTTGGAGTCCTGACCCTTTTGCTCTTCCTGAGCTCAAGTTCAGGTTGTTGAACCACAACCTCATCAGGGGCCTGAGATGATAATTCATCAGGGACCTCTGATACACCATTGTCATCAGTTCCATTTGGAATCCTGTGACTTGGTCTAGGGAGTGATGAGAATCTATTCTCATCAAATAGTGCATCCCTTGATTCAATTATTGAATTAATTGAAACATATTCATTAGGTTCAATAACATAGAACCTATAAGCCTTGGAATGCTCAGCATATCCAACAAAGATGCAATCAATGCCTCTTTCACCCAAAGTTTTCAACTTTGGATCAGGGAGTCTTACAACTGCCCTACAACCTCAAACCCTGAGATAATTCAGGTTGGGTTTCTTTTTAGTCCAAAGTTCATAAGGGGTAACCTTGTTCCTTTTGTTGGGAACCCTATTTAGTAAATAGCAAGCTGTTAACATAGCTTCACCCCAGAACCCTTGACTCAGTCCTGAGTAGGACAACATGGAGTTAACCATCTCCTTCAGTACCCTGTTCTTCCTTTCAGAGATACCATTCTGTTGAGGAGTATAGGGAGCAGTCGTTTCATGGATTATACCAACAGACTGAAAATACAGAGTATCCATGTACTCACCTCCCCTATCAGTCCTGAATCTTTTGATCAGGGACCCAAGTTGCAACTCAACTTCAATTTTAAATACTTTGAATTTATCTAATGCTTCATCCTTGGTATGTAACAGATAGACATAACAAAACCTAGAAGCATCATCAATAAATGTCACAAAGTACTTCTTGTTCCTCAAAGAGGGAGTGGCATGCAAATCACACAGGTCACTGTGTATTAGCTCCAAGAGCTCAGTCTTACGTTTTACACCCTGAAAAGGTTTCTTAGTAATTTTGGTCAACATGCAAGTCTTACACTTTTCAGTGTCCATGTCAAATGCTGGGATTAACCCATCCTTAGACATATCTTGCATCCTTTTAAAATGTACATGGCCAAGTCTAGCATGCCACAGGGTAGAGTCATTCAGTTTAGAGGTTGACATAAAGGCTGAATTAACAGTGTCAGTGACAATATTCAGCCTGAACATTTGATTACACAAATAGCCAAAACCAATAAACACACCATGTTTGGACAAAATAAATTTATCCGATTCAATAACTTGTTTATATCCATGATTATTCAAAACACTACTTGAAACCAAGTTCTTCCTTATATCAGGAACATGAATAACATTAAACAAAGTTACAATCTTTCCAGAACTAAAACTTAGATCTACACAACCACGACCATGCACCAAGGCTGTTGACTCATTTCCCATTTGAAGAATAGATCCATCATTCAGTGACTCATAAGTCTTGAACCAGCATCTATCTTTGCACACATGAACAGTTGCTCCAGAGTCAACCCACCACGCAACATCATCATCCTGCACATAGTTAGATTCAGATACATATGTAACATAATAAACCTGAAAAGATTCATTAAACATATTCTGACCTTTCAGTGAGTTGGCTGAATCACCACTCCCTGAACCACTAGTGCCTGAATCATTGGTTTTACCACCAACCTTAACACCTTTGCAATCCCTTTTAATGTGACCAGATTTGCCACATTTCCAACAAGTAGGTGTTTCCTTCTTGTTAGGATCAGCCCTTGTGTTATCTTGATGTTTACGTTTGCCTTTGTTGTCATTGTACCTGGTGGAATTGTTATGTTCCACCATATTGACAACAGATGCACCAGTAGCATTGCTACTCTTTGGCTTGTCATTATCCTGCGCCCTGAGGGAATCCTCAATACGCAGATGACTACCCAACTGAACAAGAGTCAGTTCCTCCTTCTTATGTTTCAAGGCATGCTTGAAATCTTTCCAAGAAGGAGGGAGTTTGTCAATGATACAAGAGACTGAAATAGCCTCATCCATGTTCATTTTATGTTGTGTAAACCTTCCAAGTATTCCAAGAAGTTCATTGTATTGTTCCATGACTGGTCTTGAATCAGTCATTTTGTAATTTGTGAAATTACTCACAAGAAACTTCTTACTTGAAGCATCCTCAGCCATATATTTGGCATCCAAGGAATCCCAAAGTTCTTTGGAAGATTCAACGTTCTGATAAATGTCAAAAAGAGAATCAGACATACCATTTAGGATTAAACCTCTGCAAACATAGTCATCATTCTCCCATTTGCTCCTTTTCCTTATCTGCTCCACAGTAGCATCATCCCCATGATCCTCAGGAATGGCAGTACTAAGAACATACATCACATTCATGCTTGAAAGCAAGAAGTGCATCTTCTTTTGCCATCTTCTGAAATCAACACCTTCAAACTTATCCAATTTGGAAAAGTTAGCAGCCATATGCCTCATAGCAGCAGCCATTGATTATCACAAAATAGTTTACTTTGATTGTTGGTTGGTATTCGCACAGATCAGGGTAGAGATAATCAAAGACCTAACTACGTACCAATTAAGGTTACCGGATATCACTTGGAATCGTGTAATCACTTTCCAAAGTAAACTATTCGACCCTAATGCCTGGGTATCACGAATATCTACTTGGGATAAGACCAAATGTTGTTAATGATTTAGGCACAAATCAATAACCCTTCGTATTTAAGTGTTGTATATTTTCTGTGTTCCTTCCATGCATGATTGATTTACCTATTTATAGGTAATATTACTCAACCCTAGTCAACGGAATTAAGAGAGATTAACGGCCCATTAATCCCACTTAATTAGCCTCCATAATTATAGGAATTAGTGGTTACATGACCAATTAAACGTGGTCATTAATGCAGTTATAACTGCCACTTGAATAGGTCAAAGCAGTTACTAATCAAGTTTGAATTCAGTCCAGTGAGTTCGTTATACTCACTGATGAGCTAGTCCCTGAGGACATCAACTCCCTGATGAGATCCTTCAGCCTGAGATGAACACATCAACCTAATGAACACCGTTCAGTCCAGAGTATCACTCCCTGAAAGAGTGAACTCACTGAACTTCATCATACACTGAAAATACTTAACCACTATCTGAGTCAGGGTGTTCAGGGACCTGATGGGTGTACACTCCGTACCTCCAAGCCCATTACCAGGTGTGAACAAATCCCACAAGTGCACTAAATTTTCCAACAGTATCGACCAGTTTTCGGAACTTATAGATAGAAAACCTAGCATTCGGTTTTCAGAGAGCTTTTAACAACCAAGTACAATTATCAGACGATTTTAGAAGTAAAGAAGGTCCTGCAAACGCATTCATTCTATAAGAGAACTCCTGTAATCTTTATATCTTGCTATAATCATTCTGTTAGCATATCGTTTTCACTATGAATTCTACTTTAATTGTTCCAAATATGATATTGTATATTGTTACATAATACCTAATACCTATAAGACAAGTATATGATAATTTAATGTTTTGATTTGTTTATATCGATTGTTTACTCTTTCGTTGGATATTGATTATGTTTATCGCCTAATACACATTTATGTGCTTGATTGTGTGTTATCTATGTAACTAGATTTTTGGATTATATCGATTGTTTACTCTTTCGGATCCATTGTTAATTGCGGGATATTTTGTGCTAATCGGGATTTTCAGTCTTTTTGTTGTGGTGTTTTCTTAGACATTTTGAATATGGATAATTGTGAGTTTTTTGTGAATTTGAAGTGTGAAATATGTTTGTGATGCTATTTATAAGTGTTAAAAGGATTTTTTTTTTAATCAAACGGCTATATAATGGCTAGGAGGATTTTTTATTTTATTTATTTTTACTATTATTATTTTTTTATTGGAACGTCCAAAAAATAACGGTAATATTCATTTTAGTGAGTAAATTGTATTCGGTCGAGGTAGCGATCGAGTTGGAAGGATTGAATGGGGCGATCGAGTAACTACAGTAAGGGGATCGATCCCCACTCGATCACCAATCTCGGTCGTCCCTCCTTACTGTGAGGAGTCTAAGGATTAGCAAATACCTTTGAAGAGAAACAGAAATAGACAAAAAATGCAGAGTACAATAACCTTGGCATGTATTTATACATATATGTTTATGTACATTTATATATAAATGATTTTGATTATATAAATGAGTTCAAGCCTAGTGTACTTAACATTGAACAAATCGAGCTTGATTCGAGAGCTTTATTTTGTTTGTGACTATTTTAAAATTAGTCGAGGTCGCGCTTGTACAATAATCGCACTTCCTACCCATGAGCCCACTTGAAAGCTTAGCATTGTCTGATGTTCGTACCGCGAACACTTCACCTGCTAGTCTTATTTTGGTGCTGACACGTGGCAGAAGCCGCAGAAGTACTGCTAAACTAGTGACTAAGTGCCGGCCATGGTCCTAGTCTTATCAGTTGTGGTCCCAGAAGTTAAGAGTGATTCAGTTGAGTAGACAGCCAGCGACGAGGCACCAGCTAGACATAGTTTGATCTTCCGAGGTTTGGTCTCGGTTTTAAGTGCGGATCCACTAAAGGTTCAAGCACTGAGTCAACTGAAGAAGCACTTGATTTGGTCTGCAACACGCGAAAACTAAAGGACTTTGTAACTTGTAAGGAGGGTGATGCAGTTGTGGCTTTGCATCGTATCGGGACTTCATCTGTTATCAAGATTGTGACCGTCAAGTGATTGGTCGATGCTCGATTGATAACCTTCCTCTGAACCTTGTTTTATGGTTGTTCTTATGTTTTCGAACAATAACTTGTTTGTAACTTGTTTCAAGAATCAACTTGGTTTGTCATATGTTGTTTACTAAGTTTGTTTGAGTTTAAGTTATGCAATACACTTGGAAATAATAAGTAAGTAACAATAATTGATCATCTTACAAGAGGCAAAAACATGAATACATGACTAAAATGTATCGTGTCGAAAACTATAATGATATGTGGCAATGCTTGTGGTATGTTTTACACAATGTAGTAACTGCTTATTACACTGTTATATAAGGAAACATTTGATTGTTTCATAATGTTTTATTAATTTGAGCTCAGATATTATAAGAGGAGAGGGAGTGGGTGAGTGAAGCATGCGGGGAGGGTGGAACCCCGCACGGGAACACCGCCGCCTCGCGGGGAACCCCGCACGGGGAGGTAAAAATCGGGAAATCTTCACGCATGCGGGGAGGGAGGAAAAGAGACGTTGGGAGGAAGAAAAGATAGCCGTAACACAATGTCTCTCTTCCTAGTCTCATCCAAAACCACCAACTTTCCTCCACCATGCACATGATCAGGACATTTCTTTACAAACTTCAACCGGAAATCACTAGCAACATCAAAACCACATCCTAAAGACTCCAAAGCCATGTTGGTGGTATGATGATCCATTGATAAGTTTGGTTAAAAATAGAAAGTTGGGTGTGTTTTGATGGAGTGATAAGGATGTTTAAAAAAGTTGGGTGATGTGTATTAAATAGTAGGTGTAGTTGGGTTGGCTATATATAAAGATGACTTGAAGTCTTGTTACTGCTATTTTTTTTTAGACTTTTTCTACTATAGGTTTAATAGAATTTAAAAAAGAAAAAAAGAAAAAAAGAAAAAAAGAAAAAAAAAAAAAAGTGAGTGAAGGGTGAGTGAAGGTGCCGCCTCCAAAAATAAAGTGAGTGAAGGGTGAGTGAAGGAAAAAGTGGGAAATGATGTGGCGCAAGAGGATTGGTTGTGAGTGAGTGAAGGGGAGAGGAGTGAGTGATGCACTCCCCCACTCTAACAAGAGCATTAGTGGTCCAACATTTGATAAAATATGTCATTTTCAGAAGAAAAAAAGTAGTCGTGAATCATAGTTTAAAAGTTAACTTTGTTTTATTTTAATTAACAAAAACTGACAACTAGTCAATAGCATTAAAATGGATTCTATATCTTTCATAGTTAAATCCATTCTACACCAACTTAGACTATACTAGTATCAATTAACGTGAACTATCTGCATCACAATATTTAACCAAATAAAATTTATAGTCTTCAATGTAGGACAAAAAACTTTACCCAAGTTTTGACAAAAGATGCTAAAAAATTCAAAAAGCACAAGAGTCTACATAAAAATATTTTTGAGAAATTGATAACGAGCTCAAATGCGGTTCATAAAAGAAACACTACATAAATTTCTGAATTGAATTAAGCCGGTGATTGTAAGAATGAGTAAATAGTAGTAACTCTGTAAAAATGAGTCTAGTGTGGGTTTTACAATATAAACAAATCAAAAACATTGATTAGTTTAAGTTTAAAAGTAAAATTATACTACATATAGGAGTATATAAATCTGGTTATTATACAATACACATCAACAATCATCAAAGTCATAAAAAGAGTTAAAGAACAATAGAATTAGCCGTCATGATTATACTATAAAAGATGCAACTTGTATGAGTACTCAGAGTTACACTAAATTTAGCGACATTAATAATTTTCACCACAATATAAAACAAACAAAATTTGCTGTCTTCTATCGATGTGGGACAAAATACTTATACGAGTTTTGAAAAAAAGTTGCTAAAAAACACAACATTTTCTTTTAAAACCTCTGAACAAATTTAAAACGAACTCAACTTGCTCTTAGTTGCAAGTAGCTTTGATTTCGAAATAAGCCAGAAGTTAAGGGCGCTAGTCAATAGTAAGTAGCAAATAGAGCGGAACACTGTTGACAGAACAAAAGCCGCATGGAGAGGATGGAACACTTTTGATTTAGATTTTTTTCTTCTTTAGTTTCGAAGAGCCTTTATCTTGGCACACATCTTTAATTTTTCGATTGCTTTGTATACTTTATTCCTTTTAACATTTTTTATGAAGACGACACAAAAATATTGGCATTCTTTTCCGTGGCAAGGATCAAGACTGGAGGAATCTAAAAGGGTGTCACTCTCTGAAAGTAGCACAGTAGTAAAAGCAATGCTAGAATAGTTATTGGTTAAAATTACATTGTGGAGTACAAAATTCTCGTTGGGAAAACTGTAAAGGAAGAGGGGTGGGCTCTTAGTTAGAAGTAGGTCCAAGTTATAATCTAATATGGGCTTCACACAATGGGCCTCATGAGAAAGCGCTTTGTCAGTTCGAAAAGACGATTGAACCAACATTGCATATTTGCAACACTGAAATACTGAATGGTAACAACGTGAGATCCCAATTGCGAGAGCTTTTGGACCGAAATATGTCGTTTATCCAGCCAAGAGAGAAGCTTATCTTTCGACAAAAGATCCTTGTCAAAGACCAGAGCCGAATTGAAATATTGAGCTTTGATTCAGATTCAACATTAAGTTGAAGCTCAAACTTTCTATAAGGGTGGTGACAATGGTCACTACAAAAAAAACTCATACCTCCCAACCCACCAATAATATCATTCCACCTCACTTATATTTTTTTCATACATCCAAACCCTTTTTCAGTGGCAATTGTCATTTTTTCATACCTCCCAACCCTTTTTTGTTTTTATACCTCCAACGTTTACTAGAATTAAATGGCTAACGTTCATATTTAGTTCAAACCGCGGAAGTGATTTTCACCGCTAGACCAAACCTCCGAAGCAAACCTATGGGGTGGCGGCGGTGTTCCCCGAAGGTTTGGGCCAAACCGCTGCCCACCCCGCTCCCATTGCCACCACCCTAACCCTTTTAAGAACATCATCCTGTTTACTAGCCACATGCTATGGTATATTAAATAGACATTTTTTTTTCGTAAAATACGTTTAAAAACATTAATTAAAACTATAATTTACCATAATAAATATATTTTTATAGATTGAAATCATTGAATAATATAAACTTCTTTTTATATGTACCAAAATTTTATGAATAAGATATGTAATACACAAGTCAAGATGACTAGATGAGGTCAATTTCCACATGCAACGCATTCCCATTGAATATTTGCATAAACATGAATTCATCAATCTAGAATCTCTTAATCAATTCGGCCGTCTTATTTTATTTTAAGCACGCCATTTATGAATAACGCATCCAATACGTACTTAGAACTTGAATAAATCAACAGGCCTCAAAGTACACTTGTTTCTCTAATCAACTTTACCAATACAAGCTGTTCTTCATGATTTGAGGGTTGATCGTTCAACAGCTAGTGCAACATGTTCGGATAATCTATATAGAAGTGATCACATGAAAGGAGGGATCTGGCAAAAGAAAACCCTTGATACGTCGAATTTGAAGAAACCAACTGGTTTCGATAGATTGAGGCTGTCCAGGAGGAGACCACAGTCTCCTCCATCCACGAGTTTACGAGATGATTCTCCGGTTGATGCATCATCTGATCATTTAAAGGTAAGTCCATGAACATTATTTTAGGTTATAGTAACACGGATATTAATCCTTTATAATCAACACATAAACGTTAAAAAGACAAGCTCTAAGTCAAAAGGTGAAAATCGAATCTGTTTATATTGAAAGTTATCGATCACTTTTTGAAGTTCGATCACATACATATTCCATACATTAAGTTGAATTTACTAATTTATATCTTGCAGAAACCCGTACGAAAGTTAGCAAAATCAGGTAGTCTTCGGTCTCTAAGAATCTTGCGGACCAAGAGCATCTCTTCTAAATCAAAGAAGTCTTCTACTCCTGAAGATCTCCATTCGAAAAGAGCTACATCTTCTACTATTGTAAAGGACTCCAAGTTCCATGAGCAGGTTGAGCCTCAAGTGGGCATAAAAGAATCCAAAGATGTAGTTCCAGTGGAAAAGCTTTGTAGATATCAACATTGCTCTCTTAATGGCCATCATCATGACGAGCCCCCCGCTAAGCGCTTTGCATACCTAAAGCGTCGTTCTTCAAAGGACCAAAAGAGCATAAATCCTCAAGCTCAAACAACAGATAAACGGGCTAGTAAGAAACAAGAAGTTAAGGCAACCAAAAAGAATCAAGGGGGTGACAAAAAAGAGCCAGTTCCCGAAAATGGAAAAGCAAACGGGTGGAATTACATAAAGAAAGTTAAACTTCTGAAAAGTTTTATCACAGAGTTTGAGAAGGCAAAAAAATTCGACCCCAATAAGCGTGAAAACGTTCCCTTAGTATCCGAGCCAGAAGCTGAAAATGTGTCTTTGAGGCCTCAAGCGATCGGTGACAAGAAAAGCTATGATGAATGGATGCTTGATAGCGCTCTTCAACAGGTAGTCAGTAAACTAGCTCCAACTCGATCGAAAAGAAAGGTTTCTTTGCTTGTCAAAGCGTTCGAAACTGTGGCTCCAAAATAGTAACGTTTATGCCCCTTAAGTGGTTAACATTACGTTGTATCTATTCCTAATAATCAAATGGATACTTTATTTTATTATTACAAAAACCAAAATTCACTTGCATCTTTTGTATAGGCGAAGAAGGAAAAAAAAAAAAAAAAAAAAAAAAAAAAAAAAAAACAACGATGTTCGGTATTGTGTATTGCGTAGGAACACTCGTATCATGAATTAGCTTTGAGTCATTAACATTCACTTGTGAGTCGGACAATGACAGGTGCCAAAAGGCACCCGGAATCAGGGTGTCGTCGCCAATCTAATTATTTTTTCGAGGGATTAACATTCCCTTAAAAAATAAATTAAAGTCTATAAAGCACAAGGAGTCAAGGACCTAAGTTTGAAACGGAAAATTCAACAGTAGAAATTATGTCTGAAAGAATTAGAGAACCTTCTAATAGTCTATTTAATTTCGTTGGTCTTATTTGACTTTATATTCGCTTTTCTTGCTGTTAAAAAGGTTTATTTTTCTTGTAGGGTTACTGCTTTAAATTTTGCAAAAACAACAAAAATTCAGTTTTATTTTGACAATTAATTAATACTTTCATTTAGTTTTGCAAATAATAACTTTTTAGAGATAATATAATAAATTTAAACAATTTTAACTTTTATTTTTAATAATCGACAATTTTTCTTAAGACAATCTAAAAAATAAACGTGAACAATAATATTGGGATAGAAAGAGTACATTATTAGCCCGTTTTATATATTTTTCTGGAACAACATATGATACAACGATCGACAAATTCATGTTTTCTTCCAATATTACTTTATCTGGTCTCGGTTGACTTTAATGCTTGTTCGTTAGCATATGTGTTTTAGTTCTCGTCTATGCGGGATAATTCTTATGTCCAAGTTTTCTAACTCATAATAAAATGCTGCTACTAAAAAAATAATAATAATAAAAATAAATAAATAAATAAATAAATAAATTGCATATATATCCTTCTAAAAGTGAATAGTTGCACATCTATCAGAGATATTGTGTTGCCTAAATACATAAATACGATGTTAGATGTTGTGAAAAAAATCCCTTTCCTACAAATTTTATACGGAGAATTAAACATAACATTATGGGCGGGATGCAAGAAGCAAGATACAACAAGAAAATGTTGATTGATATTGTCGGGTATGCTATATTAACATAGTTAGTACTTAATTAGAAAAATAAAAACGTGAGTATGATAAAATATATGGTGCGTGTAAATTGTAACATGGAAACAAAACATAAAAGGCGACCTAAACAAGAAAAATATTCGAATTCTTTGACTTGCGCGTGAAGCACAAGACACTATACTAAACCATAAACATTTTCCTCCTATATATTTATACACATCTCAATCTGAATATTCACATAAAATTACACATTCAGCACACCAATTTTCATTTCAATCAATTAAATAATGGCTGGGCTTCAACAGTTTTACTTCTTCCCTACTGATTTCCTTGACACTATTAACAAAGATCACCCGTCTTCTCTTCCGCTTGATATTAAAGTAAACGACGATGGTGAACCGCGTTCAACGAGGTTTGCGTTACGAGATTCTGTCAACCGTAATCTCAAGAAGGTAAAAATTTCTAGTGATTCCTTGCCAAAAACTAGGATGATGGTTCCCGTCCAGAAACAGAAGAAGAAAGTTGATCCATAAGAGGTTGATCAGCGGGTTCAAATCGATATCTTGTTTTGTTTTACTTTTGTATATAGTGTTTTTCCTTTGCTGAATTTTGTAATTAAACAAGATGTTAATGACAAGGTCATTTATTTTTCAAACGTGAAATCTTGTTTTGTTTTACTTTTGTATATAGTGTTTTTCCTTTGCTGAATTTTGTAATATTAAACAAGATGTTAATGAGAAGGTCATTTATTTTTCAAACGTGAAATCACTTTATTACTTTCATGATTAAAAGTTCTGAAATGTTCATTACTTGGATTCTCTTCTTATCACCATATGAATTGTACAGAGCTGCAAAGAACGCTTGAAACAAATTTAATATACAGCTAGTATCACTTGAAAGTTGAAACTGTATAGAGGTGGTAAAATAGGTGGGTCGGGTCGGGTTTGGGTCACGTGTCTAGATAGGTCTGGGTCTTTTAGAAACATGAGTCTAAATGGGTCCGGGTCGAGATGGGTTTTGGTCAGGTTGACAAATTTTTATTTTATATTTTTTGAGTAAAAGATAAAAAAAGTGAAAAAAGAAAAGTAATTTTTTTACCCGACTAGACCCGTTGGGTAATTGTTAATTTGTTATATAATTGCACTTTTTATTAAATACTCAATTAGACTCTAAGAGAGACCCAACTAGACTCACGTTTAATGAGTGAGTCTCAAATTGCCACATGTATGACATTTTAAATGGAAGGAGATTACTCCCTTTGTAGCTAATGGGAACACAACCATCCATTTAATTAGTCATTAGATAAGATGAAGGTTTGAAGATTTACTTTTGGTGAAGAATTGAGGAAAGAAGCATAACATTTAACATGGATCACCTCTGTGTATATCGCCTAACGGATACATACCAACCCACATTGTAAACTGAGTTGCTCTAATATTACACTTGGACTCTTATGCCTTGTCGGAGATGGTAAATTGAGTTGGTCTAGCTGCAACCTGAAAAAGTAATTGGGCGAGAATATATGCAAGTTAAGATCCAAGAATTAACATTGCTAACTTCTGTTACAAAGGTTGTTCGCAGTAATATATCGGCCCCGAGTGGTCACGATTATGTTTTCAGTAGATAGGGTTTGCTATTCAGAAAGGGGTGGCGGCGTAGCTTGTTGCCTTACCTACTACCTTGATGTAAATCCTTTTAGAAAATAGTGAAATGACTATTTGTTATTACAAAGGTGCTTCACATAAACTGCGGCAAGGGACGCGACTTCCAAAAGAATTTAAAAGCGAAAGGTATGCCAGAAGTTGAAATTTATTGCATTGTGGGTTATAATCCATTAGGGTTTCTCTTGTTTACTTATGCTTTCTAAATTGTTGCTCATGTACACATCACCGCGGAAAAATTCAATTTCCATCAAGCATTGAGTAAGAAGAAAAAACTATGATGAATGGTTGCTTGATTATGCTATGCAGCATGTCATCGGTCTACTAGGTTCAAGTCTAATACAAATAAGTTCATTCATCATCCTACTACATGGAATTAGTTCGTCCCGATTAAGGTTATCTTGGACTCAAGAGGTATCGACTTACATTCAATTATTTGCCCTATATGTGATGATGCTATTGAAAACAAAGCTCATTTCTTTACTCAATGCAAAGTTGTAGTTGATTGTTGGTTGGAAAATTTAAATGGTGGAATCTTGATAACCGTCTTTTCTCTTGCATTGTGGATATGATTACTTTGGCGGACCACTTAAACATGTCGGTAGCCTACACCTATCTCCCTGATGTTGTGGTTCAAACTACTATTTGGACTCTGGCGTTTTAAAAATGAGTGTGTCTTAAAGTCTAAAAGGCCGAGTAACGGGCTTATCCTACACGGCCTCAAGCTTTCCTATTTTAATTGGATCTCAAGCAGGCGTAAACAACCTTTTGTAATTGGATCAAGTGGTTTAAAAACCCTCGAAATGCTCTTTGTAATTGGTTATTTTCCTTAGCTTCTTGGTATGGTTGTTTTTATTCATCGTTATTGCCTTAAGAAGAAGAAGAAGAAGAAGAAGAAGAAGAAGAAGAAGAAGAAGAAGAAGAAGAAGAAGAAGGAGGAGGAGGAGGAGGAGGAGGAGGAGGAGGAGGAGGAGGGAGGAGGAGGAGAAATAAAGAAAAAAGGTTCAAATCTAAAACAAAGGTTGATTTGCGTGTCAACGCGTTCAAAAGTGGCTCCAATATAGTTAACCATATGAATTGCCCTTAGGATTTCTGCACATACGCAGTGATTCTTTGATTTATGTATCATTTGGAAGTATGATGTTTCCTGATTAGGTGTCAGGTCATTCGGAGATCTAAGCCAAACATTTTCCTCAAAAGGTTAAGGATTAACTCTCCTCTATTGGAACACTCCACCGGAGCCTCTAACGAATGTTAACCTATGTCCGGATGCAATGATGAAGGAAGTAACATTCCATCCTTTCTCGCTAGACAAACACTGCCATGTATGGCAATGTATGGATGGAACACTTGCCTGTTCCACAAAGATCATAGGGGGCGTTATACAATAGTGACAACATGAGTCCCGAAAGCAAAGCCTCGTGCCTAATAGTAATTCGCACGCTGCATAAAAATGACAATCACGCATGAACCATATAGCATAAGTAGAGTCGTTCACCTCGATGGAACGACATATACACACACTCCGCTCCTTACTTATCTCTCTACTTTATCTCACTAAAATCACACCAAACATATATTTACTCTCACATGGGAGTTTGGTCTCGGATATAACACCAGAGGCGAGCTAACAGTGCTTTGTCTATTTCAGCTAAGAGACGCAGGAGGAGAGCCTAATACTCTGCAGTCTGGAGTACCGAAGTTAAGACCATTTGCAAGAAATTGCTTAAACATTTGAACATTTCCAAATACTATGTTATAAACTTATTATACGTTCAGAAGATAGATATTGTATTTTTGTGACTCATGACCATCTACACAAGTACACAACTAGCAACATTCATGTACGTTGACGTTTGTACCATGTGTTTCTAGCAACACTCGTATAATTGACTTTGATTTTTTAAACATAAGTTCTAGAAACAACAAAGGACCAAACGCAACGAAACCGAAAATTGCAAATTCTAGAAAACCAAGTGATGGGAGTCAAGATAACCTTCTACTCCGTTGGTCTTTCTGGACTTTAATTTAGTTTCTTTGTAGAAGGAGAATGATTTTTAAGGGTTCATTTTTATTATTATAAATTTTTATTATTTTTTAAAAGAATGATTTTTAAAGGGTCGTTTTATTTATATATCTACATTACTTTTTATAAAAAAATGGTTTTTAAGGGGTCATCTTATTCCTCTGTTTCGGTTTTTATGGCAGAAAAATTGCTAATTCTAGAAATAATATATTTGGTAATGTTTTAAAACACGGATTAATCTAGCCGGTTCAAGTGGTTAAACTGAGATGTGGCTGGTCACGAGAAATCGGTCTGCGACAAAAGGTTCGGTTATATTAAACCATTAGAGCCGATAACCGAAAGCTCACCCGGATCAATTTGTTCATGTATTTATCTTTTTCTACATAACAACGTACTTAGCGCTATTCTAAAGAAGCATCTAGAAGTACGTAAAAATCGTTGGTGGCAAAAAATATGTTGTGTAATTGTAACATGGAAACATACACAAAGAGCGGCCAAAACAAAGCCAACAAAATTAACCCATAACACAAGAAGAAGTTTCCAAGCCTTTGACTTGCGCGTGAAGCACAAGACACACCAAAATAAATCCTAAACATTTATTGATTCCTATATATACACGCCTATATCTGAATCTTTTATTATTTACTATACTAATTCATTCTTTTTTTACTTACACTTCAATTCAAGTTTTTGAAAAAACCAATGGCTGGGCTTCAACAGTTTTACTTCTTCCCAACAGATTTCCTTGACACCATTAATAAAGACCATCCATCATCACTTCCTCTAGATCATGCTAATAAGGACCGTAACATGGAAGACGACGTTAAACACATCGAAAAGGTTGTCATATTAAGAGGTTCTGCCGAGAGTAAGATCAAGAATTTGAAGATCTCTAGTGATTCATTGCCTAGAAGGGTGGTTCCAGTCCATAGACGCAAAACGAAAAAAAGTTAATTTGTATGTAAACATGTCGTGTTACAGTGTTGGTGTTGCCTTTACGAGTACTTGACATCTTGTTCGATTTCTTTTGCTTTTGTATGTATAGTATTTTGTTTGTTACTCTCCTTAATCTTGCAGGAGAACCGTATACGTTTTTGTTATTTTTATATAAATACAAAGATTGACCAATGAAAATACCAAATTATCATAACCAGATGTTCTACTAAGGCCAATAAAGGGTTTGGTGCATGTTTAAGTTGTTATATGTAGGCAATGTTGCAAAAAAAAATAAATTCTAAAACGCCGATTAATCGCCGCTTGCATCCAACCTTGCCAATTTATGTAACTGGGTCAAACAAATAGGTCAACCGTGGTCAATGGCGATCAAAGGTGGTCAATAGTGGTCAAACTTGCCAGAAACCTGCAAATCTTGCCGGAAGTACCCAAAACTCACCTTAAACTTATTTTTATCATTTATACTAACTGTTTATATCTATTACAAGTTGTTTTTAGAAAAAATCTTGCTGAAAATACGTAAAACTTGACAGAAATACACAAAATTTGGCAAAATAACTAAAATTTGCCATAAATGTCAATCCGATTAATCGCCGATTAATCCCGTTTAGAACGATTACAAGCTACAAAGTAGTCGACCACCCGACTACCGATTCACGATTTTTGCAACCTTGTATGTAGGGATGGAAAAATAATTCGTAATGGGGATCCAATCATCGAACCCGATTTGACTAGGAACCTTTGATTTGACCGGGATGAGGAATTCCAGAATTACGTAATCGGGTTGGGTTTGTGGTGGGGATGAGGATAACATCAATCCCTGAATTCGAACCCAACCCTGATCTTTTTAATGTATAAATATATGAAAATCACATGTATAGCCATATAACATTTACTTTTGTATGTATATGTATACTAGTTATAATGGCCGTGCACGCACGGGGTTTTCTCTAATTTTATGAATAATGTAACTTTATCTATTAAAAAATGTTTTTTATTTTTATTTTTTATTTTTTTTATTATTTTTTTTTATGATTCTTAATTTTGGATTTTAGTCATTCTTAACTGACGTAGTAAGGAGTCGTATGTAAATTTTTAAAAAGATTTAATCACAAAACTTTATAAGCCAAGTTTACTGTAAAAAGATTTATTCACAAAACTTTATAAACCAAGTTTACTTACCGTTTGTTATGTTCTTACATCAATAATTTAGGTAAACTAATAGTTTAATCTTATGTTGGAATATTGATGGTTGATTTACGGTGTTATTATGTTAATTCAACTATTATAATATTTTATAGGGTTTTATAGGTGTTTGTTATTTCCAAACACCGTTTAGTAAGATTATTCGTTCGCAATACTGTGTTTCATAAAGCATGATTTTCAAAACTAAATTTTCCTAGAACATAGATAATTACGTTTAGTAAATCATTATCCAAACATCTTATTTTTTTATCATTTTAGTTTTGCAAACACAATAATCTGACAAGCACTCTAACAACTTAATCCAAACACCACTAATTTGAACGTCACGAGCTTTTAAGCTCCGCGCTGCGCGGCGGGATGTTTGAGTACAAAATTATTAATTTCCCCGTTTTTCAGAACGATTGCAAAATCTCTTCATTATCTTCTGCAAATGACCGGCGATTATCTGATCCAAATGCATTAGAAACTTGATTTTGTTGGTCAGTAATGTACATATGTTAAAAACTATACATTCAATCATACTTTTACCTCAGCAACGAAACCCACCCGCTGTAGCCCCCATTTTAGCTACCAAACACATACATTTTCAGCAGACATGCCACGCTTTTTAGCCGTAATTTTAGCACCAAAATCCCCTACTTTCATCCCCATTTCAGCACCAAAACACCTTCCTTTCATCCCGCTTTCAGGCCCCATTTCAGCCCATACAGTTTGCATATGCATACCATTTGCAGCAAAAACACCCACAGTCATCGCACAACCTAAAGATGATTCAAATACAAAAGCAAAATATTAGAATGGCAATGAAACTAAATATTACGAAGTACTTTGACATAGAATACTAAACACCCATACACTGCACGTAATTTGCTTACATAATATTCTGATATTTAAAAGCTTATAAGTAGTTAATGCAACATAACTGGTAGATTGATTTTGGTTGTTTCTACATCCGTATGTTTTACAGTCTTTTGCTATAAAGAATAGTCCCCCTAAGATTCAGACAGAAGCATTCTTTGGCGCCTCTTTATGTCTATATTTAATATCTATTTACACCGAATACTAAGTAATAATGCGGGTACCCTTCTAATTGTCTTCAAATGCATCTATTTCTCTCCATCAACAACTTTCCAAAATTTCGCTTCGCGTTCTACATTAAATGACATTTGAACCTGTACATAGTAACTTTTTCATTGGAAATTGTTTTCAGTTGCAAAAAAATAATCTAAGATCCATGCCTACACCATAAACTAATAACAAAATGAAACTACGTACTTTTAAAAATATTAATTATTATAAGGCCATGATATTAAATACACTTAACTTAAGGGGATGTTTGGTACGAGGGAATGCTAAAGAATGTAATCGCTTTTAAGAATGAAATCACAAAGAAAAAGAATTGGTCCGTAGAAAAATTATTATTCCGCTGTTTGGCAAAAACAAAGAATCTACGTGAGAAATATGACTGGAAAGTCGATTATCTTGTTTGGTAGTATTATAGCAATGGAACTAGTTATAATACCTGTGCACGCATAGGGTTTTTAAAATTTCGTTTTAATTATATATTATTATCAGTTAAGGAAATGAACCACTTAACATGTTTCAAATAGTTTTACTTGATAGACTAAAAATAAAAAATTATATGTATATGTTATAACCTACCTATTATTTTAGGAGAATGCTTTTAGATTAAAAATTATATTTTATTATTCAAGCAAAATCACATGATGATATTTGACTTGCATGAGATGTTAGTGATATATGTTTTTAGTTTTGTAAACCCGTGCTATCAATTTACGATGTGTTTTGTAATTGTGGTACTTTTTTTACTTATATTTTTGTTAAGAGTATATTCGCAAGTCTTTTAGGATTGTTTGAATTCTTACCGACCATTCACTTTAATGCAACTTTCTTCACAATTGGCCTAAATCATCAAGGTAAAAGACATCCATATTTTAGACCGTTGGTTGACACCCATAATGTTATCAATGACAACAAACACCTGCTAAGTTTCATTTACTCATTCAAAGACAAATTACACTCCGAAAAGAATTTCTACCATAAAATTCCCCATATAGGCACTAAAACACATCTTTGGTACATTAAAATACATTCATGTATTATCTAAATCAGCAACTCAACTAAATTATACATTCATACGTTGAGCAGGTGTAGAAAATCCTTCTATGACAATTATGTGTTGATACTTAATCCTCCTCTAAAAAATGCACATAACAAATTTTATTACACTTTAGTGTGTGCGATAAGATAATAAAACTGCAAAAACCAATAAGAAAACTTCATATTAGAACTAAAGGGGTGTTTGGTTATGCTTATTAAATGTCTTTATTGGTCTATTCAATTACCATAACGCAATAAGTGTATGATAAAGCTATAAGCTTTTTTTAGAAGCTTAGTGAAAAACCCCTGAACTCACAACTAATTCTATTATAGCTTAGTGTGTTTATAGTAAAAACACAAATATTAAGTGTAGAAGTTTTCAATAAAACATAAAAAAGAGTTACTAAAAGTTGGTATGTATAACAAAAAAGTTAAACCATAAAAAAGGTTACTAAATACTATTAGCTAAATAAGGCATAAGCTAAAGTTCTGTTGAGATCTCTTTCAGATTCTATTTAGAAGCAAAAAGAGGTTTACAGATAAATCATAAGTATATAATAATGATTGTATCCCACTTCCGTGATTACCAACTCAATAACATTATCGCATTATAGTAACGTAACAACATGATTCAAAGTATATATTTTTGCTGAATAATTCTCATGTACATATTTTTAATTCGTTTACAACGGCCAACTATTACTTTATTTTTTATTTTTATTTTTTTGTTAAAACATCATATCAATGAATAAAGTTAGGTTATCACCTACGTAGTTTTTTTTAGGAGGTGATTGTTATAAAATAAAATTGTGATGTGTGCATTTTTTTTATATAATTTAAGGATAACACCTTCTATATTAAACAAATCTAACCCATGTGTTTGTTTGTTTTTTTTAATAATTAGCTTTGTATAACATTTTTAACTAACAGACATGTTGAGGTTGATGTTGATTTTGTTGTTTAACTTTAACTATTGATATCATGTTGTACAAAATGTGTGAATTTAGTAGCACATAATGAGCATGGATGAAGTTAAAATATGCTCCGTAAAGTTTTTAAAATGTTTTTATGGATATACATATGCAAATTTTAAATAACAATTTCATGAGTCGTAGTTATAAGTAGAATCGCGTATATTTATTTTCATATCACATTATCGTTCTTACCATTTGATATTTATATTCCCGTTACTAATAATTTAGCCATATTTCAAACCCGTGTGCGCATAAATTGAAGTTTCAAATAGTAACATGAGTCATTACTTAAAAAAATATTATAACGGATGAAAGTTTAAAACTAACATTAGTTTAAAAAAATATTTAACGTATATTAAAACTAATTCGCATATTTACCAAATTTTGTAATTTTGATGGATGAAAGTTTAAAAACTAATACCAATACTTATGTAATTTTAAACAAAGTTAATATTATAAAGTATAGGGGTATAAAGTGTAAGGGGTTATTTGTGTTTTTTATAAAGTTATTAAAAAACATAGAAACTTGTAATTTTACACTTTACTCTATATAAATTATTTAAAATTCAATTATTAATGTTTTATTAATTACTTCATCTTTTTTTAAGTTTTTGTTTTCATAAATTTGACACCTAAATTTTTATGCATTTTTTTTCCTAACCAAATTTCTTCACCAAATTTATTAAGTTTGACCAAAATCAATTTAATTTTGACTTTTTATTGACCAATCATGTCGGTCGATTTCGCCTACGTGGCAAAATCAAGCTCTGTTATTGGTCCAATTTTTTTTTTTTCAATTAGAAAGGATTTGCAAAAACACTTTGAAATGATGTAATTATTTTATTATATAAAAGATGAAAATTTATTCAATTACCTAAATTGATCTTTATAAAATATTGGTATTAATAAGTACTTCAGTCGGTTTATGCTTTTTGTTATAGTATAATAATACTAATTAATTTAGTAATCATTGAAAGCCACCTGGATGGTTTGCAATTCTGGCGGATTATATTAAACGAAAATTCGGCGGAACGAGCATAGTACCATCGTTGATGTTAGTAATCTAAATAAGAAGCTGTTAACAATCAAAAAATTTGTCGTTTATTTATGGATTGAAGTTATCAATAAATAAAGTAGTGATCAAAAGATAACCAGTTTCATAAATCAACAAAGAAGATAAAGTGTTATCATGAACTATCACCATCGCCAGAGGGGGCTAGGGCATTAAAAAAATACAATTTTTAGGAGCATGTGCATGGCACATGACAATATCTAGTTATACCATGTCTTTTCAAATTTATGTATGATTCCCACATTGGTTAGGTGGAGAAAGGCTCTCTTTGAAATATTTGATTCTCTTGTGTTTCTCCACTTTTTTAAAAGAATCAAAAGGGTGGAAAAAGAATTGGTTTTTATTGCTTGTTTCCATTCCATGACTTAAACAAACGGGATAAACCTTTCCAATTCCGTTTCTCTCTATTCCATTCCACCGTACCAAACATCCCCTAAGAGTACATGAGATGAATGCATGAGTATCAATTTTGCATAACAGTAAGAATTGATGAATCAAGTGTAATACTTGTACAGTGGCAATATATAGCATGTGTTTGTGTTGTTTCATATTTAAAAGTGTGAAAACGGGTCGATCCCTTCACCTCATTTTGCATATTATATTTCTAAATGCTTCTTACATCTTACTCTTTTTTTATGCTTAGTCTTTGCAAAGTATGATTACGTTGTTTATTATATTCCAGTTCTTGGTATTCACGGTTTTTAAGTTGTATCTTTGATTTCGCTAAGGTATGTTTTTTAACATGATCTCATGTTGTCTTAGTAATGCTAATAGTAATGATATGGTAAAAAACAACCATTACCCTTTTAGCTACTGCATCAAACCCTTTCAAGAATGGGCAAACTAAGGTGTCGTTTGTTTTTTCAGAGTTTTTACCTCTTCATCTGTAAACCATGTCTGCAGAAGAAGAGGTGCACATAAGCTCTTCATCTACAAGAAGAAGACCGTTTGTTTTTGTGCTATTGAAGTACTTCTTTCTTTCTTTCTTTTTTTCACTAGTATTTTTTGTGCTGTTAAAATACTTTTTTTTTTCCTTTCCTTTTTCTTTTTCACTAGTTTTTTTACGTTTTCTTTTCCATTTTTTTTAAGTTTTGGCATGTTTTTATGTTTTTTACGTTTTCGACCGTTATTTTACATTTTTTCTATTTATTTACGACTTCGTCTGTTTTTTTACATTTTCATCCGTTTTCATATGATTTTGTCTGTTTGTACGTTTTTGACGTTATTGTACGTTTTCTTACGTAAGAAGAAGGTCAAAAACGTAAAAAAAAAAAAAACAGACGAAAACGTAATTAAATACGAAAATGTGGAAAAGATATAAGAAAAAGTAAAAATAGGTTGAAAACGTAAAAAAACAGACAAAAATATTAAAAAAAAACAAACAAAAACGTAAAAAATGATCAAAAACGTAAAAAAACAAACAAGAACAGATGAAAATAAAAAAAATACAAAAACGTAAAAATAACGGACAAAAACGGACTAAAACGAATGAAAACGTAAAAAAAATAAGGCGAAAACGTAAAAGAATGGGCGAAAACGTAAAAAAATGGACGAAAATATAAAAAAAGAGCTAAAACATAAAAAAAGGGCGAAAACGTACAAAAACGGGCGAAAACGTAAAAAAAATGGACAAAAACAGGCGAAAACGTAAAAAAAAAGGCGAAAACGTTAAAAAACGGACAAAAACTTAAAAAAGTGGGAGAAAACGTAAAAAAATAGACAAAAACGTAAAAAACGGAAGAAAACGTAAAAAAACGGACGAAAACGTAAAAAAATGGGCGAAAACATAAAAAAACGGACGAAAACGTAAAAAAACGGACGAAAACGTAAAAAAACAAACGAAAACGTATAAAAACGGATATTGAGAAAGAGATATAAGGTTTGTGAAAGAAGAGCCAAGAAGTGAAAGAAGAGGTAAGAAGTGAAAGATAATGTCTGAAATTTAGAAGAGGAAAGAAGTGAAAAGAAGCACTTATGTCTGCAAAAAAACAAACAAAAACCTCTGCCCTCCTGCAGACAAAAGAAGTGAAAAGAGGAAAAAAGTGCTTATTGTGAAAAAACAAACGACACCTAAGAATACACAAATGGTCTAAATCTACATTAACACAAAATCACATTAATTTAGGAAGATTAAAACATTGATTTTTCTTAGTACAATGTTAGTGTCTATTATAAACTTTCTTTCAAAAACAAACATTATGTCATAGCTCTAACGAAAATACTCTAGAGGTGGCAAAATGGTGGTGTAACGGGTCAAAATGGGTCATATTTGGTACACGGTGGGTTGGGTTGACCCGAAATAATATTTGAATTTCTGAATAAAGTGGTTTAGGGAGGTCTTATATATTTAAAAAAAAATAACTCAAGTTTGGTCGACTTAGAAACTGATTGGCCCTTTGACTCATTTATTTTGTAAGCTTTTTTTACCTGTTTGAAACTTGTCAGAGATTTCCTAAAAATAAACCCAAATCAACCCATATAAAATGGGTCATTGCTGTAACAATTCGCAATTTCAGGTTAATTACCATTCCCGGAAAATTTCACTATTCACTTTTACTATTCATTTTTCCCGAAAATTTTTCCCGAAACTTGATTTTTATTTCTTGGGCTGAAGTGATAAATCATTTCCATGACAAATTAAAAGTTTGACATTCATAAGCTCATTTTCGTGAAAGTTATTAAGGAATTACATGGAATTACACGTTTTAGGGTAAAACGTCATTCAGAAATTCTACGTACAACGAAACTCGACCGCGTTAAGTGACCCCGCATCAGAAAAATGTTTGACACACTCATGATTTATTTGAGAATTAATCGTGACTGAGAAAAACATGACCAAAGACTTCCCGGCAGGTCACCCAAGCCTGTACTACTCTCACATGAGCACGCTTAACCGTATGGGCGATTAACCGTTAGACCACAAAACGTTTTTCTAAGACGATTTGAGTTTTCAACTTATTAGAAAAAGTCAACGTATTTTTCCCTCCTCCATTGACCAAAAATCATCCCTTGATGTTATAAGTCATTCCTTGATTTTTAGGCTTACGGTTTGATGTCTAAAAGACATTTAATGCCAACCGACACTAGACTGAGCCCAGTCTAGACATTATAAGTCATTTTAAATCATTTTTATCACATTAGAAAAGTAACATTTTACTTTTCTCAATTTTACGCAATATTCGTACGTTTTACGTATTACGCGTTTTAGACCCGTGTTTCCAGTTTTTAGCAGGGTTTTACACCCAAATGGAACCTACCACTCATTTTATATTTTATTATGGAGTATTTTGACAAGTTTAATCATTCCTCCAAGTTTCGTATTTTTACAATACCCGGTTTTACGTTTTGTGACGTAACAACTTACGGTTTGCATTTTACGGAGTCAAAACTTACTAGATATCTTGGATAATACCAAGAAAAGTCCACCCTTGCTCTCCAAGTCCATATGAACCGCCATAGGGGGGGGGGGGTTCACACTTGTGGCAAGATCTCATGCATTTTGCTCTTAGATCCTTACATGTGTTCAACTTGGTGAACAAGCTTTGACAAGTCAAAGGAAAGTAACCTCCTCAAGCTCATATTTAAGCCCCTCCCTCCCTCTTTTGCCATGGATATCACACACACAAACACACCATTCATTTGCTAATTCTCTCCAAGTTTCATGCATGATTCAAGTGATTCTTCAAGATAGAAACCCTAGCTAGATTATCATTAATCAAAACACTTCCATAACTTCATATACTTGGTGATTTCTCTTGAGTTTGAATCCACTCAAGTCACCTAAACCTTCATCATCCATCTTTCATGAATACCAAGGGTAGAAAGATTGCATGAAGTGAAAAAGGGTTGAAGCAAGTCTATCAAAGTCCTATCCTTACATGTTAACTTCCTTTCATCTTTGAAAGCCAAAAGTTGTGAGCCAAACCCTAACTTGATTCTTGTTAAATAATCATGTTCATGTTATTTACATGTTATTCTTGCTATATTATGTCTTGTAGTTATGTCCATGATGTATAAAAATGATTAAAACAAGTTATTGTTATTGATTGTTACAACAAGTTACTAAAACAAGTAAACTAGTGACTTTCTTGGTAAGACCTGATCAAAATGGTAAAAATATGATGTTGGATCATTACATATTACAGTAGAGGACTTAACAAGGAAACCATAGCAATTTGAACCACCTAAAACGAGTATACGAGTCAAAAGTTACGCCCATTTGAAGTTACCAAAACTTTGCGGCAAACTGCCAAATACCATTCTGATCAAATTTGGGTTTTGAAAGTCCCACTTCTGGTCCGATTCATCAAAAAGTTAAAACACAAAAGTTGTCCGGAACGCCGTTTTCGTTCAGGAACAAAGAAGCTCGAGACCTAAAAACACTTTCCGAGTGATAAAATTCTTCAAATTCTAAACAGCCCATTTTTAGGCGAAAGTCACAAGATTATGGTTATACTTTGAAAGGAACAAGAGGTCTTATGACCTATAATCAAGACCACAACCATGGCTAGAGCCAAGGTTGTGTCTCATGACCTTGAAACAAGGACCAAAGGTCATGGCTAGGCCATGACGAAATGACCATACCAACTTTCATAGGCGTAAACATGAAACAAAGAGTTGACGAGAACTTGAACAAGCAATTTGGATCTACTTCACTTAAAAGGGAACCATGAGATATTACCAAGAGAAAATGGTCATACAAAACTTATGAAACATACCCTAATAACAATCTTCATGTACTAATAAACTTTCCTAAGTTTATTCAAATATCGGACATGTAACCTTTCGGATCAAAACTTATATCTATATATTTCATCAACTACTACAATAGTAGGGAGCCTCATGTGAGGAGTTCATTATGTAAGCCGTCGAGTTGAGTTGTGGATTTACGAGTTAAAGTGTCTTGGCTCCTCGAACGCTTACTAACATGACTTCTGAATTATGTCGGCCCGAACGGTAGTAAACGATATACAAAACATACATGTTTCATGAATCTTTTCTTTCAAGGACTTACAATATACATCATACCACATCATGGACTAAATGCAAGATATATATATAGGCACTACTTCATATTCTTTACTCCGATCCTAAGTCGCGACATTCTATTATAGGTTGCTCGTAGAAACCTTCACGATTCGACCATCATATTCACTACTTGCTACTTAACTTAAGGTGAGTTCATAGCCCCACTTTACATTACTTCAATGTTTTACAAACCCTTGGGGGGAATACATGCTATTATTTTTCTATTCGAACACAATGCTTTCTACTGTATGCTATTCGAACATGTTTTATTATCACTAAGTAACATCCTTGCCAAACCAAGATCCCTTATTATGAACCATTTAATCACTTGCGAGGGTTACTTGCAAGTGAGCGCGAATATTGTGAATAGGCCTATTGGGATTGACGAATCCCATTTGTATTGACTAAGTTCAAACAAATGCATTAATATTTGAGACATTAGGTATGACGGCAAAGTACCTACCGGGATAAATCTGCCGATCGATATTGGTACACGTTAACGTTTGGGTGTCATAAGCTTAGTGAATTAATAACCTTTCCGGGCATATAACAACGTAGCCTACATGTTTTGTTTTCCAAACATTGGTGCGAGTCTATAGCTCACACTACCAACATATTGTGTTCAAACGATTTAACTACAAACACTACGATTATTGTGTTCAACGATTTACTACCAACACATTGTGTTCAAACATTTAACAAACTCTATGAATATCACTCAACCTTTGTGTTGACCTCTCAAGCATGTATTTCAGGTTCATGACGATCAAGGATGGCACGGAAGGGCACGGATGTTCAAGAGGGCTATAAATTTTATTATCATTCAAAAACTCACTTAATGTGATTTGTAAACATGGAACCAATTGGGACCTCATTTTATAATCTCTGATATTTATATATTTTGAATGATACATCTTTTAAAATGACTCAATTGGAGTTCGTTTTCTATTATTGTGACTATTGTGCCGTCGAGTAACACCCAGTTTGAATTCCGCTGCATCCATGAATTGGGGGTGTTATAATTGCCACCTTTATTAAAAACTTGTCATAATCAATATAATGTACCTCATCCACACGAAGGTTATAAATGTGAATCATGGAATCATCCATCTAATGCTATTCTCCTGATATGAGAAAGTAGGAAATGTTGTTGTTGGTGGTCGGGGCTATGAACGGCGTCATTGTTTGCATTTCCCACAATTCAAGAATAGCTTGGAGTTGATTGAATGTTACTATAATGTCCATGTCAAGATGTTGGGTGCATACAACATGTACAAAAGAAACACAAAGCACAGAATGAGTTCCAAAAAACTCCATCTTTCGAGCTGGTTTACCCTTTAATCAATACATGGTTCTTTCTTTGCAGCGTTCATGCAAATAATCTACACTAATCAGAGATAACATTTTATTTAGTAATGAGATTCAGTTATTGAAAATTAAAAGAATGAGGCATCTATTTTGCCAAACCAAAGCCAAGTAAATTTAAAAAAGGAATAAGAAAATTCGTCGAAAATCTAAAGAACAAATTATCTATTCATCAGTTTTACAGTTTATTTAAGTAGCATTTTATTTGCCTCTCAAACAATTAGATAAATAACCAATCATTTAAAACCATCAAATCAAAATTCGATTATAAGTAACCAATACTTTCATATTTTTCGGCAACTATAAGTTTAAATATAATAAATTTTATTATATTAATCAGAGATAACATTTTATTTAGTAATGAGATTCAGTTATTGAAAATTAAAAGAATGAGGCATCTATTTTGCCAAACCAAAGCCAAGTAAATTTAAAAAAGGAATAAGAAAATTCGTCGAAAATCTAAAGAACAAATTATCTATTCATCAGTTTTACAGTTTATTTAAGTAGCATTTTATTTGCCTCTCAAACAATTAGATAAATAACCAATCATTTAAAACCATCAAATCAAAATTCGATTATAAGTAACCAATACTTTCATATTTTTCGGCAACTATAAGTTTAAATATAATAAAAGCAAATGAGTGATTCTTGTAATTAAAGCTGACCTTGGAGAAACTTTTAATTCATCAAATATTTCAAAGTACTTCTTCTTTGCATTATGTGAAGTCTAAAGGCATCAACCGTATTTCCCCTAAAACAATAAAGAAACACTATGAAGAAGAACAAACACACACCTGCTCAACTTGAAACACGTGACATGATTGGTAAGCAACACGACTTAAGGGGTGTTTGGGATAAGCTCTATGAAATAGCTCGAACTTATTTAGAAGAAAGTCTTATTATCATGTAATTGTATACAAACACAATATATCAGTTTTTAAATTGTGACATGAGCTGCCAACTTTGTTTTACTAATCATAATTGCAACACACACACGGATACCAGTTAAACCATTGCCAACGGAAGTTTATTAACGACCTTTTATTGATAATAAGGTAGACAAATTCATGAAATTGGTAGCTGATCAAAGTATTTTGCTGTTACATCTCAAAATGAATGGAAAGGTTATATGCATTTAGTTCACTTTAGACGAATTTCAGCCCGTTATAATTTTAGCTCAAATCCACACCTTTGACCCATAAGAGACAAAGTAAACCCCGGATTGACCTTTTTACTTAGTATATGTTCAACCCATTTAGATTTTAGCTGAAATCTACCTATTTGACCCGTTAGAAACAACATATAATTTTGAGTCAAGCCGGTCATCAATAAACGGGCTGATTAACATATACAGTCATCCATTTGACCCGTTAGGCCGGCGTTTTCATTATTTTAGCGAGTCTATTGAGTAACTTAGGGAACTATTTACGCCAAAAACTAACATGAAAACCCCACGAGGAGACTTGGGAGATTTTTATGCTCTCCATAATAAAACCGAATTTTAGTTGCTATAAGAAGTGACCAGTTGGACCAATTTTCTTTTGTAACTGAAAAGACCTGTTTGTGACCCGCTTGAATTAAATTATGACCCAAATCACCTCATTCATTGGTAAGCATGTTAGTTAAATAGACACTGAACTGAGCAAGTTGAGCTTGTATATCCCAAAGATCCTCCAAATGTTTTAAAACAACCTCCAAAACTTGCAGGCTATGCAGCTGAAATAACCTGTTCATGATCGAATGAGGTGTTTGAACATACAATAAGCTATTAAACCCTTCAAATAAGCTTACCCAATCACCCCACAAATGGTTTTTCCCCATTCGATCAAGAACCGTCATTTGACGTTCGAAACCTTCTCAAATAAATGGGTCTTCAAAGCATCTCAAGTAAACACAATTTTCTTTCACCTAATATCATAAACCCCTCAAAGAGAAATACCTTGGGTACCCAGATGACTACACATAGAACAACTTCTTTGGTCTTCATATGCATGGGCCTCTTTTGGGTGACCATCACCATTGTTGGGGATAGTTAAGTAAATTTACCCGTAGTCGATTCTCCAACTGCGAACGCCATGTAAGTTCCTTCACGCACTTTTCTAGAATATCTTTTGGACTCTTTGAGGACCCCACACTGTTTCTTGCAGCCTGAACATTTACAAATACTTGGTCACTAAATCCATATATAATTTAATTACCAGAAATTATAAGATCAATGTGATGCAAAAAAAAAAAAAAAAAATAATAATAATAAAAAAAATTAAGTGCCTGTAGTTCTCTCCTTGTCACTCTTCATCTCCAACCACATTGAGTATACAAAACAACCTTCTGAAGACTATTGTAGTAGGAATGTGCTTTGTAGCAATGTTAGTGTGCCTGATGCAATAACAAAAAAATATTATAATTCATGTATCTATAAAAATTAATTTATAACCATGCTCTTAATCGAGCCTTTATAGCTGTAATTCAAACCGAGCACCATCACAGAATGGGTTTGATTTGAGTTGGACTCTCAATATGTTAAAATAAAAAACGCCGATGTGTTAAAGCACAACGTTAAACACTACCCATAGAAGTTCTTAATGCATCGTTAAAAACACTTCGTAATAAAAACAAAGTCATAAATAGGTTTACAGGGAAAAAATAAGTTATAACTGATGAACATATTGAATCTATGAGCAAAAAATGTACTAAATCATAACCTAGTTTAATATTCTTTCGACTAAATTAATGAATTAACAAAATTAAAACATAACAAACCTGAACTGGTAATTGATAGCTTTTAAAATAATTTAGTATTCTGGGGTCGTAGTGTTTACACCAACAAACCGATAAGGGAATTTAAGAATGGGGTTGTTTCAGCATCGTATGAAAGAGAAAGATGAATAGATTTGAGTGGCATTATTTGTTAATGATACTGGAGTCTGTGTTTTCTTAAATTATATTTTTAGCTTGCAATTATGAAAAATAACAAAGATGCCTATGTGTATTTAGTTAGTATTATAATTCTACATTTAAAAATAAAAATCTAATTAAAAAAATATTACCAAATAAGGAATGAATCCATTTTTGAAATGTAAAGTTCCCACTAGGGGTTTTGTTTTATTATAAAAGATTTCTAAAAGCATTAATTATTCTTTATATTTTTGATAAATTTGTGTATTCTTATATTATATGTGTCGTCTCAATATCTACGATGTTTTAAAGTTGGACTAAAATTGTAACTAATTTAAGTTTGATTGATTTACGTTTTTTGAGACATGTTATGGGTCAAATTCTTATGTTTTCGATGAGGTTGTGTATTTTTTAAGTTTTCTTGAGAAGGATGGAAATTCCCCGAATCCTCGTGATCTCGGTTGGGGACGGGGATGGAGATTTAAAACTATTTCTCGATGAGGATGGGGCGGGGATGGAGAATGGAAAACGAGGATGAGAATGGAAAATACGAACCCGAAATTCCCAACCTCGTTGTGTGCCCTAGTTATGTGTCATTAAGGTCTTTATTATATTTTCTAACCATATGGTATTCCTTGTAAATTTTAAGTAATTCAAGTAGAATATTACATTTGTAGTATGACTAGGCTTGTAACAGGATACAATAGTTACTTGAGAAAATCTACTACTAAAGTATGTAATTCAAGTATTTGTTTTACATATGCTTCACATAATAATATAAAGGCCAAAACGCGGTTTAGTACCCTGAACTTGGCTAAGTGGGATTTCTACTACCCTGAATTATTAGAGGTGAAGAATGGTACCCTCAATTTGTCTAAGTGGAATTTTTAGTACCCTACACACACTTGACATGATCACATGACCATCATGTGAGCCCAGCCCGTTAAGATTTAACGGAGGAAAAAATAACACGTTAAATCAAGCATTAGAAAAGAAGATACACCTACGTATCTCTACCAAAGTTCTATGATATTGAAGAAAAAAAACTGACTTTGTCCTTGTGATTTTGAGGTGGATTCGTGGTGACAGGTGCTACAAGTAAGTAATTTATGTGATTGATTTCATGAATTGCTTTTTATTCTTTTCTTTGTTTAGTGCCTACAAAATAATCAACGTAGGGTTTTATTGGTTGTTTTTCTTTGTTTAGTTCTCATAAAAAAGTGAATGCATGGTTTTTATTTGATGTGTTTGGGCTCTCTAATTGTTCAGTTCCATTCTCACATAGCAAACGACTTGATACATTTTGTTTTTATTCGTTGCTTTTCTCTTTGTTTGATTCAATTACTTAGTCATTCATAACAATACGCAGAATGAATGATAACAGTACCAATGATAGTCATGAGTATGATTGGGACATACTTGACAAATGCTTGATTCAAAATAACGAAGATGAAGGGCGCAAGGAAAATGAGGGGAATGAAGATGCTGAGACCAGTTCACAAGAAGGTGATGTTGAAGAAGATTGTGAGGCTGAACTTAATGAACTTACAGAGACACTCGATCCAAACCCAGATGCAGAGGTGGCTTTTGGTATAGAAGCCAGTAAGAGAGCACTATAGGTTGTTGAACCAAATAAAAGTACCTACTGCTAACAACCCACAACAAGGATTAGAACATGGTGATAAAGAGCAAGAAAACTTTCAAGGTGGTGAAGAAAATTACCTTGATAATTCTGATGTTGACAGTTTAAATGAAGAAGTATTAGAAGATGGAACCACCGAATTGAAGAGAACTACAGTGAGATTTCCTAGGTACAATGAAAATTGTAAGGTTGTAAGCTTTTTATCGGTCAATCCTTCACTAATCATACACAATTTAAGAATGCCTTGTTGAAATATGCTGTTCAAGAAAAAAGAGATTATAAGTTTGAGAAAAATGCTAATTATCGTGTTAGAGTAAAATGCATAGATGAGCATTGTAAATGGATGGTGTATGCAGCAAATGAAGTACACAATAGCAAAAAGTATTTCCTAGTGAAAACGTTAAATGCAACGCATACGTGTTCAAAGATGTTCAAAATATCACATATCAAATCATCATGGATTGCAGAGCAATGGGAAGCTATGATATATGCTCATCCTTGTATAAAGTCTACTCATATTCAAGATACTATTAAATCACAGTTGGAGTTAGAAGTAACTAAGAACCAATGCAAGAGAGCTAAGGCAATGGTGATGAAACGGTTAGAAAGGAATGTGCAACATGAGTATAAAAAGTTGAATGACTATGCAGCGGCTTTAGTGCAGATAAATCCTGGATCTTCTGTTGACATTGAAGTGGAGCATATATGTCATGGGACAACTCCCTACTTCAAAAGGATGTATGTTTGCTTAGCTGCTGTTAGTGAGGGGTTTCTAAATGGATGCAGAAAATATCTTGGGCTTGATGGTTGCTTTCTAAAAGGTGTGGTGAAGGGTATGCTTTTGACGGCTGTTGGTAAAGATCCTAACAATCAAATGTTTCCATTGGCCTGGGCTATTGTTGAGACAGAATCACAATATTCATGGACTTGGTTTTTAAAGCATCTGAAAAAAGACATTAAAACTATAAATGGACAAGAATGGACTTTTATGTCTGATAAGCAAAAGGTATGCTCTCTTAGGTTAAGTCTAAATCTTAGGATCAGTTATTATAATTTTTTTCTTAATGTAGCTTGTTGTATGTCCATGGATTGTTAAACGCGGTTCACGAATTATTCCCACGAACACAGATTATGTGCACGTCACATATATGCAAATTGGTATTCGGATTTTCGTGGTGAACAACTCAAGATGGCATTCTATTCAGTTGCTAAGTGCGTAAATGAGGCACAAATGAATCAAAGGTTAGATGAAATTGACAACATTCAAAGTGGCGCAAAGCAATCCCTTGAGAACAAAGACATTAGATAATGGTGTAGGGATTTTTTCAGGTCATGTACCAAATGCGACTCAGTAGATAATAATAGTATTGAAGCTTGGAATTTCGTGCTTATAGGTGCTAGAAGTAAGCCTATAATTTCAATGAATGAGGATATTAGAGAGTATCTTATGCAAAGGAGGATTCAAAAGATCAATTTTGTCAATAAATGGAGGCTTGATTGTGGACCAAACATTAGGGATGTAGTGAATGAAAGTTCTACAGCAGGTTGTAAATGGAAGATAAAATGGAACGGCGATCAGGGGTTTCAAGTTTACTTTGGTAAAATGCAGCATTGTGTCCATCTTGGAAACATGACGTGTAGTTGTGGGGCATGGCAACTCTCGGGCATCCCATGTTCTCATGCAATTGCAGCTATCAAGAGTAGAGCAAGAGATCCATTTCACTACTTGGACAAGTGTTACTCTAAGGATAGGTTTGTTGCAGCCTATAGTTATCCAATTGAAGTTGTGGGAAGTGAAGAGTTTTGGCCAAACAGCGGTCTTGGGGAATTGTTGCCACCTCTCCCAAAATCTATGCCCGGCAGGCCAAGGAAGGCTAGAAGAAAAAGGAAGTATGAACCAAAAAAATCCAAGAGTAAGCTCTCTCGTCACGGAAGAGACATGCATTGTGGAATTTGCAACTCTATCGAGCATAACTCGAAGTCATGCCCTCTAAATGATGTATATGATATAACATTCTTCTCTACTACATATTTTCATAATAATCAATATCCACCTCAAATGATGCAAGTGCAGCTGGAAGGAAGCGTAAGAAACCACTCAAGAAGACTACTTTGAAGAAGTAACAAATCTGCGTAGAACTCATAGCTTATAAAACTGGAATTGGTCTCTTGCATTTATCATAATTTAGTATTTTATCTTTTCAAGATTGTTGGAGTCTAGTTAACTCTTTTCGTGTAAGGGCTGGAATTTGTCTTTTGTTTTCATGGAAACTATGTTATTGTGCTATGCTTTAATTGCATCTGGAAATCTTAACTTACTTTGATTTGCAGAACTTACACTAATGATTACGGAGTATTTTGTTTTGCGTTTTGTTTCACTAATGAGTAAACTTGCTGTGTTTTGCTGCACTTATGAGTATTCTGTTTTGTGTTTGCTGCAGTTAAGAGTATTGTTGCAATTAAGAGTACTTGGAAATCTTAACTTATTGATATGACTATCGTGTGAAGTTGAAATGAAGTCAAATGAGGAGTGGTCTTTTGTTCTAAACAAACCCAATGTAAAAACCCCTGTATAATTGCATTAATTTGTAGTTATTTTTTATACAATAATATAACCCACATACTTTTGTCGCATAACAACGAAAACAAGAAATACGACTACTAGCACAACTGAGTGTGGAAGTAATCATAAAATTATTTTTCATTGCCATCAAGGGTTTATAATTTTTATTTTGATTAGTGTATGATTTTTAACCAGAACATAACGTGTTATTTTTCTCCGTTAACTCTTAACGGTTGGGCTCACATGATAGTCATGTGATCATGTCAAGTGTGTGTAGGGTACTAAAAATTCCAATTAGCCAAATTGAGGATACCATTCTCCACCTCTAATAATATAGGGTAGTAGAAATTCCACTTAGCCAAGTTCAGGGTACTAAACCGCGTATGTAATTCAAGTTAATATTTGTTTTACATATGCTTCACATAATAATATAAATGCAAAGAATTAAAAAGCCACGTGCTAAAGAGCTAAATAAAAAAAAAAGGTTCCGATGCCAGGAATCAAACCCGGGTCCCTGGGTGAAAGCCAGATATCCTAACTAGGGGTGTCATACGGGTTAACCCGACCCGACCCGACCCGAACCCGATAAGACATTATAGGGTCGGGTTGAGTCGGGTCCAATATATCTTATCGGGGTTATCGGGTCAACCCGATAACCTTATCGGGTCGGGTTAGGGTCTTTGCAAGTTTGTTATCGGGTTATCGGGTTGACCCGCTAACCCGATAAGACACATTATATATTAAGGCTGCATCTTTTAATTACTTAACAAAAGCCCATTTATCATACTCAATTAGTCAAAAAAAAGCCCACTTAAGAGATAATACCATTTGTACTTGCCCTAATGTACTTACTGATCATAAACGGTTCATTTTCACAATTTCCAAACGCAAACTCTCCCCACAAATGGTTTAGACTTTTGATCATTGTTTCTTATTCCAAGTTCCAACAGTGCATTATTTAGTATCATTCAAGAAAAGGTAATTGTTTCATCTTTTGTTGTATGTTAAGATTAGTATGATAGTATCTAAGTGACGTTATGCTACATAATTTGGAATCCACCAATTGTTGCATTATTTAGTATTCCCAATGTTAAATTACATATACTACTAAAAAAATTTAGTGTTGTAATTATTTTTGACTATTGCTACTGGTTACTTTGTTAGTTTGCTAGATGTCTTCAAGTTCGATTGAAATTTCTGATGAGCCACCGGTGGAGGTTAAGAGTGGTAAGACTAAGAAGAACAAAGGAAAACAACCAGGAAAACAAGCGGGAAAACAAGCGGGAAAACAACCAAAAACTCGTAAAAAAAGATCAAAGGTATGGCTACATTTTAAGCAACAAGATCTATTAGAAGGGGAGTTGCCTGAAGACGTGAAAGCTAAATGTTTACATTGTGAAAGTTTGTACCTTTGTCACACGAAAAAGTATGGTATTTCAAATCTCAAGGACCATCTTGAAAGGTGCACACCTTACCTAGCTAAACAAAGTGAGTCTCAAACTGAGATTACTTTTGAAGGTGGTGATGTAAACAAAATGATGGCATGGAAGTTTGATCAAAAAAAGAGTAAGAGAGCTTTAGCTCACATGATTGTTGTAGATGAGTTGCCATTTAGCTTTGTTGAGAACTCAGGCTTTAGGCATTATCAAAAAATTAACCAACCTCTATTTGATGTTCCATGTAGAGGTGCAATAACACAAGAGTGTTTGAAAATGTACCGAGAAGAAAAATGTAAGCTTCGTGAAATACTTAAGAAAAACGTTGGTAGGGTTTGTTTGACTACCGACTCTTGGACATCCATTAAGAAAAAAGTTACATGGCTCTTACGGCTCACTTTATAGATAATGAATGGAACTTGGTAAAAAAAGTGTTGAATTTTTGTGTTCTTGATGGCCATAGGGCGATAGACATAGGAAAGGGGATAGAAAGTTGTTTGAATGAGTGGAAATTTGATAATATTTTGTCTATCTCGGTTGATAACGCTAGCGCAAATGATGGTGCAATTGATTTTATGAAAATGATAGTTGAGAAAAATTCTAATTGTTTGTTAAGAGGAAAATGGATACATATTAGATGTGCTGCTCATGTTATCAATCTTATTGTGCAAGATGGTATGAAAAAAGTCAATAAGTCGATTGAAGGTATTAGATGTGCTGTTAAGTGGATAAAAAAATCAGGTTCTAGAACTGAAAAATTCACTAAATGTGCCCAAAGTGCTAGATGCGATAGCACAAAGAGTTTGGTACTTGATTGTCCAACTAGGTGGAACTCGACGTACTATATGTTGGAAAGCGCTCATGTATATGAAGATGCTTTTGCTAGGTATGATATAGAAGAGGTGGAGTTTGGTAATTATCTTAGGAGTAAAGGTCATTCGGTTCCGACAACGGATGATTGGACTAAAGCCAAAAAGTTGTGTCATTTCTTAAAAACGTTTTATGAGATTACTTTGATAATGCTCAAATCCGACCCGATAACCCATATGGCACCCCTAATCCTAACCGCTGGACGACATCGGATTACTTGATAAATTCTACTACTAAATACTACTAAACGACATGGATATTGAGTCTTTTTTTCAACTAGTATTACCAGCAGTTGAACTATAACAACCGACTTCTACTAACACTTAAACATAAACATGGATCTCAACCGAAACAAGATATCATATTACAAGCAATGACGGTGTTGTATATACTTTTAGTAGCTTATGGACCCGTGGTAACCCTCGGATTTTTAGATGAGATTGTGAAAAAAAATAATAACAAAAAAAAAATAATAATAAATAAATAAAGAAAAAAGAGAAAAAGTGTGTGTAGACACCTATAAATAATAACAAATAATGATAACCTCACACTAATGGCAAACTCTCGTGTGTAAATCATTATATGGCAAACTCTTTCGTACAACGACTTTTATACGAACACCTATAAATTGCAGCCAAATTTTACGAAAAAAAAAGCAGTAAAAAAACTTGAAACAAAAAACAAAATAATAATAATAATAATAATAATAATAATAATAATAATAATAATAATAATAATAATAATAATAATAATAATAAAATAAAATAAAAAATAAAATGAAATGAAGGTTACGACGTTTGTGGTTCTCAATATCATCATGATTGTTGCGGTGACTGCACAATTACCACCCCCACCGACGCACACCGTAGAGCCGTTACACGTTCATTTTGAGACGAAACCGAATCCTGTAGCTATCGTCCTTGAGCCTACATGTTCATTTCAAGACGAAACTCAATATCGTCCTTGACTTAAAAACGAAAACAAAGAAAACACACAAAGCCAAAAAAGTGCAAAAATTTGGAATTTTTTTGTCAAGGTTTTGATTAAAGTTTGAATCTTTTTTGGTGTATTAAAAATGTTAAAGATTGGATTTTAAGGATAGCTTTTTGGTGAATTGAAGTGTTTTGATTTGTGGGTGTGTTTTCATTTTGGTTAAAATTGAGAAAAAGTATAAAACAAAGTAGGAGTTTTTAAGGATTTGATATATAGATTTGGTTATGGTGGCTATCAAGATTGGGATACTACATTATGTATTAGACCATGTATATGGTGGCTATCAAGATTGGGATACTACATTATGTATATTAGACCATGATTAATCATTTTTATGTTAGACTCATTATTTTAGCTAAGTTATTTAAATTCGGGTATCCAAAATTTTGGATAACAGTTTTATATATCCGAATATCCAAATATCTATATTTTCGTAACACTTTTATGTGAGTTCTAAAACTGACATTTCATAAAACTCAACATTTTAATAAATTTTGATAAATTTTTCGGATATCCGAATACGAATATTTTTTGAACATCCAAAATCTAAATAAAAAAATTCCTAGAATGTAAGTTGAATATTTTTTTCGTAAAATAATAAGATTAAATAACATGTATATAAAGATGAGATGTGCGAACATATATGAAATAAAGAAAACTAACTTTACGAATTAGTTATAATGTTAGCTAATTAACACATGTTATGAATATCTAATCTCTTAGTTTTTGGACTTTGGTGATTACTTGTATCAAAACTAATATGTATACATTTTTTATTAGTTTTATGAATATTAGCATGTGGCGGTTAGGTTTTTCCGGTTTGAGATTTCAAATAATACCCAAAACCGAACTAAAACTTTCGATTTAAAAAAAAACCAAAACCGCACCATCGATTTTAGAATTGGTTCGGTTTTTTTAGGGCGGTTTCTTTGATTTTTTAGGTTTCGGTTCGTTTTTTCGATTTTGTTGCTCTCCACTAATGGCAAACTCTTGTGTGTAAACCATTATATGGCAAAACTCTTTCGTACAACGACTCTTATACGAACACCTATAAATTGCAGCCAAATTTTACGAAAAAAATATACGCAGTAAAAAAACTTGAAACAAAAAACATAATAATAATAATAATAATAATAATAATAATAATAATAATAATAATAATAATAATAATAATAATAATAATAATAATAAATAAAAATAAAATAAAATAAAATGAAGGTTACGACGTTTGTGGTTCTCAATATCATCATGATTGTTGTGGTGACCGCCCAGTTACCACCCCCACCGACGCACACCGTAGAGCCGTTACATGTCCATTTTGAGACGAAACCGAGTCCTGTAGCTATCGTCCTTGAGCCGTTACATGTTCATTTCAAGACGAAACTCAATATCGTCCTTGACTTAAAAACGAAAACAAAGAAAACACACAAAGCCAAAAAGTGCAAAAATTTGGAATTTTTTTGTCAAAGTTTTGATTAAAGTTTGAATCTTTTTGGTGAATTAAAAATGTTAAAGATTAGATTTTAAGGATAGCTTTTTGGTGAATTGAAGTGTTTTGATTTGTGGGTGTGCTTTCATTTTGGTTAACATTGAGAAAAAGTATAAAAAAAGGTAGGAGTTTTTAAGGATTTGATATATAGATTTGGTTATGGTGGCTATCAAGATTGGGATAATACATTATGTATTAGACCATGTATATGGTGGTTATCAAGATTGGGATACTATATTATGTATATTAGACCATGATTAATCATTTTTATGTTAGACTCATTATTTTAGCTAAGTTATTTAAATTTGGGTATCCAAAATTTCGGATAACAGTTTTATATATCCGAATATCCAAACATTTATATTTTCGGAACACTTTTATGTGAGTTCTAAAACTGACATTTCATAAAACTCAACATTTTAATAAATTTTGATAAATTTTTCGGATATCCGAATACAAATATTTTTTGTACATCCAAAATCTAAATAAAAAAAATCCTATAATGTAAGTTGAATATTTTTTTCGTAAAATAATAAGATTAAATAAAATGTATATAAAGATGAGATGTGCGAACATATATAAAATAAAGAAAACTAACTTTACGAATTAGTTATAATGTTAGCTAAATTAACACATGTTATGAATATCTAATTTGTTAGTTTTTGGACTTTGGTGATTACTTGTATCAAAACTAATATGTAACATTTTTTATTAGTTTTATGAATATTAGCATGTGGCGGTTAGGTTTTTCCGGTTTGAGATTTCATATAATACCCAAAACCGAACTAAAACTTTCGATTTTTTTTAAAACCAAAACCGCACCATCGGTTTTAGAATTGGTTCGGTTTTTTTAGGGCGGTTTCTTTGGTTTTTTGGGTTTCGGTTCGTTTTTTCTGATTTGTTGCTCTCCACTAATGGCAAACTCTTGTGTGTAAACCATTATATGGCAAAACTCTTTCGTACAACGACTCTTATACGAACACCTATAAATTGCAGCCAAATTTTACGAAAAAAAAATACGCAGCAAAAAAATTGAAACAAAAAACAAAATAATAATAATAATAATAATAATAATAATAATAATAATAATAATAAAATAAAAAATAAAATAAAATGAAGGTTACGACGTTTGTGGTTCTCAATATCATCATGATTGTTGCGGTGACCGCCCAGTTACCACCCCACCGACGCACACCGTAGAGCCGTTACATGTCCATTTTGAGACGAAACCGAATCCTGTAGCTATCGTCCTTGAGTCGTTACATGTTCATTTCAAGACGAAACTCAATATCGTCCTTGACTTAAAAACGAAAACAAAGAAAACACACAAAGCCAAAAAAGTGCAAAAATTTGGATTTTTTTTTTTGTCAAGGTTTTGATTAAAGTTTGAATCTTTTTGGTGAATTAAAAATGTTAAAGATTGGATTTTAAGGATAGCTTTTTGGTGAATTGAAGTGTTTTGATTTGTGTGTGTGTTTTCATTTTGGTTAAAATTGAGAAAAAGTATAAAAAAAATTAGGAGTTTTTAAGGATTTGATATATAGATTTGGTTATGGTGGCTATCAAGATGACACTACATTATGTATTAGACCATGTATATGGTGGCTATCAAGATTGGGATACTACATTATGTATATTAGACCATGATTAATCATTTTTATGTTAGACTCATTATTTTAGCTAAGTTATTTAATTTCGGGTATCCAAAATTTCGGATAAAAGATTTATATATCCGTATATCCAAATATTTATATTTTCGGAACACTTTTATGTGAGTTCTAAAACTGACATTTCATAAAACTCAACATTTTAATAAATTTTGATAAATTTTTTGGATATCCGAATACGAATATTTTTTGAACATCCAAAATCTAAATAAAAAAATCCTAGAATGTAAGTTGAATATTTTTTTCGTAAAATAATAAGATTAAATAACATGTATATAAAGATGAGATGTGCGAACATATATGAAATAAAGAAAACTAACTTTACGAATTAGTTATAATGTTAGCTAAATTAACACATGTTATGAATATCTAATCTCTTAGTTTTTGGACTTTGGTGAATACTTGTATCAAAACTAATATGTATACATTTTTTATTAGTTTTATGAATATTAGCATGTGGTGGTTAGGTTTTTCCGGTTTGAGATTTCATATAATACCCAAAACTGAACTAAAACTTTCGGTTTTTTTTTAAAACCAAAACCGCACCATCGGTTTTAGAATTGGTTCGGTTTTTTAGGGCGGTTTCTTTGTTTTTTTTGGGTTTCGGTTCGTTTTTTTGGTTTTGTTGCTCTCCCCTAATTTTTATTGAATACAAGTAGATGTGTGATGCTAAAGATATCCATGTTGATAAAGAGTTTTAATTTGGTCCACAATGTTGTTACTAATGGATGTGACATTAGCATTGTAATGGTGTCACTTGTCATAGATTTACCATTTTGAGCTAGTGGGAATTAACATGACAATATTGTAAATTAACCTTGATTTTGTTTCTCTGTGCCAGAAGATTTGGTGTCTTGAAGCTTGTTTAAGCATTAAGGGACATATGCAACATAACAAAACCACTGATGGAAAATGTGAAATGGATAATCATAAAAAGATATGCTTTAGTTCTATCTTTTGAAGTTTGTGTAAATCAAATTAGCGGATAGGTTTCATTGGACTTATATATGCACACTGAAACAAACTTTACAGCTTAGGAACCGAACTAATACTCGGTTTAAAAGAAGTTTGACCCTTTGTACTACTTATTTATGATAGAGACCTGAACAGTGTAACACCACAAAATCCAATCACGGCTATACTCTTTTAATAACGAATGCCATTTTAGATTATACACTTTACGAGTCTGGAGTTTCTATAGAAGTTTAGGACATATACATTTTTATCAGTTACATTCTTGTTTAAAAAGGGTTTTTAAGTAAAGTAAATTGGATAAATCTTGGTTTTTTGAAACCTTCCTCATAAAAGTTAAAACTGTTAAAAACTGATTGTTCAAAGTACTGTTTTATGAATAATCATTGGGTGTTGGTAATCATGTCAACATCTTGTTGGTGATTTTAGTGTATAAGCATTTTGTGTAATTAAGATTACCTTAGACCAACGTGATTTCAAGTTAAGTTCTAATACAAGTTAGGAGGTTGGAGTACACACTTGTATAAACTACTTGATTTCGGATACAATGAATGGGAAAAGTTATAGTGACAGATTATTTGTTATTGAAATGTTGCAACAGTTTAATAGATGTAACTATTCAAATAGTAACATAGAAAAAGTGTCACTAACGAGGCGTTGCTGGAATCTATTTGAAATATTGTAACTTCTCACCGAAAGGCGTGACTATTCATGAAGGGGTGTGAATTTTCACCAAAAGTCACTTTGTTTATTATATATAAACATCATTTTGGTTTTTCATTGATAAACAATCATACAACACATACAATATTCTACATGTTTTTGCTCTCATTCTTGTGCCTAGAATTTGAGTGTGTTGTTTGTGTAAAACTAGAAGGGGGGTTGAATAGTTTACCGCTTTTTTACTTTTATTATCTTTGAAAAGCTATACGTGTAATTAACGATTCTAACTAATTAACAATAATAAGTATGCAAGTATAAAGAAAGAAACGATCAAACCACAACACGATTGTTTATCGTGGTTCGGCTACAAGGACTCTTTTTCCTTGCCCTACTCCACGCCCCGAGTATCCAACTCGAGAGTTTCAAGCACTAATCAACAAGCTCCTTTTACCGGTGGAGAAACTTTTACAATCGTCGCTTACACCTTTATCCGGTACAAAGCTAAATTCCGGGTCCTAGTTCAAGGTAGAACCAACCTAACGTCGCCTATCCACTATTTCCGACACTAAGCTAGATGTCGAGTTCTTTTCACAAATGTACAACCACTCCTTTCACTATATGTATTTTGAGGCCTAAAATACTAACCGATCACTTCAATACAAGATACAAATGAAGTATAAACTACTAAGAGTCTATACACTACAAAGCTAACAAGTCTTGCAACTTTGAGTTGAAACTTGTAAGTTCTCGGATGAACTTGTGAACTCCTTTGCTACATAAGAGAATCACACAAGTGAGTTGCTACTAAGATAGATGAGAGTATATATGACCTAAAGTCATGAGTGATTTCTTGCAAATGGCTTGGTATTTATATCCAACCAAGCCAACTGACTGGCGGATCTGGCGGAACCAAAACAAGGGTTCCGCCCTTGTACCCTGAGGGTTCCACCAAGTCTGACAGTCAAAGACTTAAAAAATCTTTCCATATCAAGCAATTTCAAATCATGTTTCTATAAGTCAACACACTATGGATTAAGTAAGAGACTATCCAAATGTGTATGAGATCTTTATGGAAAGCCAACTACTAGATTTAGTAAGCTTTCTATAAATGCACATGATGTAAGTTTTGATGTCATATTATGTTTTCTATATTAAGTAATATAGCAAAGTTGTGTTTGGAATGAAATGTAAAGTCTAGTTATAATAAGACTATAACTAAAATGATGTTTTGCTAAAAACTAAAGTTTACACTTTGTCGTTAACAAAACTTAGCAAAGATCGTAAAATATAAATAACGTTTTTAGATGATATTTGTATTAACAATCTCCCCCTTTTTGTTGATGACAAAACCTAAACTTTGTTTTTAAGTAAATCACTAATTCTAGTGTTAAGTCTTATATAAGTTTGATTTTAAACTTGTTTTACTTAATTCATGATATGATATGCAATAGTTAAGGATGAGAACAAGTTTAATATTACTTCTCCCCCTTTTTGTCGAAACAAAAAGAAGAGTTATGAAGCGGAAGACTACATGTGCTCCCCCTTGTATAATGCTCCCCCTAAATGGAGTGCCAAGGAGGAAACATGTATTTTGAACCTAGAATAAACGAAGTTAGTTGCCACACTAGACCAAAAAGAAGAGTTGCGAAGCGAAATAATGCAATTCTCATGCTCCCTCTTGAATATTACTTCCCTAAATTGGAGTAACAAGGAAGGGATACATGGATTTTGAACCTACAAAAAAAAATGGTTAGTTGATGATAATGACAATTTTCTTAGCCATAACATAAGTGTGAGAATATGAGCAAATATATCAAAAGCACAAGCCATATATGAGCAACCAATAATGCAAGCAAAAATAGTAGAGAAGAAGTCATTTAAAGTAAAAGGTTGACTTGCAAAAGTCAATAACAGGAAATGAAAAATTCTAGTCTACTAAATAAAAGAAAATTGAAACTAACAAAGGGAAATTCTTATTTCTATAAATAGAGTAGTCCTTAGCATTTCTTCAACAAGGCAAGGCCTCCTCAAAGAATGCTCTAAGCCTGAGGTGGATGAGAGATGGTGTCTAAACTCTTCAAAATGTGGTTTAAGATAAACCTCATTTCGTGTGTAAGTTCACGGATGTCTTGTTGACATCCTTCACTAATATGAGCGGTTCTCTCACAATTTATGCAATTATGGCGAGGAAAGTTCGATGGAAGTAGTTGATTGGTTGTTGGTGCATCATTTGATGGGGCAAAAGTGGATGGTTGAGAGGTGTTTTGATTTCCTACTCTAGCTGAGTGTAATGCTAATTTAGACTCTATGACATGGTTTAGACGAGAGTCAATCAAATGTTTGAAGGCATAGAGATGGTTCAAACTAGTTTTGAGCTCTTCTTGAGTGTTTGAAGACTTTGATCCTACAGATGCTTTGATTTCTTCATAAGTGGGAAATCGGGAATCAAAGTGTTGAGAATGTGTTTGAGGTGGATTGTGGTGTTGGGTATGATGGTGGTTGCTTGATTCTTCGTAAAGAGGACCATGAATTTCTTTGTATATTGGATGGAACAACAATGGTTTTGGTTGATCATCTGGAAAGATTGAGGGTCTAGTATATCGATAAGCCAAACGCTCTATCAATGAAGGTTGATGAGGTTTATGATCTAATGACTCATTTGGTTGAAACCTTGGTTGTTGTTGAGTTTCCAATTGAGCAATGGTGTCGAAAAGAGGCAATGGTGGTGGATTATATGATCTTGGTGGTAGGTCTTCTAAGGTTTCTAAATATGGATGTGGTGATGTTGGTGGTGTTTGGTAGAGTTCCATTGGTGTTAAAGTTGGTGATTGAGGTGATGAGCCTTTTGATGGTTGATTAGGTGCCAAAGATGATGTGGGATCACTAGGTGTTTTAATTGATGGTGGAGTAGGAATAATGTTGGTTTTGCAAGATTTTGGAGATAGTGTTGGGGCGACAAGATTAAGGAAGTTAGTATCATGGATAGGTGAGGAAATGTTGAGTGATGAATCACTTGATGACAATGAGCTTACTTGGATGGTTTTGTTGAAGCAACATGGTTTTACACTCATTCGATTTCTAATGGACTTTGATGATTCGGATAAGGTGTTTGATTTAGTCATTTCAAGGTTCTAGCTAGACTTGAAAGATTAAAAGATGTGATGGTGATGGTGTGAATTGGAAGTGTGAATGTTAGTCAATTTATAGGAAGATCATGGTATGGAAAGGAGTGTGTAAAATACTCATAATGATAACATGTATGGTTTATGTGTTATGAATTGAATCAAGTAAGAAAGTTTAGAGAGAGAAAGTGAGTTGGGAGGAATTCCTAGAGAGAGAAAGAGATGAGAGAAAAATGAGAATATTAGATTGAGTGAAAGGAAGCTCCAACCCTTTCCCATGGGTGGGAAAGGGTATATATAGTTACAATGGAAACGCCCCTTGAAACGGGCTGTAGAGCGGGCTGACAGTGGGTAAGAGACCCGACCGACTCCACAAATACTAACTAATACTACTTTACATACTAACTAATATGATAATTACTACGAGCTACAATATGCTGAACTATACTCGGGGTGACCGAGTCTTCATATGAATAATCGTATTCCTAACAATCTCCCCCTAAGGGAGGTCACCCCGGAAAATAAATGTTGAGTCATAGCATTCAGATCTTTGACGACATCTTTGTAGCTTGTAGCCTTTTGATTCTTCATAGTTGAGATCTTTGTGCTTTAAGTGGTAGACTCTAGATGACACCTTCAATATGATGGATGACCTTTGGAAATTGTAACAGCTTCATCATCCAAATGAATGCCAAAGGGTCATCTATGAGCAGTAACGTCTCCATGTGATTCGACCATCTTTGTGTTGACATGCTCACACTTTTCAGGATCATGATCTTTTACATCAGAGTTGTGGAAGCATATGTGAGGCCCAATCAATGTTCATGATTTCTTAGATTGTGAAGTTGAAGTGTGAGCATGTGTTGATGGATCAGCATCTTTTGGCAATCGACCGCAAACGTCAGAAATTCCTGCAGTTAGACAGTTAGCAACAAATCATCCGGTACTTATAGGTTTGAGATTAGAGATCGTCAACAACATAGTGTGAAGACTCCTTCTAACCCTTACCAAGACCGTTCCCAATCGGCAAACCCCCGAGAGGATTTACGCGAACTACCTTATTAGATCAACAAATGGGTGAGCCGCTGGAGATCACTCCACGACTGTTGATCGTTTGTAACCATCGCGACCACTAAGCGTAATCCACAAGGAATTACCTAAGTGACCTGCTTTCAGGGCTGCTTGATGTTGACCCTGGCATGAATTTCCATTTAATCACTGGGAGTTGCAACAACAACATCCCTCATAAATGTTCTGGCAGATTGCCAAGATCTGCGTAGGACTCATAATTTTACCACTGGTGTTCTTAATGTTGAACAACCAGTGTAGAGGTAGCACGTGTTCCTATGAGATCTTTGTATGCATCTCGAGGCTCTAGACTCAATAAGTGCATTTGGTTTTCCTATGCGGAGATTAGGGAGAGGTCTCCTGCTTCAATATCAACTATCTCTAGGAGATGAGTCGATAGATTACACCAGTTCCCCATGAGAATGAAACAAGTTCTTTTAAGAGAGCTTGAGTGGCTAGAAGGTTTAGTGCATTGCGTCACTGGGTCCATGACGTCTTGTCTTCAATACCGATGTCGCCTTAGCAACAATCAGTAGATTATGAATTGAACCCGGTTTCTTCCCTAAGGTTGAATAATTGGAGGGCTATTTCTTTTCACCCTTTCTCATTTCATTTCTTTTTAATTCTTCAACCACTTCTTTCCCCATTCTCACATTTCTCCTTTTTTTCATAATCATACCTACGGACATCTAAATACTATCTATTTGGTATTGTCCATGGATAGATCCCTCCGGCTCTGGCGGATCATAGGACGGTTTTCCTAGCCTTAGCCACCTTATAACTCCATGACTGTCCTAAGTTGCCATTTACCAAGTCATTGAAAATTCTCTCAATGTGTTTATGATTGAGAAACACATTTTGTTAACACATTGAGAGTTTTGTCATTTTTAAATGCTCCCCCTTAACATGTGCTCATAAGTATTGATTTGAAAATTTGCACATGTCGGGAAGAGTTGCACTTTTGAATTGATCTACCTTGAGTGAACATGACCGGGCGTTCGAGACACGCTTACATCACTAGATAAACTAGCTTGAAGTTATTACCCGGCTCAATCAGATTCACCCAAGGTTTCTCGAAATGGTACATTCTACTTAAACTAGTCCTCTTCGAGACACACTTACATCACTGGTTAAACCAGCTTGAAGTTATTACCCGTCCAGGACTAGTCCTTTCGATTCAGGACATTTGTGTTTCGTCAATTCATGAGTCAAAACTGAGATGCACTCATATGAGATGTAAGGATCCTTTTACACAAATCATTTTGCTCCCCCTCAATATGTGCATTGATATGCGAAAGAGTTTGGCACATAGGAAAGAGCAGATTTTTGTTTACATGTTCAAAAACATCACTTTTGAATCAGTTTTTCATATTTAAATCACATCTTTTCCCCCGATCAAAAATTTCAAATCAATTTGAGATTTGTGATCCCAAGTGATTTAAATAAGTATAAAGTTTTGGAGAGGGATGTGACATTTTTAAGAATGACTGATTTTTAGACGACATTTAAGCTCCCCCTCAAAACTTGAGGGAGTATGTTATGTGTTAGAGATGATGAGTTTATAAATGATTTTTGAGTTCAGCGCGAAACTCATGAAAAATTCATGTACTAACACATAACAGTTGCACTTAATCCACTTGAAGTTATGCACAAAGATCATTGTTTTGATGATGTATAGGTTTTGAAATCAATCTCCCCCTCAATCGATGACACATTTTAAAATTAAACATTTTGCATAAAGTGTTGATTTTTATAGCATCGACTGAGTGGTAAATTTTGAAACAACTCTTCAGGTTTGTTTGATCTTCAAAAACCATGGTACCACCAAGTTTGGAGCAAATACTTTTCCGAAGAATCTTTGAAGGAAAAGTATTTGAGATGCAAAGAAGACTTCTCTTCTTTTACTAGAAATGATGCACATAAGCGTACATCAGATCGGAAAGGCACGAATATAAGGTAATTCATGCCTTCGTTAGGAACATTCGTCTTTTTGGTGACGAACTTTCCCCAATACTAAGACCGAGTTGCTATCTGAAGTAATAGCAAACCATATTTTTGAAGACCGGGTTGTAGCCTGAAATGACTACAAGCCATAATTTTGAAGTCCGGGTTACAACCTGAAATGACTGCAAGCCATGAATTTTTGAAGAATATTTTGAGGTACAACATGTTTTAGAAAAAAACTTTATTTGAAACCGAAAAACTCTTGCTCAAGCATATGTATGATTCCGTGTCATTGTTGAATGACATTTCTAGAGACGTACATAATATTGATTACACAAGAGATATGTCGTGAGAAAAATATTTTTGTATTTTACATGATTTTTCAGATTTTTATGGTTTTTATAGGTTTTATATTTTTTCTATTTACGTATTGGTATAAAATATGTACAAAGGATACCAAACAGTTTAATGAGATGTTGACATGAGCATCGAAATGAGATTATCGTTCAGCTCGTTGTAGAAGTATGTAGTCAACATCTCTTAAACTTTTACTACCAAAGCTATCGAGGCTCCTGAATAATCGTCTGAATCGGATATGCCATGATATAATCTAAAACGGGATTTTACAACTCTTGTGACTTAAACCGAGAGGTCGAATCTTTCCCGGGATTTTACTAAAGTCAATAAAAGAAACCGAAAGATGTAATATGTGAGTTAAACTTAGAGAGAGATCTTGGATAAGTGACAATTAGCATTAAGTGTCAAGTCGCGACAAGTCAAGTTACAATAGATCCGATTGTAATAAGTTAAGTCGTAAAGATTAATTCATAACGTCAAATTACAATCAGACTAATCGAAACGACTTAAGTCATAACAATTCACCAAACACACGTAGTTAACAAATCACTAGAATCTCACAACTGAGTTAATTGCTAGACACCACCAAATCGCTGAGTTTTAGCCTCCTCAATGTGAAGCTTTGGTAGCTTCCCCCCAAACCGACAATCACTTACATGAGACCACTTCCCCCAAGACGTTGAAGTGACACAAAAAGTATCATTGGATGAAGCTCAGAAACCCGAAGAAAATGATAACATCGAAGTAACAAGGTGAACCACGGATCATCTCTGCGGTTATCAATCCCGGAATGTATGATGAAGCCCGATCACATGACCCTGTTGTACATCCCCAATGTACACATTACTTTATGGTTTAGAGCAGTTGTCTATTTGGGGGAATAAGATATCAACATCTTCATTTCACGAAATGCTTTCCAGTTAACTTACACATACCAACTCAATCCATATTGTACGCATGTATCCAACACAAGAAGAAATGATGACACCAAAGTAACAGGTTGAAGCACTGATCATCTCTACAGATATCTCCTCCGGAATATATGATTAGGCCCGATCACGTGAACCTGTTGCGCGTCCTTGATGTACACAAATCTCTCCCCTGATGGTTGCGATCTCATCGGAATCATCATACCATTGTGTACATGAAGCATTAACCAGAAGCACTTTACCATAAACTATATCAGCTCATATGAAGATGTCGATAAGCAATATCATCTCACGCTCTAAATACTCTTCTCAATATTTCATCCTACTGACAGCTGAGTAATACATACCACAAGTATCAGAAGACCACTTCCCCCACGTAGTTGGAATGATACACCAAACGCCACGAGATAATACACTGATATTCTTTACGGTTATGACATTTGTCTTCCCGGGATAACTTCAATTAAGAAGAAGTATTAAATTCATCACGTGTACTCTTAATGCATTCAGATGTATGTCTCCTTCCCCCTTGCTGGTTTTGATACCTCACAATCAGCAACATAAATTAGAAGAACATCATTTGCTCAGATATATCCTGTGAGAATCAACTGCTATAGAAACTCTCTATGACAATCATTACCAACCCTTGTGTAGGCTATTTGAAGTGACCACTGATGAAGTACACCCGATATACCAAAGTTGAAACTGAAGAAGAATTCCCCAAATCCGTAACTTAAGCTTGCACTGTTGTTGATTAAAGAATGATGTAGAAGAATAAGTAATACACCTCTTGAGACTATCCACATCCGCATATGCGTGTGACACTGAGCACTACAATGTAACTCCTTGAAGTGATAGCTATAGCCCGTGAGTACTACAATGTAACTCCTTCCATCGGGTATAACTAGATAATCCAAGTCCCAATCATGAACTTTAAGAGTTCACGCAAGTCATCAATCGATACATGAAGTTTCGATGATGAAATAAATAGACGCCTTCGTAAAATACTCTTCAATCTAAATTACGGGATGCCAAATAAACTCCGTGATCACTTGACATTTCATGTCCAAATTGTTAGCCGTTTAGACATTTTAACTGACATTTTCCATAACGTTCTTCAGGTTGAATTACAAAGTGCACATTGGTAGGAACAACAATCCTTGATTTTAGAATGAAAAGACAGATCATTATTCATGTGTGCAACTTCATAATCATGATCATCATCAAAAACACCTTTGAGGAATAACTAGAGATTGGATTACTTGAGCAACTGATCAATCAGCATTCGTAATACTTCTAGAAGGTGCATCTTGATCAATCATCATTCGTTGAAGCTTGTAAGTAATCATCAAACATAAATCCCAGTCATCCTTAGTAAGTAGAACATTAGGTGTTGGAGGAGAGTCGTATGACCATTCTTCAAGCATCAATCACCATGTGGTATATTCACTCTTCTCCCCCTCAAAAATTCCAAGCGAGGTTTGCACTTTTTGATTGTGCAAGTGAATAAGAATACAATCAATCATGTATTTTATTCACACTTCCCCCCCTCAAAAATTGCAAGCGAGGTTGCCATTTTTGATTGAGCATGTGAATAAGAATACACTCAATCATGTAGTTTATTCACCCTTCTCCCCCTCAAAAATTGCAAACGAATTTTGCCATTTTTGAATGAGCAGGTGAATACGAATTCGAGAAAAGATGAGTAGATCCACTTGATGACTGAACGAACATGGAGAAAGCACGAAGCATGTTGTTGAGAATGGTCAAAACAAGAAGATTTCTCTTCTTCCGAAGATAAAGCGCACTGAATCATACACCTTTCTTTTCTTTGATGAACGGGGCCTGAAGTGTTGTCAGCAGACACCATAATGATGAAGAGCGAGGCCTGAACTGATTTGAACAGACGTCATAGTCATTGAAGAGCGAGGCTTGAACTGATTTGTTCAAACGTCATAGTCATTGAAGATCGAGGCTTGAACTGATTTGTTCAAATGTCATAGTCTTTGAAGAACGAGGTCTGAACTGATGTGAACAGACGTCATAGCCATTGAAGAACGAGGCCTGAACTGAAGTATTCAGACGTCATAGTCGTTGAAGAACGAGGTCTGAACTGAAGCATTCAGACGTCATAGTCATTAGCATCAAAGTTGAGCTTCAGTAACCCCTGATTGATGAGATTTCACTCGTTTCAGCAGCCAAACTCTGAGTGTTTCCTTAACAGGATTGAACGATGTACCTGCACTTAAGTAAAGACTTCCTGCACTGACATTGAGAGTTTGTTTGCATTTATATGGGTTAGTGAAATCAACATCTATTCCATTTGGGGTTCCACTTTCAACCTTGGTTTTGCAATCAGTGAACATCCTTTTTATAGGTATCCATCTAAGACCTATAATCTTAAAAATTCTACCCGTCTGTATCCACCTAAGGCAAGTTCTAGGAATGTTTGGTTTCTCATGTAAAATGGAATTATTGTTGAGAGAAGACCTTTGTCCTAAATTAATCTACCTACCAGGTTTCTGATTATAACTTTTTGGTTCTACAGGCTTGTTGTAGTTTCTAGTTTTAGATGGTTGAACCTTATCACAAATATTCACTTTCTTCAGGAATTATGTAGGAAAACTAAGATGGTTTACCTTAAGAACACGATTCAGACAAGTTGAGCAAACAAGGTGTTTGGATTCAGAACAAACTCTAGGATTCTTAAAGTGATTAGCTACAGGGATCGCTTTAATCAATGTGCAACTACTCATGGAAACTGAACACTTCCTATTTGTTTGTTGAGTGCTCACAGGTTTTGGTTTGCTTCTATTGGCCGAGTTTTGGAGTAAGCTAGAAGGCATCCTATGAGGTCGTGAACCTAAGATACCATCCTTTTGAAGTAAAGCCCTTTTCCTAGCCTTTTCAAGATCATTGTTCATGTACAAGTCATTTATATCATAAGAGTTTTGAGTTTTAATGTTTGGTATTGACACTCTTTTTGAACATATCCTAGAAGAATCAGGAGAAGGTGTAGCTGCTTGTTGAGCATGAACAAACCCTGAGGCATTTTTCTTAGGCAAATTATGTGAAGTGACTGGTTTTGACAAAACTTGTTTCGCATCAACTTGGGAGGCAAACTGAGTTTTTGAAAATTTTGGATGTTCAGTTCTAATCGCATTCGGTTGTCTAACAACTGAATGATTCCTACTTGATTGTAAAACCGGTTTCCCCAAGATTGATGGTTTTGCAAACTTAGTGTTCACACTATTTCTTGTTAGTTTTCCTACCTCATTTTTAAGAGCCGCAGTTGTAAAGCCCTTTTCCTGAATTTGAGATTTGAATTTATCATTTTTGACCCTCAAAGATGTTGTTTGTTCTGAAGTTTTAGTACCAGTATCTTTGAAAGAGTCTCTTAGATCTATGTGATGCCTTTTCAAAGTCTCATTCTCCTTAAGTAATCTAGCCACATAAAGTTCCAATTCGATGTTTCTTGATTTAATAACATCGATGTCATGTTTAGCTTTGACTATATTAATTTTCTCATTCAGGATAGAAATGTGCTTTTTCAAATTGCTGATTGTCGAGTTTTTGTCTTGAAGCTGAGCTTTCAAAGTGTTAATTTCAAAAAATTCATGGAACTCAGGAAATTCCGGATTTTTACATGGTTGATTAATTTGAAAACTTTCTTCCTTTTGTTGCATTGCGATTTCAAGTGAAATACAATGTTTTTCAAGTAGTAAAAATCTGTTTGAAAGTTCATTAAAAACTTCTTTATCAACCACTGATGCGTGGGAATTGCACCAGGCTTTACCTCTCGAGGGATCTCGAGAAGCTTACAACCCCCACCAGGCAGTGTACCTGATCGTTGTAGTATAGTATAGTGACAAGTACCGGGGGATTGATCGTTCAACTCAAGAATAGTGTCGTTAGGATTGAAATTGATCTAACTAGGTCTAAAGGTGAAGGATGATTCTTTTTGTATTTTTATATTTTATGAAAAGCAAGTAAAAATCTCGGGTATTGGAAGGAGGGGCGGAATTAGTTGCTAATCAACTAACCCAAAAGCTACTAATTAAACTAATGTGCAAGAAAACTAAACTAAGGTTCTACAAGATAAGTAAAGCATGTCTACCTATGATATGTTACTCCTTGCTAGCTATCCAATTCTACCTATTGAATTGTACCTTGTTTTAATTGACGGGTTGTATTCCTTAATACCATTCATAGGGTGGCGTACTTACTTCCCCAATCCTATAAGCTCCAACTTCACTCCTATGTCGAGCCGGCTAAGAAGCTCCTAACATGGGATCACTAGAATTCGCTCATGCATTAAATACAACCATAAAAACCTAGTACACATCGGTTCATGTTTCTTAAGACGTTCAAGCATGTTACCCTATGGAAGTCTGCCAGTTTTCTTAAGCCTAACATTGATGAGACATTCAATCAAAACAAGAATCAATAGGAAACAAGAATTATAAACTAACCCAACTAAATCTATTGAAGTTGTCACGCCTTAATTGATGGAGATAGACACACACATCAACAAGCCCTCATTAATGGAGATAGACACAAACATCAACAAGAAATCAATGAGATCTAATCAATTATATACATGTTTCACATAATCATAAGTAGACACAAGGTGAATTAGCAAATCATCATCAAAGAAGAGCAAACAACAATGATAATGGAAAACATAATTAAGATAGAATCATCAAACCAATACATGATGTTTATGGAGTGATTGAAACCCTCTAAGTTGCTGGAAAAACACCCACCTAAACCCAGGAATCGACCTTAGGGTTTAGGGCTTACAAAAAGTGAAGTTATGATGTTATATTTATAGGCATGTTTTCTGTCGGCCCATCTTGACGGTGTCAGCTCGTTCTCTTGACGCCGTCATGACCATTTTTTCACCAAATTGTAGATCTCTTCATCCTCTTCGCGTGGGCTTTTGAATCACCTCAATCCGAGTTCGTATGCAAAAGTTATGACCAAAACAATATCAGCTACTCCGCGCGCAAGTTTTGACAAGTTAACACGTGACGACCTTGGGTGACGCCTTCACGTTTCTTCTGGGCCGTCACCACTTTTACTGTTGACGCCATCATAAAAAGCCTCTTGATGCCGTCAGGTACTGTTCCTAGCAAGGAAAATTAAGACTTTGCCGTTTTCTTCACTTTTATGCTCCAAAAACGTCCAAAATGCCTTCTTTTCAAGAATTCACTCTCAAAGTACCTAAAATCACAAAAGGAATGATTTAGGGCAATATTTGATCAAATAAATTCAATTCCGGGCTTAAATGACCCCCTAAAAGTGGTTCATTTTTTGCCTCATCATATACTCTTACACTTGAGATTTGCTTGTCCTCAAGCAAATGCGCTTTTATTCTAATCAAAATACAAGTTAGGGGTCATTTAACACTAATATAAAAGTAATTACAACAAATAATCGTTCCACTAAAGACCAATAGACAAGCACGGAGGTCATATACTAGCACCTCACGAATAGTGTTTAGATACTCACATCTCTCGGGTGTAATAAAGTAAAAATTACAATATGGAAACGGAAGATATCTCTCACTACTTGTCATAGCAAAATAGATTACCATAGGCTTGGGAAAGGATCAAATCTCCACCACATGGCGTAAGCACCTAGGATAAACTATCAAAGAGGTCTTTTAAAGGGCTGTAACGTTAGGTGTAGGGATATGGGAAACACGGTTTTGTTGGATATAGGCAGTCTTTACTGGTGGCGAGTTAACAATCTTGGTTAATTACATGTACAATATGGCGTTGCTAAGCCAAGACTAGACTCGACATAAGCTAATAAATAGAAAATAACAAAAACATAAAATGAACATAGAATGAAAAGGGATGGTAGTCCATGTGTTTTTTCTCTTTTTCTTTTTCTATATATATATATATATATATATATATATATATATATATATATATATATATATATATATATATATATATATATATATATATATATATATATATTTTTTTTTTTGTGCATACACTCTTACCCTACCATCCAAAATAATACATCATAGGGAATGAACATTTCCTTTACACTTGAATTTTTACATACTTTACAATAAACTAATCTAATGACTCGGATTAAGAAAATCAAAACACTTGGAGCACCTTTAAGATTAAAGCACATACGGGGGTAATAATATATGTTCTTCCCCATTACTCCATGACACAAGTACTTTACCCATGAGTCCCAATCGTCCCAAAACAATATGTACAAGGATATGACTCGACTTAGCAACCATGTAATCAATTAGATAGTTAACTTAGGGTTTAACAAATAACAATAATGCACTAAAAATGAGTGCATACACGGAAGGCTAAGGCGATTTGGGTGTACATTTAAGTGGGTGTAACAAATTCTTCCTTTAAGTAAGATGCTTAAAGTTAGAAACGAAAAGATAGGCTCGGAGGGGTGTACTATAGGTTTCATGTACTAAAAATGAGTACAACGCTAAGGTGTGGGAAAAATTAGTTGACTTAACTAGCCAAGTAATATGACTTAAATGGTCAAGTAATTATGATACGGGTTTAACACAAGGGTGATCCTAATGCCTCTTATCATGTAGTAAATCCTACTACACGAATGTAGTCTCACTAGCGGTCTCGGGATGCATCACTAACGCAAGTTCTAGAATCTAAATGCTATCGGTACACTCATAAGCACTAATAGTAAATGCTTTTCCGATCAAATCTAAAGGCGAACCTCACATATTTGGGTGAAAATTTTTTCTGAATAGTACGGTTTTGTGCTAGTCATACAATCTCCTATCCATGAGACGCTTGCTATGGCTAAAGTTTCACTCCTAAATGTTATAAAAAATTTTAAATTTGGCGCTAAAATTGCACTAACAAGTATTTCTCATAGTTTTATTACACAACTACTATTAAACAAACAAACTCAAGCGAAAGTGTATCTGTAAGGTATCATCATTTTACCCTCCCCTTACACTTAGGATGAACATTGTCCCCAATGTTCAAGTAAAGAATGTAAAAGTGAAATAAGTAAAACAAATGAAATCAAATACTCCCCTGATTCGCTCGGTATGGATAATAAGGTGGCCAGGTTAGATCTTCCTCCAAGAAAATGAACAATCAAAGCTTCCCTTCCAGAAAAATAAATTATCTTCTTGTCATACATAACCTGCAAATCCTGAGAAAACAGACAAAAACCCAAAGCATCAACCCGAACAAAGAGAACTCACAACTAGATGTAATTCCAGACTTAGGAATAAAAACAAAATAATTTAAGATATAATGATTGTGGAATGAGTGTTTGCAGATTTCCTGGAGTTTATAAAACTAAAGAATCAACAAAAGCTTTAAGACTCCGGTATAAACAAAACTAGCAAAATTTCCAGAATTTTACACATGATGCCGTCAAGAGTAATCTCATGACGCCGTCAGAAGTGACCTGCAGAAATCTTTATGTTAAGTTTCCGGAAAATTTCTGAAAAAAACTTATGTCCTACTTCCTGGAAAATCCTGCAAAACATCATTATGACTCGATACAAGCATTTGACTCTAACAAGTACTAATACACATGTCCATTTATTATTGTTGTGGTTCATGCTCAATTTCATTCTTATAAACAAATTTGGATCTCCCTTACACTTATCTTTTGCAAAATACCTTTATATGCAATTAAGACGAAGCTAAAAACAAAATAAAGCATTTTCACAATTTACTTTGAAACATGAGCCACAAACAATAAAAATAAAACATGCATACGGAAACAAATAAAATCAAACAAACAAACAAACAAACAAACAAACAAATAAAGCTTGGGTTGCCTCCCAATAAGCGCTTATTTTTGTTCGAGTCACGAGCCTGACTCTACCCTTATTTAACGGAAATAGGGAGGTTTTCCCTACACTTAGGATTAAGTGTGGGTGAAAGTAGCGATACACACCCTTAGGGTGTGAATATGCCACGTGAGGTGAAGGGGGTGAGTGAATGGCTTCCTTCATCCTAAAACTACCCGGATAATATTGGTTGATGGGTGGGTCGGTTCCTATTTTTCCTCCTAGAAATATATCTAAGGATGGAAAGGTGTGTAAAGATTGAGGTTCCGGTTCATCAACACTAGGAAATTCCCTAGAACTAGGAGTAAGGTTACTACAAGTGTTCAAACCTATATCCTCAAGTGGTGCCTGGTCCAAGGGTTCTACCTCCATCGGAATTCCTAAAGTTTCTTCTACTTCTTCCGGGTAAGTCACAGGCGGTGTTTGTGCCTCAAATGATGGTTGAGTATTTTGTGGGCTTATGTTATTGACCTCATCATTCCATGTTTCAAGATCACCTATATCCTCAACATGTGTTTTATTATAATCTAACCCCAACATTTTCCCAAGTATCTCACGTGCTTCTCTAGGCATCTCAACTTCTATGTCCGAATCATAAGGATCATCCTCAATATTCTGACTGCTATATACAAATTGCCCAAGAGATTCATCATCTGTTTCTTGAGATTCATCATCATCGATCATAAAACCTAGGTCTTTTTGATCAATGTGATCATGCTCGGCTAAATCCTCCTCAATTGTTTTCTTAGGTAGTGATAATAGCAAACCTAGTGCTTCATCCAACTTATGATTTGTTGCAATGGCTCTCTCCATAATTCCTTGGCAAACTAGGTCGCATTTCCTATTGGCCTCACTAAAACTAGATCTTAAACATGGAGGTTGTTCTTAAGAATCTATCCTAGGTGAAGGCTCATATGATTCATAGGTGTCTCTAAATGAGGTATTTTGAACTCTTTGGTGTGTTAGCCGCTCAACCCTATCTTGTAATCTTAGAAGTCTAAGTGTAAAGTCCATTTGAAGCAAATTACAAACAAAATCACAAAGAAAAGATAGACTACGAGAAAGCTACAGAATAAAAAAGAAAAAATCTCACTTGATAGGAATCTAATGAGTAGACCTAATAAAAATCAAATTCAACCTAAACAATAACTATTCCCCGGCAGCGGCGCCAAAAACTTGATGCGTGGGAATTGCACCACGTTTTACCTCTCGAGGGATCTCGAGAAGCTTACAACCCCCACCAGGCAGTGTACCTGATCGTTGTAGTATAGTATAGTGACAAGTACCGGGGGATTGATCGTTCAACTCAGGAATAGTGTCGTTAGGATTGAAATTGATCTAACTAGGTCTAAAGGTGAAGGATGATTCTTTTTGTATTTTTATATTTTATGAAAAGCAAGTAAAAATCTCAGGTATTGGAAGGAGGGGCGGAATTAGTTGCTAATCAACTAACCCAAAAGCTACTAATTAAACTAATGTGCAAGAAAACTAAACTAAGGTTCTACAAGATAAGTGAAGCATGTCTACCTATGATATGTTACTCCTTGCTAGCTATCCAATTCTACCTATTGAATTGTACCTTGTTTTAATTGACGGGTTGTATTCCTTAATACCATTCATAGGGTGGCGTACTTACTTCCCCAATCCTATAAGCTCCAACTTCACTCCTATGTCGAGCCGGCTAAGAAGCTCCTAACATGGGATCACTAGAATTCGCTCATGCATTAAATACAACCATAAAAACCTAGTACACATCGGTTCATGTTTCTTAAGACATTCAAGCATGTTACCCTATGGAAGTCTGCCAGTTTTCTTAAGCCTAACATTGATGAGACATTCAATCAAAACAAGAATCAATAGGAAACAAGAATTATAAACTAAACCAACTAAATCTATTGAAGTTGTCGCGCCTTAATTGATGGAGATAGACACACACATCAACAAGCCCTCATTGATGGAGATAGACACAAACATCAACCAGAAATCAATGAGATCTAATCAATTATATACAAGTTTCACATAATCATAAGTAGACACAAGGTGAATTAGCAAATCATCATCAAAGAAGAGCAAACAACAATGATAATTAAGATAGAATCATCAAACCAATACATGATGTTTATGGAGTGATTGAAACCCTCTAAGTTGCTGAAAAAACACCCACCTAAACCCAGGAATCGACCTTAGGGTTTAGGGCTTACAAAAAGTGAAGTTATGATGTTATATTTATAGGCATGTTTTCTGTCGGCCCATCTTGACGGTGTCAGCTCATTCTCTTGATGCCGTCATGACCATTTGTTCACCAAATTGTAGATCTCTTCGTCCTCTTCGCGTGGGCTTTTGAATCACCTCAATCTGAGTTTGTATGCAAAAGTTATGACCAAAACAATATCAGCTACTCCGCGCGCAAGTTTTGACAAGTTAACACGTGACGGCCTTGGGTGACGCCTTCACGTTTCTTCTGGGCCGTCACCACTTTTACTCTTGACGCCATCATAAAAAGCCTCTTGACGCCGTCAGGTACTGTTCCCAGCAAGGAAAATTAAGACTTTGCCGTTTTCTTCACTTTTACGCTCCAAAAACGTCCAAAATGCCTTCTTTTCAAGAATTCACCCCCAAAGTACCTAAAATCACAAAAGGAATGATTTAGGGCAATATTTGATCAAATAAATTCAATTCCTGGCTTAAATGACCCCCTAAAAGTGGTTCATTTTTCTCCTCATCAACCACATCATTTGATTTAAAAGACTCAACCATAAACAAAGAACTTGACTCATCATCATGTTCAGCATCCTGATCACTTTCTCCCCCTTTATGACTCATGTTTGTTGAATTGGAAATGGTATTGCTATCAGTCTTTTCCAACAAATTTGTGCCATAACTGGGCTTAGTATGATCAGTATTCTGCCGTTCATTAGAAAGCACATTATGTTTATCATTTAAGGGTACCTCAACACATGACTCCTGTTCTTTTGTCGGTCCAAAATATGCATTCATATCATGTGTAACAAGAGTCACTGAACTGCTGGTAGTGTCAAGCTTAGCAGTCTCTGATCCTTTGCATTTAGTGATAGTTGACCCAACATCCAATGCTTTTCCCGAATCAACAATACCATCACTTGACTGCACCTCACATGCCTTTACCTTGTCTTCATACTTAGGTTCATGCTTTGCTCTTTCCTCAATGTACTCCTTAACATTGCCCATTAGTTGGAGTAGTGTATCTCTGAACACGTCAACCTCAACTCCCGTGTAATTAGAAAAATACTTATTAGTCATTTGATTCTCAGAGATTTGTGAATCAATGAACACCTGGAGTTGGTTGTTGATCACACAAAAGGCAACCATGGATCTTCCTTCAGAAAATTTTTCTTTGTCAAGTTGTTGTTCAAGTTGGTCTAAATACAGAGTCATTTTGACTGTGAAAGTCTAAACATCTTGACCAAAGAGCGATGTGAATGCACGTTCGTAAGCGAATGCACGTTCGTATCCTGTTAAGTATCCAGGTCGTTCAAATAGAACCTTCAGATGTGAGTGAAGAAGTCGAAAGCATTCAATGAACTTTTCCTTTGCATTATCGGGCAATTCTAGCGGCTGAAGAAGTTCTCTCTCAGAAATGACAGAGTCTGAAGTGGTAGACATGATGTAAACGTGCACGGGATTTTACAATTCTATGATTTAAACCGAGAAATAGATTCTTTCGCGGGATTTTACAAAATCAAGAAGAAACCGTGAAATGATGCAAGAGGACTTTAGTGATTAAGTGTGAGATGATAAACCTTGCAAGGTACAATTAGTTATCTAAGTCAAGTCACAACGAGTCAAATCACACCAAGTCAAATCACAATTAGTCAAATTGCAAGAATTAACTCGCAACGTCAGATTGTAATTGGAAAAGTTGCAACAACTCAAATTGCAACAATTCTCAAATCACAGAACTATTCTACTCGCAGCGTATAGTCACCTCACAACAACTTGATCAACTAGCAGTGAGTTATCAATTCACACTAAGAGTCAACCAACAGTGAGTTATCAACAAGCAATATGATTTGATTTGGTTGATGCAAATTGTAATGTTGAAGAGTTTGGTCTAAAAACTTAAAACCTCAATAACTTCACTCCGGAGGTGATTTGGGCCTCAAAAAAATTCGTTTCACAACTTCGTGGTGAAGCCTCAAAATATTCAGCCTGTTCCGGATGTTTTGACAGCTAATTCGCTGAAAACGGAGTTACGGTTCAAAAGTTATGGTCGTTTGAAGTTTTGACGTAAAAAGTCAACTTTGGTCAACTCGCTGAATGACCAACTCGCTGAATGCTAACTCGCTGAACACCAACTCGTTGAATGAGCAACTCTCTAGAATGGCAACCGCTGAAAACCAACTCTCTAGAATAGCAACTCTCTAGAATGACAACTCTCTAGAATGGCAACTCTCTAGAATAGCAACTCTCTAGAATGGCAACTCTCTAGAATGACAACTCTCTAGAATGGCAACTCACTGAGAACCAACTCTTTAGAATGGCAACTCTCTAGAATGAAAACTCTCTAGAATGGCAACTCTCTAGAATGACAACTCTCTAGAATGCCAACTCGTTAGACCAACTCGCTGAATAGGTCAACTCGCTAGATCAACTCGCTAGACCAACTCTCTGAATAGGTCAACTCGCTAGATCAACTCGCTGGAACCAAATCTCTGGAACCAACTCGCTAGAATTTGGAACCAACTCGCTAGAACCAACTCTCTACCAGGAACAGGACAAAACTGTCACTTTCTAGCGTTTTGTCTTCTTTTCCCTTTATAGTAAACTGCCAAATCTTTACACCCAACTCTCTAGAAAAACCTGTCAACCCTCTACAATGAAATGGCAACTCTCTAGCAAGAAAAACAACACAAAAGTCCTCCAATGTCCACGAAAATGATGAAATAACTTAACCAAAAGCTACACAAGATGCCTACAACACTTCTAGAATCAAAATGCCAAGAATAACACCTAACGAGATCAAACTAATATGAAAACCACCAAGTAAAGTCGAACCATCCTAAAACACAAAACCAAGCTATAAATTCGAGCATACCACGAATCCTAGGATAGAACCATGGCTCTTGATACCAATTGTAAAATACTCATAATGATAACCTGTATGGTTTATGTGTTATGGATTGAATCAAGTAAGAAAGTTTAGAGAGAGAAAGTGAGTTGGGAGGAATTTCTAGAGAGAGAAAGAGATGAGAGAAAAATGAGAATATTAGATTGAGTGAAAGGAAGCTCCAACCCTTTCCCATGGGTGGGAAAGGGTATATATAGTTACAATGGAAACGCCCCTTGAAACGGGCTGTAGAGCGGGCTGACAGTGGGTAAGAGACCCGACCCGACTCCACAAATACTAACTAATACTACTTTACATACTAACTAATATGATAATTACTACGAGCTACAATATGCTGAACTATACTCGGGGTGACCGAGTCTTCATATGAATAATCGTATTCCTAACAGGGTGTTTGGATTTGATGTTGTGCCATACAAAAATGGAGATTTCTAATGATTTGGAAGAGTTATGAAGGTTGTCAAATCATTGGAAGTCAATCCAATGGAAGAGATGGAGTAAGAAGACCAAGATATGCACTAAATGCTTAGTGGTCTTGTCATTTTGTTTTGACTCAGATTTTTCACGACGAAGGAACCTTTTTGAGGGTTCCTTGGGTTAGTTATTGTGACAACTGGAAATTTAGGGAAACAATTTATAAAACCCGCATTACTTTAAATTTAATAAGTTTTTTGAGTATTTGAAAAGTTTATTCGTAATGGGAATTGTAAACGTTGAACCGTGGTTTGAACTTCGTAATATTTATGAAAGTTGATTTTTTTTATGGTTTGGTTTGGTATATTCGTGATGATTTATTTTTGAAATATGTATTTGGCACTACGTTGACTCTGGCACTAGGAAAACCTAATGAGTTTTAAATCTTTTATTATCGGTCGCGGTTATAAGTTAGATGAACGTTTTATCTTTTATATGGATCGGGAAGTGTTTTAAGAGTTAATGGTGACTTATAAAAATATACTTTGGCGACGTTTAATATTTTTGAAAGTAAATGATCGGGTTACAGGAAAACCCATTGGTAATAATCACCTGAATATAAAAGTATTGTGGTTAGTTTTTGAAAACATGAAACCTCAGGGACCAATTTGAAAATTCGGGTATATAACCCTTCCCCTAACCCTAACCCTCATAATAATATCAAAACAAACACACCCTTTTCTTCTCCCTTGGATCGCCGCCGGCTACCACCCCCACAACACCACCACCGCCGCCATTCACACAACACCACCACCACCAAAATACTCACCGTCATCTCCTGGTTCTTTTGTAGTAAGACACACGCCCAAACAAACCCCCTCCGTTTTCGTTGATACCGACACCTACACCATCAAACACCACCACTGTTATTTCCTTTTCTTGGTTTTCATTTGTTTGGAAGGTGAGAAATCACGGGATTCGCGTCGGGTTTGACTATTTTGAGTCAAACCCAGATTTAATCTTGATTTTTGGATATAAAAATGGATGATAAAAATGGGTTTTGATATAAAGTGAAGATTGGTATCCTTGGGTGTCGACTCTTTCTTGTTTGGTGCTCGGATTTAACCTTTTGGATGCGTTTGGGTTTGGTTTTGGCTTGATGGAGCTCAACCGAGACCATACGGTCTCGGTGTGGTGATATCTTGGCTCGTTTGGGAGCCTAGCGTGACCCTTGGTCCGCTTGGTTTTGATGTTGGTTGCGAGTTAGAGCCAATCGAGACCCTCTTGGTCTCGTCGTGGTTTCCCTTTGGTTCAAATTGTAGGCTGAGACCCAAATGGGTCTTCCGGGTCGAAGTTTGCTTGGTTTTTGACCCATTTTGCTTGATTTGGTGATATCCTATTTGTTGTTGTGTTATTATTATTATTGTTGAGGTACATTACTTTGGACATTGTTAATATTGTTGTCGTTGCTTGGGAGCCGAGGATGAAATGGTATCATGATTTGTATTGTGGAGTTGTGTTGACGAAATGTGTTATGGGGACCGATTGTGAGACGGTCAAACTAGATTGACGGAGATAGGTTAGTTGGGTGCCGTAGTCGGACCCTATTGTTGTAGCATGTGTTATGGGTATTGATTAGACGGAGTTGGATTACTTGATCTTGACTTGGTTATATTATTTGAACTTGGACAATGAGCCGAGAGTGATGACTCGGACATGTGACCATCTCATATAACTCGATAATTATTTATAATCAAACGCTAATAATAAAATTCGTAATAATATTATTGGTAATATAACCGTTTATAGAAGTATATAGAAGTGAAAAACGTATATATAAATATATAAATGCGTATATTAAAAATAAAACGATTATAAATAACGACGAAATCTTTTACGTTGGATAATTATTAAATAAAATATATCTTTTAATAAACGGGGAAAACTATCGAGTTATACGGGGTCGTGGTCACTTGAGTCCAAGTGGACTATAGTATTATTTTGTGACTTTCGTGTTTGTCACTGACATGTGACGATTAATATATCCATTTCTATAACTACGTAACTTATTTAACCGACGGGTTAAATAGGAGCTATTTAGTTATATAAATTGAATATATTAATGGGCATCGTATCCTACGACGCCCATAGGTTGTAGTACGTGTACAAGAATAATGAATTACTAAATATCTTGTGGAGTTTGCCAAAATTGACGAATTTAGTAAGCTTGACGATATACATAGGGAATTTATTAAACTTTGATACTTACCATGTAGTAATATTCGTGCTATGTGAATTAGGTTTGGGCATAATCATAGAGTGATATATTACGTAAATAAATATGGGGATTACCAAATCGACGGATTTGATAAACTTCGATGATTTATTTAAATAATATATTGGGCTAATATTAGACCTATAGAGTGTTTATTTTGTTCTTTTTCGTTGTGGCTTCTTGTTGTGAGTTGTGTCGACCCTCCACCCGTATGGATACCAAACTCCAAACTAATATGAGAATAATACGATAAATGGATTTTTGGAAAGTAAAAAGAAATACGTTCGGGATTGGGAATATTTGATTTTGAAGAAATGATTCTGAACGCGTTTATATTGTTAGGAGGTGCCGAGTCTGTAGTTGCCGTTATTTGAGTTGCTTTACATCTTACATCTATCGATTTCTTTTGCTGATTGCTGGACTTGAGGTGAGTCATAGCCCCATTTTTACTCTTGAACTTTGTTTTCAATACTTAGGGTGAGAAACGTGCAAATTGTTTTATGTGGACTATTATCGCTTTGTTTATTTTAAAACTTGCTATGCTTATAGAACTAGGTAGGTTATAGAGCGAGACCTAGTCTTGAACTAGGTGAGCTATTGATTTGGTTATAGAGCGAGGCCTAGTCCCGAACTAGGTAAGCTATTGATTGGTTGTTGAGCGAGGCCTAGTCCTGAACTAGGTAAGCTATTGGATTGGTTATGGAGCGAGGCCTAGTCATGAACTAGGTAAGCTATTGATTCGATTGATTTAAGCTATAGTGTGCACCTATAGGGTTGGTTAGATTTGGTTGGTTCATTTTGGTTGAATGATTGAGGCCTAGTCTAGCTAGCAAGCGTTTTGCGTATATGTCCACTTGATTTAGTTATGAATTTAAACCTATAATCTCACCTGCGAAAGCTGACTTTTAACGCGTTTTGTCAGGTAATTAAGTGATGCCCTTGGATGCTTGGATTGGAGGCTTGGCTTTGGCACCTGGTTTATGGATCTATTTTCTAAAACTCTGATATGTTATTGTGGACCTACGTTTATTTCTTTTGGGCCTTACTTTGGATAAATTTGGGATAAATGTAAACTTTAAAACCCCGTTTGGTTGTGTTTTTCTTATGTTTACTTTATCTTGTTCTTTTGTGACTTGGAATGGATACCAATCCCCCGTTACACCTCAAAAGCTTGTTGGGTCTTCCGCTTACCAAATTTTGGGGGTGTTACAGATTGGTATCAGAGCCAAGGTTATAGAGAACTAGGTAAATAAACACCTAAACTATAACCGATTTTTATAGAAAACGATCCTCGACCAATGCCCGCCAGCCCGCCAAGCCGAAGCATCATTGTTTATATTAAGGTATATTGAGATGATTAGTAGATATGAGATTTTTGAGACGATTTGAGGATTTGGTATTTATTGA